>CM077160.1:3947763-4315788 GCA_039583875.1 Platanthera guangdongensis | reverse complement strand
AAAGGAGTACAAGAATTTGAACATCGAAATCTTGAAAAATATCTTGAGCACTTCATTCCCTGGACTTCTAGTTGAGTCTTTGGATCCTTTCTCCGAATAGTCAAGTTCCCAACTAGCGTCCCCCCTGTACCCTGCTCGGCCATCTTTAGTTGTGGAGGGGAAGCTTCTTCTTATCATTCAGGTACGTGGTGGACCTCCTGCTGCATCATCTGGGGTCCTTTTTATTGTCCCTGATTCTGCGTTCTAGCCCGCTAAGCCATCGAGGCCGACGCGTGGACTAATAACCTTAGCCTGAATTGATCCTAATATTCTGCAGTAGAATTTTCCCGACTTCAACACGTTGTTGCGGTGAGCGTGGATCGTAGCCGAGGAGGAAGTTTTGCGAGTAGATGAGATAGTGAATGGAGGAGAGAATGAGGAGATAACCATCAACTCGGTAGGAGTCAACAACTCTGCGAGAGGAGGCGAGTTTGTGACTGTGGCAGTATTTAAAGAATTCGCGAGGAGAATCGAGAGGAGCATCCTAGTGGGGTTCCCTCCACTCCCCGATGTCACGACGACTTCGCCTTGTCGCGTGACACGTCGGAGGAAGGATCCCCGCCTAGGCGACTAGGAAGGAGCGAGCAAGAGGGAGTAGGAGCGACCAATGCAGTCGCAGTACTGTCCGGCGAGCAGGCAGGGAATCAGGTTCAGAGACGCGAGCAGCCGACGAGGTTCCATGATACTCGGCCGGGTATCGATATAAGGAAGATACTCGCGAGTTCGAAGCAATCAACTCCAAGGAGGGAGGAGCCCCTTCTGTGATGAAGTCCTAGCCGCCCAAGTTCCGAAGGATTCAGAGAGTCTGTCCTGAACTACTACTCCTGCAGAGATGATCCGATCAGGCATCTCCAATGGTTCGAGGAGCGTGGTGTCAATCTGCAACATGATCGATGCGTTCGAGTACAGGTTTTTCTACATCACCTTCAAGAGGAAGGCAAAAGGCTGGTTTCACCAGTTACCCGAAGGCTCCATCTACTCCTTCGAGGACCTGTGTCAGGGCCTGATGGCAAGTTTCACGTCGTCCAAGAAGCGGAAGAAGAAGACAACGCTCTCTTCAAATCATGCAGGGGCAGCACGAGAGCCTTAACCACACATTGACCGCTTCCAGGAGGAGGTTTTGGAAGTAGAGAAGTGGATGACTTCAACCTGATGCTGACCATGAAGTTCGGTCTGAAGTAGGGCCTCTTCAACCTAGAGATCGGTTCTAAACCCCCCAGATCTTTTGAAGAAATGATCGAAAGGGCAAACAAGTTTGTGCCAGGGGAGGAGAAGAATCCCGACTTCTTCGCAAGCTAGATGAGGAGAACCTGAGAGGCAGGGAAAGAGGAGGACCATCAGAAGTAAGGGCCAGAGTGGCGTCAAGGAGGGGAGAGGCGAGGAGAAGAGAAGAACCCAGAAGGGTGGATGAGCAGAGGAGGCAGGAGAGGCCTCGCAGGAAAGAAGAGAGGAGCTCGTAGCGGCTCTGGAGAGAAGGGAGAAAGCACGACGATTTCAATATTCCGTGAACCGGCCCCAGTGGAGGCCACCATGAATACATCAATACCAAAACCAGGATAGAGGAGGAGAGATAACCGCCGGGGAGAGGCAGGGAAGAGCTCAGGAGGAGGCGATGACCATGCCCACAAGGGAACAAGCGTCGCAGGAAGGTCCAACCGGTGAGGAATCCGGCGGAGGAGATTCCCCTTTACTGTGATCTGCATCGAGTAGGGGGGCACGGGACCATAACTTGCCCCGATTTTTTGGAAGCAAGGAGAAGGTTGGAAGTAGGAGCGGAATAGAGGGAGCAGCCGAGGCAAGAGTCCCCCGTAGGACTGATAGCGTTCCAAGCTCCAGGGAAGAGGAGGAATGAGAATCGGGTCGACAAAGGTCGTCGCGGTAAGGTGGTCCAAGGCCCATGAGGAGGACAAGTAGGAGTGATCAACGGAGGAGGCGGGCTTGGAGCTTCCGCAAGGGAAGTCTCCATCAGATGTACAGGAAGAGCGTCGCCTCGACCTCCCAAGCACCGTCGCCGTTAGAGGAGGAATGTCCGGAGTGTCAACTCTTCGCACCTCTTCAATTATAGCCAGTTCAACAACTTTGATCAATACCGCCCCTTGCCCCTTCGCCATCTGGGTGATGGATTTAATAGACCCTTCCCCCAAGCTAGTGGTCAGAGAAAGTTTGTTCTCGTCACGATCGACTACTTCTCCAAGTGGACCAAGGAGAAAGCTCTTGCCAAAACCACGTTTCAAATCGTGAAGAACTTCATTTGGAGAAAAATCATCTACAGGTTCGGGATCCCTCTCGCCATCATCAACAATAACGACCCGCAATTTTCCAGCTTAGAGCTGGAAGACTTCTGCAAATAGCTAGGGAAGGATCTTCGATTTTCCACTATCCACCATCCTCGGAACAACGGATAAGTGGAGGCTGCCAACAAGCTGATCATCAACCTTCTCAAAAAGAAGGTTACCAACCTGAAGGGGAACTGGGCGGAGCAACTCCCTTCGGTCCTTTGGGCTCTGAGAACAACTCCTAACTCGGCTACGTGGGAAACACCTTTCATGTTGTCCCACGAGTCTGTGGCTCTCATCCTAGTGGAGTTCGTAGTTTGAAGCCCGAGAGTCGTCGCAGCAGGAGAATGGAGTGAAGAGTGACGCCTAGAGAACGAAGATGCTCAGAGGCTTTCTCTGGATTATATCGAAGAGCTTCGAGACCTAGCCTTTTTCCGTCAAAAGGAGGTCAATAGGCGAATGACAAAACACTTCGACAAAAATATTCGCCTGAAGTAGTTCCTTGCAGGAGATCTCATCATGAAGAAGGTGACGTGGTAGGAAGGACAACTGCTATTGACAAGCTGTATCCTAATTGGGAGGGACCCTTCATCATACAAGAGGCTCTAGCCACTAGGGGTTATCGCTTGCAGAATCAGGAAGGAGAGCTACTGGGAACCATTTGGAGCGGAGACGACCTGAAAAGGTTTTATCCCTAGCAGTAACGTATAAATGATTACATATATGCAAAGTTACTTCTGGAATTCAAATAAAATCCTCGCCCCCTGGAACCTGGGTTGGTTCGAGTTGTCTTCTTTGTTCAAATCATCTGAAGTTAGCTAGAAGAAGTGAAGTCAACCTTCACAATCGGTTTGGGAAACTTGCATCCGACTTGATTCTCCTAAAAAGCCCAGGACGGATGATGGGACGATGCATCGGGATTTAAAGCATTCTCGTAAGACTGAACCCCTGCATTAACGGTCGAGATCAACTCCCCTTGTATGTCGGCCTAACTACCACCAATTGCACCTCTCCTCCGACTGGAGGAACTATCAGGAACAGGTCTGGACACTAACCTCCCACACTCGGCGAAGGCTCGACCTCACAAAGTGACACCTGTGTAAAGGCGTCATAGGTCTTCGCGAAGACTGTAAGACCCGCTCTTAGAGACTGTTTGTCCTGCAAAGCGGACTCGTCTCTGTTGATATCGAGGTGGGATAACCCGCCATGCTTTTGGAAGCAACCAGGTAAAGAAGCTTCAGGAGGTTCGAGTCTGTGGTAGGATGGAGGCCTCGAGTGTGTGAGTCATGTTGGACCCCCCGACTGTCGTTTCCTATCTCTGGATCCCTTCGGTTTTTTGTCATTTAGAGTAGAGTGTTGGCCTCGAGAGCGTACGACTTACGCGACACCCCGAGTGCAACTCCATTGTCCAAAGGATCTTGATCAGCAAGCGATGGCATCTTTCCGTTTTCTTTTTAGTGAGTACCTTCCCTTAACCAATTACACTGATCCTGCAAAAAAATCAAACAGATATGATGATATTTTTATGTTGCGAGCATACATGTGAGTGTAGCGAGGGGCGAGCATACAGTTGCGAGCCGCAAGTATGAGAAGCACCGGTCGAGTATCGACCTTCCCGCACGCACGTTCCTAGTAAGCATCAATCTCAAACATCGTACCTAAGAGCTTAGCGAGTATTCAACACAAGTCATGCCTAAGAGTCTAGCGAGTATTCAACACAAGTCACGCCTAAGGGTCTATGAGCGCATCAAAATAAGCAAGCATCCAAAACACTAAGAAAAGAACATGTCCATTGCAAAAATGTATGCCATGTTTACTTCTTTAAACTATAGATATTACAAAAAAGGTGGTGAGTTTCTCGCCCTTTGCCCCCTTGAATCTCGAGCCGGCGACATCAGGAAGCATCGTCGCCAGAGTCGTCATCCTTGTCTCCTCGGTACCCGAATCGTCTTTATCGTCGCTCGGTGATCTTGAAGGCATTGGATAGTTAGACAGCTCGGCAAGAAGACCGGGGATGATGTCGTCTACGGTCAGGTCCTCGGAGCCCGACATCAAACGATTCTCGATTTGTAGCTGGGCGATGATTACATCACCAACCATCCGAGCGATCTCGCTCCTCAGGTGATAGGGATCATCTTGAACAATACAGATCTTTTTCCTGATGCCTGAAGTACTCGCCTCCGGCGGTGGATCCTTTGCGGCCTCCCTTGTCTCGACCTCGGCGGCGTGGACTTGACAGGCCTCCAACAATGCCTGGCTTTCGACAAGCCTCTGCTCCAGCTCCGAAATGCACTAGGCAGTGACCAACTCGGTCTCCTGCAGACAGAAAGATCTCTGTGTTTGATCATATCGCGGACCTATGCAGGTAATACATATTGAGCTATTATTTCCTCTGACCAAAATCACCTCGTAGGCCTTTCTTTCAGCGACCTTGGCCTCAGACGGTCATAGCTTGTTTTCAAGCTCCTTAATCCTCGCCCGGGACTCTGTCTATTGGCGGGTAAGGGCATCAATCCAGTCGCTTTGTACCTCCAACATGTTGTCCACCACCTTCAAGTTCCTTGCCAACTGATGAGCGAGCTCCAGGAACCGGAACAACCTCGAAGTAGGATTGATGAGGAAGGAGGTGCTCGCCTCCGGCAGCACTGTTGCATCCCCTCGCACGTACAAGGCGAAAACGAGATTGTAGGTCTCGTCGTCGTCATCCCAATCTTCCGACCAGGGAGGGAGGTCGGTGCTGAGGCGGCCTCGCTAGCCCCCTCCTCCCAGGTTACCAAGGGACGACCAAAGAGGTCCACCCCCTCGCTCCCCCGACCGTAATTAGGGTGCGAGTTGGGGTCCTAGTCTTCCGCGGTGATTGTCTTTCTATTCGAGGCAAACTCCTTCATGCGAGATCACTTTCTCGACGGTTCTCCAGGCTCCAATAGCGTGGGAGGTGCAGCCTCAGAGGGACGTGCAGGCAAGGTAGCGACTTGAGGCTCCTTAGGAATTGGCGACATCGGTCGAGGTCTCCGTGGCGAAGATTCAGAAGTACTCGCATGTGACTCCGGCACGGGCGCCGACGAAGATGGTTCCTTCACAGGGGGGAGCGGTTCTCGCGGGGCTGTGCGAACACCTGGTATTACGAGATCAGCGTCAGACAACTTTACTGAGAAGTCGCGAGTATACACATCCAGAGAAAGCCAAGAACATACCAGTGCCCGGTCAGATGTAAGGGAGGGGAGCAGCATCCCGTCTCCAATATGCAACATCAAACTTCTTGTCGACGAAGGCAGCTCGCAGGTTCTGGGAAAGCCCCTCCAAGACCGGGGCGTTGAAGACCTCGTCCAGAGGCTGCTTCGGGGCGAATGGGATATCGCCGATTGGGCCGTTGAGGAAAACAAACCACTCTGTCCAGCAAGGTACCTTGTTCACCGTCCCCACAATGGTCCAAGTATGGCTGGAGAAGAATACAATCTCATCCTTGGTCGCCCCAATGTTGAAGATCTTCTTGAAGGTCACCAGGTCGAAGAAGATCTCTTTCGTCCTCAAGAAGGAAAGGTACCCAATGATGATCGTCACACTGTTAGGATTAATCTGCACTGGCATTAGCCCAAAGTGCCGGAGGATCTCGCAGAACTCCGGCCATAGCGGCAGGCGACCTCAAAGTGTCGGATGGGCAGCCATACTCGGTCGTCGAAAAAAGAATTAATTCATTCGGTACTATGGGGTATCCTCACACAGAAACCCTCCTCGGTAGACGGGAAGAAGCGGTCTTTCTAGTCGTCAAAGTCAGCCGAATCAGTGATGGATTTATTGAAGTTGGCAGCAGCGAAATTCACGTCGTGACTAACTTTGCGAGTATGAGAATCCTCAGCTGAAACCATTTTGAAAGCTGGGAGCGAGAAGCGAGAACCAAGCTCGCAGAAGCAGGCATCGACAGGAGAAAAAAAAACAAGGGTTCCATCTGACCCCTCTGCCTTCCTATTTACAGAGTTCGGAGAATAAAAGGGGTGATAGAGCTCGACACCGAACATTCCGCCAACGTCAAAAGCGACCTGCATACTCGCAAAAAATACAAAAAAGCACCTACATCGATAACGAACCTAGCGACCTACCTATTGATACTCGTCAACGTAGAAGGAAGATCGTCGCCAATGAGTAAAGCAAAAATCAAGAGATAACGTCAAACCAAAATACTCGGCAGAAGCGAGTTCCTCAAACAAATATCCATACAAATCAAACAAAAATAAATGGAAATGTTATTACAGTACCGATGACAAATTCGAAGAAAAAGAAAAAAAAAGAAAAGAAAACTAAGGGGCGTGCAAGTTCCACTGGAGATCAGTCAGTTAAGGATTGTCGCCCATCCCGGACTTGATCTCGCAGTCGTCGCATGTGCTCGTTCCCCAGATTCAACAACTCCTCGCATCGCAGGACGTCATCATCCATCCTTGCTAATCGTCCCACTGACCCGATGCTCGTCCGAATTGCGAGAAGTTCGTTGTGAAGCAACTCCTGCCGATGTTCCACCATCACGAGGCGCTGCTCCATGAAGTTGATCGCACCATAGCGAGACTCAACAAGGTTCACGCGCTCCTCAAACTCCTCCAGCTTGGCTACGCAAGTTTCCAACGAGCCCAGTCGCCGGCGAGGTTCGCAGATCGCCAGCTGATCGAATTTTATCTCCAGGTTGAGGTAGGAGGCTGCCACCTTCTCTTGGTACTTGCGCAGGGGGAGCACGATGACGTCTATCAACGCTCCCCCAGACGAAGGAGGGTGAACTGCATGAAGAACTAGTCATTTCCGATACAAGCGCCGAGCAATGGAAAGCAGAGAAAGGTGACAATCGTTACCAGCAGGCGAGCTTCAGAAACCTTTTTAGTATAGGCAAGCTCCGAGCAGTACTAGTGGCGAGCAACAACAATACTCTCCTAGCAGGCGAATTCCGACCAAAATCGCAGATGATCGCCAACCCATACTCGTCAGTGGCCGAGTCAAGTCGTCAGAAGGTAGCAGTTGATGATCGCAGGATTGGGTATTCTCGCCTAAAGACCCCCTCCCCTGAATTTGTCAATAAATAGGACCCCAGTGGTACAAAAATATAGACTTTGACATCTTAAAAAAGATCTTGACCACTTCATTCCCTGAACTTCTAGCCGAGCCTTTGGATCCTCTCTCAGAAGAGTCAAGTTCTCAGCTACCGTCCCCCTTGCACCCTGCTCGACCATCTTTGGTTGTAGAAGGGAAGCTTCTTCTAAGCATCCGGGTACGTGGTGGGACCTCCCTGCCGCAGCACCCGGGGTCCTTTTTGATGTCCCTGTTTTTGCATTCTAGCCCGCTAAGATGTCGAACCCGACCGTTGTACTAGTAACCTTTGATCCGAATTTTTTGAAGAAGAGACCTTCTCGTCTTCAACAAATGCATTTATGAGGATGAATACCTAATTTATCACGATGAGATTGTGTAATGGGATGCACACCCACATATCAAGTATCATTTATGTTGTTTATATTTATGAGTCATCTTGCATTTATGTTTACATTTATGAGTTGTCTTAAATGTATGAGTATACTTATGAGCGTAGTTGAGTGAGTCATGGTTAGAGGGATAAGGTAATTATGAGTGTTAGTCTTTGTATACATATTTATAGGCGAGTGATTGTATGAAATTGCAGAAGTATTTATTTCCCTTTCCCCTTGATTAAGGCTGTGTTTGGCGCGACATTTTGACTGTTGCACGCCGCTGCTTCTAGATAAGTGGCGCCAAAAAAAACCTGGAGATTTCTGAGTCGCCCCCGCGCATGAATCGCGCAAAACTAGCGATTCTGAGTTGATCACGGTCCGGCGGCGTGAAAAATTTTCGCTCCCGATCCCGATACTTGCAGGGCTCGACGATGATTCTTCTCCTCCGACGGGATTGATTTCTCGCAGCGCTCGACGGTAATTCTTCTCCTTCGACGTAATCGATCTCGCGCAGCTCTTTCTCCTGGTTCGACGAACGCAGGGTGCGATTCGCGGCTCTGCAAACCCTCTTCGGCGATGGCAAAGCATGGCAGTGGCGTCATCTTCCATTGAGGCTGTCGGAAAAGCCAATTGTCTTCTTCGCTGCTCATCGTCCCCAAATCTTTCAATTTTTCATGGCATATTTTCGAGGTCTACAACAAAACAATATTCTAATGCAATATTGTCCCCAAATCTGATAATTGTCCGGCTTGTCCCCAGATCTGTGCATCGTCCCCAACTTTCCTATTTTATTTTTCATTTTGTTTTCATGCAATGTTTCTCATGCCTTTTTCCTTCTTTTACCTCCAAATGTAATTCTATCGTCTCCTTGCAATTTTATTCTTGATTTTTTTATGCTTTGTTCATGTTTTCATAAGCTATTTTATGACTTCCATGAAATCATTTTTTGTTTCTGCAATTCTTTTTTTAATATAATTTTGCCAAATAAATACCTCATTTTTTTAAAAATATGAAACATCTCTGCAAAAGTTGTTTTTCCAAAAAGTTTTACAGATTCTGCCACCACTATGCAAAACAGCTGATTATTCCAACATTGCTTCTCCAGTCGCTGCAACCGTGCCAAACAGAGCCTAAGAGATTTGGTGGCTTTCTCCTCTAACGAGTAAATCTGTTTAGGCAGCCGCGAACAAGGTTCCATTGTATCTGTTAACCCGGAATCCTATGACCTCAGCTAGAGCCAAAACCAGTCAAGTTCAGCCAAAGCAAGCCTTTAGTGCTCGGTAGTAGGGGCAGATACGATGCTTGTAACCGCAAACCCTCCCCAGTCTCGGCAGCGTGGGCGGTTATGTCCCAAGTATCTGTAAAACTTCTCTAACCTCAACCAACCAAACCGCCAGGTCGACCCTCCTCAGCAGCCGACGCCCTGAGAGATTCGAGCGAACACCTTCGGAGTCCGGCTCCGCTCTCCTCTCCCCTTAGTTAGTAGCAGTTTGTGCGGTTATAGCTTCCTGTAACCACACATTCCTTCTTCTCTCCTTCCTTCCGAGATTCTTTAGTACCCAGGTAAATAACATTTAATACAACATTTAATGTATTGGTCTTAACCATCTGGGAAGCCCCCTTCTATATAAATAGGTGTTTAGGGGTACTTGGAGGGGAGACAGAACGTCATACAAAATTTCCCATGTAGTAGGTGTGGTTACAAGCTATGAGTCACCATCTGTTGCCTTTCTTTATAGCATTATTCGCTCGTAATAGCCAGTAATAGCTCTTTTGTGAAATAATAACATCCGCAACAAGTGGTATTCGCCACAGCGGGCAAATATGGAGTGGCTGTTTGTGGTGAGCTCCTTCTCTTTCTGTTCGCCTGACCCAGAAGGGTTACTAAACGATTGCTTGTAAACCCTGATTACCTCAATGCCTTCAAGTCCCGCTGCTGAGTGTGTGGAGGTGGGTGACATTTTTGACAACAAAAGAACGAACACGTGACCTTCAGAGTAAGAGATTAGTAAAATTACTCCATGGTTGGAAGAACACAATAGAGGCCTCCCCGACCTAGAACTCCCCAGGGTGGGCGGCTACACGAGGATGTGTCTCCCCCTCAGGGCGGATATCAATGCAAAAATAATGGTTACTCCAGCTCGGTTAGAGATAGTAAAAGACAAAACCCGCCTAAAAGCCGCCCAAAAAGTGCAACAGATCCCTGTCCCGGGGGGGGGGGGGGGAGGTGAGAGGTGATAGAACCAACCATCTCTGTAAGTGCAACAGTACCCGGATTGGGTTTCCAATGTACTAATGGTTCGCAAGGCTAATGACAAGAGGAAGATATGTGTTGATTTCACAAGACTCAACAAGGCGAGCTCCAAAGACTGTTACCCCTTCCGCGGATAGACTCTCGAGTCGACTCCGCCGTGGGTTTTCCTGTAATGAATTTCCCCGACACCTTCTCAGGATACCACCAGATACATATGCATACTCCCGAAGTTCCTCACACATCGCTTATCACGAATGGGGATTGCTACTGTTATCGCATCATGCCTTTTGGTCCGAAGAACACTAATGCGATGTATCAAAGGATGATGGATTATGTTTTCAAGCAGCAGAAAGATTACAACTGGAAGTGTACATTGAAGACCACCCCGTCAAGAGCCGCATATTGGAAGATCATATCTGAAACTTAGTAGAAACATTCATCACACTCTGTAAGTATGACATGAGGTTGAATGCGGCCATGTGAATTTTAGAGGAAGCAGGGGAAAATTTCTTGGTCATCTGCTGACAACACAGGGCCTCGAGCCCAATCCTGATAAAGTGAAGCTCATTCTAGACATGCCACCTCCTAAGAGTTTAAAGGAGGTCGAACAACCAACAAGAATGATCGCCACTCTTAGCCGTTTCATCTCTAAATCTGGAGACAAGTGCGCCCTATTTTTCAAAACTCTTTGTGGATGAGCTAAGTTCGAATAGACCGAGGAATGAAATAAAGCATTCGAGAAGTTGAAATGTCAGGTGACGTCAACCCCTCTCCTCCAAAGCCCCCGTCATCAGAATATCTTTCCATGTATCTCAGAGTTAGTACAGAAGCAATAAACTCAGAATTGGTCCGAGAAGAAGGGAAGAAATAACTCCCCGTCCATTATGTTAGGCACGTGTTGAAGAGTGCAGAGACGCGCTATCCCATCTTGGAGAAGTTGGATTTGGCCTGGTAATATCAGTGCGGAGGCTTCACCCTTACTTACAAGCTCATTCCATCGAAGTTCACTGACCACCCGTTGAAAGCTGTCCTGGAAAAACTGAACAGGCACGAAGGTTAGCCAAGTGAGCAATCGAGCTCAGCGAGTTTGATATTTCCTATGTCTTGAGAATGGACATCAAGGTCCACGCATGGAAGAATTCATTACCCACTCTGCCGAAGGTAGCAACTCAAGGAGGGAGATCACCACCCGCGGTGCTGAACTAAGTTTGTAGATGACGCTTCAGGAAAAAGCTCCACCGACGCAGGAGTTGTGCTAATTAGTCCCAATGGAGTCATAATGGAGAAGAAATTCAGTTTCATTTCCGCACTACCAACAATCAAGCAGAGTGCGAAGCGCTTATAGCCGGGTTGAGGTTTGCGCAGGAGCTCGGTATCGAAGATATTGAGGTACAAACGAATTTGTGGTAATGGTGTCGCAAGTGAATGGGGTCTTTGAAACCAGGGAACCCTTTCCTTTAGAAGTACTTGTCCATGGCTAAACATCGGATCGACAGATTCCGTACTTTCAACATTCGGAAAATACTATGGGAAGAGAACACTGAGGCTAACAAGTTAGCAAAGTATAGCCTCCCTACTGGAGGAGCCCTCAAAGAGTTGTTCTACCCAGCAATCGAGGAAGAAGCAATCATGGATATCGACCAGCGTCCGTCCTGGATGGACCCTTTCACCTATTACTTTAAAATGTTAGAAATCCACCATTCAGTAACAAATAAAAGGAGGTTTCAACTCATGGCCGCTCACTATTTCCTCCTCTCTGGAGTTCTCTATAGGAAGACGTTCTTGTCGCCTTTGGCGAGTTGTGTACTGGAGGAAGAAGTTGCCGAAGTTTTACATGAAGTCCACTAACGGGAGTCCGGGAGCCATTGGAGCGCCAGGCGCTGGAGAAAAGGATTCTTCTCCAAGGCTATTTTTGGTCGACCCTCAAGAAATATTGTAGAGACTATACGAAGAAATGTTTCAAATGCCAAAAGTTTGCACCTATTCAGCTCTAACCCACACATCAACTACGATTCATCTCCACCCTTTGGTCGTTCGATGTTTTGGGGATGGATCTTGTCGGCCCTTTCATACGGCAAGCGGGAAATGACGCTTCATCCTCGTGATGATAGATAACTTCTTGAAGTGTATATAGGCCAAATCCTTGTCTAAAACCACGACCCAAGTCGTTAAAAATTTCATATGGGAGGAGACTGTGTGTCAATATGGGATCCCCATAGCTATCATCACTGATAATTGCCCTCAGTTTACCAACTCTGCCTTGATAAATTTTTGTGAACATGTCAGTATAGATCTTCGCTTCGCGTCGGTCCACCAACCATGGAGAATTGATAAGGTGGAAGCCGCCAACAAGCAGATACTTGCTGAAGAAAAAGGTGGAGAATTCCCATGGCAGAAGGCAGAATAGCTACCCGCGATGTTGTGGACGCAGAGAACCACTCCCTCCTCAGCTATCAGGGAAACACATTTCAACTTGTCACACGGTTCCGAGACCCTCATCCCAGTAGAGTTCGATGTCTTAATCCTGAGGGTCCTCTCCATGCAGAACAACTAGGGTTGGATGGAAAGCAACAGTGAAGAGATGAGTAGCCTCGACCTCATCGAAGAACTAAGAAATCAAGTTGTCATCAGGCAGGAAGAGATAAAAAGAAGGATGATTGAACCTTTCGACCAACATTTCAGAATGAAGTAGTTCATTGTAAGAGATCTTATCATGAAAAAAGTAGCCACGACAGGTAGATCGACTTCAGTGGGGAAGCTCAACTCGAATTGGGCAAGCCCATTCATCGATAAGAACGTGGTGCATATCGCCTGCATTCTCACGAGGGTGAGGAAATATCCACCACTTAGAGCGGTGACGATCTAAACAAGCTGAGGGTGATAGTCTTTCAATCTTTAATATTTTAGCAATAAATATGCTTTTATGGTTGCTTACAAAATACTAGCACCTTTTATTCATGGTGAGAGATCTCTCAAACTATCCCGAGGCAACAAATAACACCTAAGATACTAAAACCATGACTTATCAATTTCCCCCATGACCCGTGATGTTCATCGAGTCAAGCGGAGGACTCATAGCTTCTCTCCTTCCATACTTCCCTTGGAAAGTTACATGAACTTGCTTGAATCCCCTCGATTTGTGATGCCCGAATCCAATGATTTGCGGAGGTTTTCAAGTCTCCGACCGTCTATGCAAAAACGAGCAGTGTCCTCTTATCACTCCCGTAATTCCACTATGATTGCCCTCGTTGGAGGATCTCACGACTGACATATGTGGAAGGTATTGTAGATCTGAGCGAACATAACAACTGATCACGCATCAATAGAGGTGCCGCTACCGTTCTTGGTGCCTTTCTGAGGAAAAGCTCCATACTATGGATTTTGTATCCCCCTCAAACGTGTTCGGACGTCTCTTACGGAGGAAAGCTCCACGGATGACATATGCTTGACTGGCCATGTTAACTCGGAATGAGTAGTGGATAACTTAGTCCCGTCAGAACGTCTATTCATAGGAGTGCTCTATCTTCGTATACCCATAACACAACTAAACGATTTCGGCAAAGGAAAGGCCCACAAGCACCTTGCCTCTCCATAGCCAATTGATCTAAGTAATCCCCGACTTCTAATTCTTAAATCAAGTTGGCAAAATTATTGGCAGTCTCTCGTACAGTGTGATAGCCACCTCATTCTCTAGACAATACAATGGGAGGTTAAAATATTGTAGCCTCACCAAGCTGGCATTCTCTTTTGAAGTTCTAAATCTAAGTAAAATTATACATCGTGCAGACACTCAGATAGAGGTCGTATATTGTTAAAGCAATCACACACTATTGAATGCACGATTTGGTGTATTCAAAAAACACTCATATAATGATGGCCAAGGTTATCCGCAATTCTCGACTTATGTTCTTTCAGTTCTCAACTATTTAGAAGTATAATATGTGATTAACCCTTTAGTGGGCGAACAGACTATCAGTCCTATTGAGTATTGAGAAAACTCACTAATCATTACTCTTAATTTTGACGTGCGAACACGGGTACCGTGTCAGCACACCTGATTATCACTACAACATGATTCTCCGGTCCTTAAATACTGATAGTATCAGCACTATTTACGGGATTGTGCGGTCACCAATGGTAGTGACCGCGTGACAATCATTTCTATTTCAGGAGTTTATCAGCCTTATCGCCCTGATTGGGCGTCTTCAAGTTAGTGAATTAATAACCGTGCGCATAAATTATTTAAGTAAGCAATAAATCGACAATTGATACAACATTCGCGACTTTGGGACTCAGAAACCTCATTTGGTAAAGGTCGCAGTAAATTGTTAAGTACAAATAAATGCATGATTTATTATATTCGCAGAAACACAAAAAAGGTAAATCAGTATTATCATTGCTTTTCAAAAGGTACAATATTAAAAGAGTGGATACAAAAGATATCCGCGCGGTCACCCAAAAAAATAAAAATGCAATTATTCTTCAGACTCCACACAGTCTCTGCCTCATCCAGATCCACAATGTGGGTAGGTGTAATCGCTCTATGCCAGTAGCCCGCTTCACCTTCTTCGCGACCCTCTTCTTCTGCGGTTTGTCTTGCCGCTTCATCACAAGGGAATCCGCAGAAGCTTCAAGCGGTTTATCCCTTTATCGGGAGTGTCAGTCCCCACCTCCGGCTCTGAGATGACAACACACTTTGCAGGATCGCTCCTTAAAAGTGTTTATACTTATGAAAATCATAAAACATTTAACAAAAAATCAAAAAAATAAATACTTAACAAACATTCAAATAAACTACGTCATTTTTAAATATTACTTATCAAATATTCAAATGTAAAACTTAACAAAAAGTTAAAAAATGATAGAACATTAACACATTACCATTATATATCATCAATAAAATAATGGAATCCATATCGGGCTCATCGAGTGAAAGATTTGCAATTTCATGTATGTCAACATCTTCAAACGAGTCAAATGAATCTCCACCAATATCCCACATCTTGGTCTCTCCTTGTGCGTATTGTGGATTTTTCTGGATAGAAGACATAGATTACTGTGTATAAAAACTAGATCTTCTGCACGTTTTATAGTCATTTTATTTCTTCTCATTGAGCGTATAAAGGAGTACGTGCTCCAATTCCTCTCGTCACATGATGAAGAAGATGATTATGCAAGAAACTTTAAGGCTAAACTTTGTAGCATAGGTGCACTTGAAATGCTAGAAGGGGTAAAGACACTTTTTCAGGAGCGGATGAGCGGGACACGCGATTCCTGTGTGAGCCAGCGTGTCGGAGAGTCCGACACCGACACGTTGGGCATTTTGAAGTGTCAGTGCTTCATTGATTACAAGCACTTTTAAAGAAAAGGGCAAGATACATGCTATCAATCACTAGCACAGAGGGAGCAGAAGGCTAGTCTCTTCAGATTCGTAGGAGAGCTCGGCTTGGTCCACCGGTTCTATCTCTTCCGGCTTGGCCTCGTCACCGATACGGGAGAAGCTGTCACCTACTCATAACACATCTTCTTTAGGGTTTTGCTTGCCTCAAGACTAGGTGCTCCGGCTTAGAACTCCAATGACACATTGCAAATCACTCTCATTTTTCTCTTCCTATATTAATCTACAAATACATATATGTATTGATATATTTTAATAAAAAATCATATTCTATTTCTCTCCTTTTTTTGAGTTTTTCTACATAGAATCTGTTGAACCCGAAAACCACAGTGCAACGACAAGTTTGGACCGATGGGGCAACTCGCACTTCTCTGAGTTAGAACACTTGACCGGTCACTTAGAACCAAGAAACTTCTCCACAAGGGGTGGGCAACCGGAAACAGACCCCTGAGCTGCAGCCAGAAGGTCTTGTCACACACCCGGAAGATCAAAAAAAGCTTCCCCTCCCTAGACAATGTTGAGTTGGGCACCTTGGAGGGCACTAGGGAGCACCAAATTGTCCACCCAGAAACCACGACCAACAGTGTGGGGGCACCAGCCAACCAGGATCGATCAGAGGATATAAAAGCCAAAGCTCAGGCCCTCTCCAAAGGTTCCCTTAAGGGTCTACTTATAGTTTTCAAAAATGGTCTGTGGATAGCAGAATCCTGTTTTTTGGTTTTATTAAGAGTAGCCTAAATTAGTCTGCTAACAGCAAAATCAAACTATTTGTAGCGGCAAATGGCAGGCCAAATTGGACTCCATGACAAAACAACTAGGCAAGCTGGCCTGCTCTGCTGAGGACGATGAGTACCTGACGAAGCCTGGACTCAGCGCTCGCCCTGATCCTGGGGCGAGTGTAGGCCGGCTAGCCCCACTCGTACACCACTTGGCGGGAGCCTGGGGCGAGTGCAGGCCAAGATGTCTCCACTCGCCCTTCTGATTTGCCTGAGCCAGACTTATCTTTCCTGTTTGGCCTGTTTGAAAGGATCGACTCGGCAAATACGTGGTTGTATATAATCCCCTCTATTTGCGAGCTTGACTTAAGCTCGGAAAGAAAGTCCAGTATTTGGCGAGTGCTAGCTAAGATAGAGGGAATCGTTTGGTGAGCTCCCACATGCTATATAGATATATATATCAAAATAGGAGGGGTAGGGAGGAACCTTGCAAATAACTCCTCCCCTTTTTCTTTTGCCCTCCCCAGGCTTTACGCCCTTCATTAAACAATGTCTCTCTCTAAGGAATTCCATGACCAACTCGCCTCCATGCGAGAGAAGAACAAATCCTCCACCGCTGAGCTTCTGGCTTTTGTTTCTGGCACATCCTTGCGCTCGACATCAAAACGAGCGGTGAAGGCCAAAAAGGTCAAGCGCGACCTGACGGAGGACAAGTCTATTCCTCTTGACCCACAAACACCGAAGTTTGATCTTGGGCTCACCTATTCTGACGGGGTACGCACCTTTGTGATCATATTTACTCATGGTTTATTTGAAGCTTTCGCCCTCAGCTGACTTTAGGTCTCACAAAATGATCCTGTCCTGGAGAAGGACGGAGGAGGATGGGTGGAAACAAACCAAGGTGCAGGAGGTACTCAAATGGATCCCGAGACTCGCCCTCAAAGCGATGTAATTCACCAGGTGACCCAGGCTACTCGCCCTCTGGGGGACGCGAGTCCTCATGCTGACACCAGTGCCCATCAGCAAGTGCTCTATGAGTTATCTAAAGTCACCCCGTCGATTCTTCCTCCGGGCATTTTAGTTGATTTTGTGTTGTTCAATGCAGTTCCCTCCATCAGAGTCATCGGCATGACCGCTCTACCACCGAGGTCGCCAGCTCGTGATCCCATGGGCGAGCTCGCCTCCACTGTGATTACTTCGGCGAAGAACACTCTCGGCCCCTTCATTCCCTCTACAGTTCAGATCCTCGACAAGGTCCCCTCTCACCCGGGCCTAGGGAAGTCGCTTACACTCCCCCTCTAACCCTTTCAGAGGCAGGCCAAGCCCATCTCATCATCGCTCGGGAAAGAAGTTGACGCTTCCCACGGTTAGTCAGAGCATTCACCCCCTGCATCTTTCCTACTACATTAGCCTCAATTTTCACAACTCCCTTTTTAGATAAACAAGAGGATTCAGAGGCCGAATGATCATTTGACGCGGGAGTGTACTCGGCGCCACCCTCCCCTGATATGATCGAGGAGTTCCCGGGCGACCCGAAAGACCCTGCCGAGATGAAGAGGCGAATGACTGACGTTCTCCAAAAATATGGACTCATGCTGCGCGAGATCGAGGAGGGAAGAGCTATCAGTGAGGCTGCTACGGAGCAATAATTGTACGCACTCAAAAAATATTACATATTGTTGGTCGATGAGATTCTCCGAAAACGCATATTCAACGAGTCGAAGAGTATGTGCGTCGTGCGTAGTTGGAGCTTGACGTTATCCGCGAGTATAACAATCTGCGCCGTCCGCCAGGGGTGGCGACGCGGGGCCGGGGAAGGTGTAAATGACTTCAGTTTTGAGCCTACCGGCCCTCGCCATCCCCTCAACTTTCATTCTCGCTCTTCCCCCTTTTCTTTCAGAAAATATGGATTGTGTATTAATTTAATTTAACTTGCTTGTAACATGCTTGGATGTGTGATAATTGCGCGTATTTGCCTCGTGAGTGTTATTTGTTTTGGTTTTATGCGACACGCGTACTTATACGTCATAGGTCTGGTCCGCGCAAGGGCATCGCCCTACATTCTTGCGTGTTTTCTTTTATAAGTTCTGTATGATGCAGTTTTCTCAACTAGAAAACTAGTTGGGATGGAGGAGAGTCGAGGTCAACAGGAGGGAGGAGAGTCGAGCTATTCCTTTCCGCCTGCCTAGGTGGCTCATCTGATGATGAATTCGACTCGCTCTTTGTCTAAGAGGATGGTGGTTCGGACGAACAAGATTAGGGGATAGGACTCGGAGAAATTTTTTGTTCTCGCCCCCATTTTGTTTTTTGAACATGCGAAGGGGAACCCATTTTTGTAAAAACATTATTGCTTAATCATGAGTAAAGTCCGCTTGATTCTGATTTGATTTTTTCCTTCTGCGTATTAATTTTCTTTTACTGACGACTCGCCCCAGTCCCTGGGCTCGCCTAACATAGGCCCTCGATGCCCAGAGTGCCAACGAATCGTGGTGAACTTTCATATCGACATCCTGTGATGCTCGGGCCAAGCACCCCCAGTGTGCTCAAGACTACACGCACCTTGTTAGGGTTACGTCGGACCCACAGACTCGTGATTTCATGCACTCCCGACTTGAGAGATCATGTTGTTATGTGGTTGGTTCGATTCCCTGTGAGCGAGCGAGTACCCAACGAGTGCGGGTATAACGATCATGACCCTACTCGCGTATCCACTCACATTTCGCCATGCCCCACACACTCCATGCTTACCTCCTCATGGAGTGGACGAGTGCCCAATCTGGCAAGGGTAGGTCGAGCGTGATTCCACTCACCAATTCTCCCACCTTTCACCTTTCTATCCTCGCTCCATATTGACTCCCTTATGGAGTGGGCGAGTGCTCTGCTAGCAAGGGTAGGTCGAGTATGGTTCTACTTGCCTCTCCCCCTCGTCTATCACTCAGTTTTTATCCAACTTTATTTTCACTTTAAGCCGCCCATCAAGTGATTGGCTTGCCCTGCCGGCTAGTGGGAGCCCGATCAGCGGGACCCGCTCGAGGCTTTCAATCAACATATTTTTCATTTCAACCTGCCACTCGAGTGATTCTCCAGCACTGCCGGCTAGTGGGAGTCTGGTCAGCGGGATCTGCTCGAGGATTTCATTCAACATATTTCTCATTTCAACCTACCACTCGAGTGATTGGCTTGACCTGCCGGTTAGTGGGAGCCCAGGTAGTGGGATATGCTCCGGGTTTTCATTCAACATATTTCTCATTTCAACCTGCCACACGAATGATTGACCTGCCCTGCCGGCTAGTGCGAGCCCAATCACCGGGATCTGCTTGGGGCTATCATTCAACATATCTCTCATTTCAACCTGCTACTCGAGTTATTGATCTGCCCTGCCGGCTAGTGGTAGCCCGATCAGCGGGATCTGCACGGGTATTTCATTCAACATATTTCTCATTTCAACCTGCCACTCGAGTGATTGGCCTGTCTTGCCGACTAGTGGGAGTCCGATCAGCGGGATCTTCCTGGGGCTTTCATTCAACATAATTCTCATTTCAATCAGTCACTCCAGTGATTAACCTGCCCTGCCAGCTAGTGAGAGCCCGGTCAGCGGGATCTGCTCGGGGCTTTCATTCAACATATTTCTCATTTCAACCTGCCACTCAAGTGATTGGCCTGCCGTGTCGGCTAGAGGGAGCTCGGTCAGCGGGATCTGCTCAGGGCTTTGATTCAACATATTTCTCATTTCAACCTGCCACTCGAGTGACTGCTCTGCCCTGCCGGATAGCGGGAGCCCGGCCAGCAGGATCTGCTCCGAGCTTTCATTCAACATATTTCTCATTTTAACCTGTCATTCGAGTGATTAACCTGCCCTGCCGGCTAGTGGGAGCACAGTCAGCGAGATCTGCTTGAGGCTTTCATTCAGCATAGTTTCACATAAGAAAAAGTGATTTTAAAGCAAACATCTTCATTATGTATTATCAAGGATAAAAACGCTTTAAGTCATCTCCACTCCATGTGTGATTAAGAGAGACCCCCTCCACATTTTGCAGGTGATATCCCCTTGACTTCAATACTTCGGAAATTACATACGGGACCTCGTAATTGGAATTGAGCTTCCCGACCGTTGCCGATCTTCCTGCCGCGTCGAGCTTTTTAAGGACTAGGTCTCCCTTTAGAAACTGCTTGACTTTAATATGCCTGTCAAAATACTTAGTCATTCACCGCTTGACTTCTTCCTGTAGGATGACTGTTAAGTCGTGGAGTTCCTCCACGAGGTCTAATGAGAGTCGTTGCTCACCTTCATTTTCCACTCTCCACCCCCCCCCCCCTCCTTCCCCTGTGACAACCACCTGTGGGGACTTACTTTGAACACCACCGGTAGGGCGGCCTCAGAGCCATGAGTAAGTTTGAAATGAGTTTCACATGTGGCTGTATTGGGTGTAGTCCTTAAGGCCCAAAGGACCAAAGAGAGTTGCTCTACCCATTTACCCTTCAAGTTCTCCACTTTCTTTTTCAACAGATTCACAATTATCTTGTTCGCTGCTTCCATCTGCTTGTTGCTTCTGGGATGGTGGACTAACGAGAAGCAAAGATCTATGCCCAGTTGATTGCAGAAACTAACGAAATCGTTGCTAGCAAACTGTGGCCAATTATCTGTGACTATTGTTTGGGGTAGCCCATGCCGACAGATTATCCCCCCATACAAAATTCTCGATTACCTGTGAGGTCACCTTAGCTAGTCCCTTTACTTCCAACAACTTAGAAAAGTAATTGATCATGACCAGAATGAACTTCCTTTGCCCATTGGCATGGGGAAAGGGTCCTACCAGGTCCATCCACCGAATTGTGAAGGGTCATGATGCTGTAATGGTCCCGAGCCTCTGAACTGGCAAAATCTGGAGTGACGCGAATAATTGGCACTTCTGACACTTCTTCGCGAACTTTGTTGCATCCTTGCTAATGGTTGGCAAGAAGTATTCCTACCACAACACCCTTCCCTCTAAGGTCCTGCTCCTAGAGTGACAATCACACTCCTTGGAGTGGATCACATCCAAGATTCTTGGGACCTCCACTTCAACTACACATCGTGCTAGGAGCTCTGAGAGGGTCTTCCGGTATAGGCCTCCCACATGTAGCAAGTAATATGAGGACTTGTACCTGAATCGCTTTTTATCTTGAACACCCTTCAAAAACTCTCATGTGGTCAAGAAGGTCACGAAGGGATCCATCCACGAAGGGCGCTGGTCAATCTCCATCAATTCCCCCTCTTCAATGGATCGTCGAAACAACTCTGTCACTGTTCCTCCTGCCCGAGCACCGAACTTGGCTAGCCGATCCGCTTGGATGTTGTCCTCCCTTGGCACATGCCGAATAGAGAAAGTACGAAACAACCCGATGGGGCCCTTAACCTTTGTCAGATATCGCTGAGTGTAGGCTCCCTTGTCTCGAACTCCCTTTTGATTTGTGAGACCACCACCATCGAGTCTGTCAATACCTTTACATTATGTACTCCCAACTCTCTAGCCAAACGAAGTCCCGCGATCACGGCCTCGTACTTCGTCTGGTTGTTGATGACAGGGAAATGGATGTGGATCGCCTGCTCAATCTTCGTCCCTTGGGGGCTCACCAAGACCACCCCCTCCCAGAGAGTGCTTCCTCGACGCTCCGTCCACGAGCACCTCCCAAGCAACCTGCTGGGGAAACTCAGACTCTTCCACCTCAACCACATAATCTGTCAAAAAATCTGTTACTGTCTGAGTCTTTATTGACAGCCTGGGATAAACGATATGTCGAACTCACTCAACTTTACTGACCATTTTGCCAACATACCTAAATGCTCTACTCCCTCCAAGATGTTGTGAAGTGGGTGATCAGTCGCCACTCGGATCGAATGTGCTTGGAAATACGGTCTGAGCTTTCTGGCCGAGATGATCACGGAAAACACCAACCTTTTCAGGATAGGGTACCTGAGCTCTGCTTCTTCAGGACCCTGCTGACATAATAGATCGGCAGTTGCTTCCTTTCCTCCTCTCGGACCAAAACAGAGCTTACCGCTTCCACCCCTACCCTAAGGTATAAGGCCAGATTCTCGTCTTCCCTCGGTCCATGGAGTAGTGTAGCCTGCGTAAGCTGTCTCTTCAATGCCTGGAAGGCCTCCTCGCATTCTGGCGTCCACTCAAACCTTGTGCTTCCACACAATATCTTGAAAAAGGCGAGCACTTCTCCCCCGCCTGGGAGAGTAACCTACTTAGTCCGGCTAGCTTCCCTGTGAGGCGCTGAACCTACTTTGCATTTCTGGGTGATGCCAGCTCCATGACAACTTTTACCTTGTCTGGATTGGGTTCTACACCTGTCGGGGTGAGAAGATGTCCCAAGAACTTCTCTCTGCTGGACACGAAGATCCCATTAAGGGGTTGAGCTGCATCTTAAACTTCCTCAAGATGGCAAAGTTATCTGACAGGTCCTGGAGGTGGAACCTGACATTCTTGCTTTTCACCATTAAGTCATCCACGTAAACCTCCAAGTTCCTTTCCTTCTGCTCCTGGAAAATCTGGTCCATCATCCTCTGGTAAGTTGTCCCTGCGTTTCTCAGCCCGAAAGACATCATCGTGTAGCAGTAGCATCTGTCGCTTGTGATGAAGAAGACATCTTTGACGTCAGGCGGTTGCATGTGAATCTGATAGTAACTCAAAAAAGCATCTAAAACACTCATTACAGGAAAACCGACGACTGAGTCTGTCAGTGCATCGATTGTGGGCAGAGTATAATAATCCTTCGGGTAGATTTTATTTAATAAAGAAAAATCAACACACATCCTCCACCTCTCATCACCATTTTCTATCACTACCACATTGGAGACCCAACCTGCATTTTGGATCTTCGATACAAACCCCACCTCGAGCAGCTTAACCAACTCCTCCCGGATGGGCTCAACCAGCTTGACAGGCACGATTCTTCTCTTCTAGCAGATGGGGCGGACATCTGTGTCGAGATTAAGGCAATGACACGCCACAGCCGTGTTGATGCCCGGCATGTACGCCACGTTCCAAGAGATGGCGTCCACGTTTTGCTGGACGCAAGCCAGGATCCTCTCCCAGTCCCCTGAGCTTAGTACTCCGCTGACTCGCACCTTCTCCAGCCTCCGCCCAGGGTGAGGACCTCCTTCTCCACTACCTCTTCCACTGCCTCCAGCCTAGCCTGATCCTCCATCACCTTGTCCATCTCCCCAGCCTCCTCTTTCGAGGGGATGGTGCTGACAGTCGTAACGTAACACTGTCGTGCTACCTTGGGATCTCCCCAAACTCTGACCTGGACTCCTCCGGTGTTGAACTTCAAGCACTGGTGAAAAGAGGGCACACACCGAAATGCGCTGATGAGGGGCCGTCCAAAAATGACATCGTAGTTGCTCGGAGCATCCACGATGACGAACAGGCAGTTCATGGACGTTCCCCCAAGGTCACGTGGAGCACGACTCCTTTCCTCTCTCCCGAGAACCCGAACAGCGATTTATCTGAAGCCAACACCCACCCGGCCTTCACCTTCATCTCATCGAACGTCTTCTCAAAGATCACGTTCATCGAGCCCCCATTATCAACCAGGATCCTTGAGAATGAAATTCTCGATGGCCGCTTGAATTACCAACGCGTCGCAGAACGGATCCTCGTGATCCGGCATGTCCTTTGACGAGAAGGTGATCTTTTCCTGCGAAGGTGGGGTTTGTGAGGTCGAAGCGACGCTCTGATGGAACATAGTATGGAGGTTCCCCTTGTGGGTGGCCTCGATCCCCAGCCCTCCGTGGATCACTCTGATCCCTCGGGTTCCAACATCTCTCTGGTACTCGCATCGATCTTCCTCCTCTGCTCCTCATGCTACCACTTCCTCAATCATCACCTTCGGTTGTTGTTACCTCGGGCCCCTCTCATCTCCAAGAATTCTAGGCAGGTGGTCGTCGCATGACCTTCCTCCTGGTGGAAGTCACAATAGGGCGACGCCACCCTGCCCCTTCCTCTTCCTCCCGGCTCATTCCCCTTGCTCTCCTTCCTCTTCGGCTGATGGTCATGTCCCGCTAGGGCGTGGAAGGAACGACCTTGGGCCAGGCCTCCAACCGAAGGGTTGAATCGCCTTGGCCCTCCGTAGAAGTTCCCCCACCCTGGGCAACCCCTCTTCCTTGACCATGAACGGACCCTCTTTCCAACCTCCACGTTGGCCGATTGATAGGCTTCTGAAACCCACATCCTGGCTCCTGTCCTCTGCGGGGTCCCCAGTTCCCCGGCCCCCTCGGCTCCTCCCTTCTCTTTCCATCTTGCTGCCTGAAACCTCATTACTCTGTCGCCTCACTCTCCCCCAACTTGGCCAACTTCTTCTCGAACATGGGGTTCGCGGCTTCCCCTTCAATCTCTTTCACCACCCTTTTCATCAGCTCCTCGAAAGACAAGGGGGATCATGGTTCAGCTCCCTCCTGAAGAATCCTTGGAGCAGCCCAAGGATGAATGCGAGCGGTAGGGTGTACCGGGGCAATTCATGAACCAAAAGGACCTCCTCCTGAAACCAGCCCGTGTAGCTTCCCAGCAGGGTGTACCCAGGCACTTCATGAACCAGAAGGACCTCCTCCTGAAACCGGTCCGCGTAGCTTCCCAACATCCCCTCTGGCCCTTGCTTGATCAGAAAGAGAGTCTCTGCCCCTTTCTTTCTCTTTTTAGATGTCGAGAAGTGCAACTATAAACTCCGACAGAGATCCTCAAAACTATAGATTGATCCGGAGGTGAGCTAGTGGAACCAGTCTCTTCCCTTCCCTTTGAGTGTGATGGCGAAGAAGCGATACTTAAAGGCGTCAGACATCTGTCTAATGGAGACCGCGTCCTCGAACCATTGAAGGTGTTGGACGGAATCATCTTTGTCGGTGTAATAGGACATCTCCGGCTCCTTAAACCCCTCTGGAACTAGGGCCAAAACGATCAGGTCGCTGAATGGGCTTCCTCTCCATTCAGGGCGAGCCGAGTTGACTCGCACCACCACCTCGCCTGGACGGTTGGCACTCGGAGGGTTGGGGAACAGCTCTCGCCCAGTGAGATCCTGCTCTCCCTCCCCTGCCACCACCTCCTTCTTTGGTCGCCTGCCTGGGGCATTCTCGCCTAGTGACTGGAGCGCGAGTACCTGGACGACTGGGGTCGAGCACTCGCCTCGCGGGGTGAGGGCATGGTGCAGGGTCTCCATGATTACCTTCGTAAACTCCACAACGCCGATCTTCCTCACGAAGTCGTCCATGTTGGGCGACTCGCCGGGGATGCCTACTTGTTCCTCACTTCCAACGATAGGGCTTGCTCAAAATTTTCCGCGCAAGCAACGGTCCACGCTCACCGTACAAAAAATGTTGAACCCGAAAACCACAGTTCAACGAGGAGTTCAGACCGATGGGGCAACTTGCACTTCTCCCTAGTTAGAACACTTTACCGGTCACTTAGAACAAAGAAACTTCTCCACAAATGATGGGCAACCGAAAACAGACCCCTGAGCTGTAGCGAGGATGTCTCGTCACACACCCGAAAGATAAAAAAGAGCTTCCCCTCCCTAGCAAATGCAGATCCGGGCACCTTGGAGGGCACTAGGGACCACCAAACTGTCCTGCCGGAAACTACGACCAACAGTGTGGGAGCTCCATCCAACCAGGATTGACTAGAGGAGAGAAAATCCAAATCCCAGGTGCTCTCCAAAGGTGCCCTTGGGGGTCTATATATAGTTTTTCAAGACCGGTCTGTGGATAGTGAAATCTCGATTTTTGGTTTTACTAAACGCGGTCCAAATTAGTATGCTAACAACGAAATACCGCTATTTGAAGCAGCTAATGACAGGCCAAATTGGACTACCTGGCAAAACAACTAGGCGAGTTGACCTGCTCGCCTGAGGATGGCGAGTGCCTTGCGAAGCATGGACTCAACGCTGGACCTAATCCTGGGGCGAGTGTAGGCCGGCTCGCTCGACTAGCCCACCACTTGACGGGAGCCTGGGAAGAGTGCAGGCCAAGCTGCCCCACTCGCTCTTCTTGCTCGCGCTATCCGCTTGGGGTGAGTGAAGAGGTAATCCATCCACTCCCCTATCTGACTTGCCTGGTCCACACTTATCTTTCCTGTTTTGCCTCTTGGAAAGGCTCCACTTAGCAAATACAAGGTTGTACAGTATCAGAGCCAAATCGATTCCAACTCTGTTTTAGATCTTGCTCTAGCTTGTCCCGATCCCTGCTCTTTTGGGCGGTTAGAAAATTTCTAACTGCAAGCGCTTCTTTTGTTTGCTCATGATTCTCCTTTGTGCCCCATATTCCTTTTATAAGTTTTCTATGGGCCCCACTAGTCTCTCGCTCCCGCCTCTCCTTGTCGCCAATTGCACCGTCCTGTGGTCTTCTCTAGTCATTGATCGCTTACTCACCTCTGCTAACCGCCGCCTGGCGTATTCTGCAGGTCGATCTTTGTCCTTGACGCAGCTCCTTGTCGCTCTTTCCCGCAGTTCCTTTCTGCTTCTTCCTAGCCGCAGCTTCTTGTCGCTCCTTGCCACAGTTCCTAACCGCAACCCCTTAACGTTACTTCCTTGTTGTTGCTTTCTTGTCGCACATCTTGCTCTCAACACTCCTTGACGCTACTTACTCGCCGCATCAGTTTGCAAAAGGGTGATTCCCTTTTCTCTGTTGTTTTTTTATCTAGCCACGACTTGCTGTTTTTTCTTCTCGTCGGCTCGCCGCTTGACTCAGTCTGCAACAGTTGTCGCTTAACCGCAGCTTCTTGCTGCAAGTTCTCTTATGTCTGGTCTTCTAGTCGTCGATGTAAGCTCCATGGAATTGACTGATGCTTCGTCCCTTCCTGCACATGTTGCGGCACCTCTTCCTGAAGTTTGTGATGAGCTTCGGATCACCACCATTTCTCTTAGTGGGAAGAAGAATTTAGTTGAGTGTGTGCACTCCGTCCGTCATGTTCTTCAGACGAAGGGACTTTTACATCATCTAACTAAGGAGGCCCCTGCTGCGTCCACTGACGACTGACGTCATGTTGATGGTTGTGTCCAAACATGGATCCTCAACTGCATGGATGGTGAATCTTTTTGTATGACCATGTATCATGAGATGACCAAAGCTATGTTAGATAAACTACATTCTCTCTATTCCGACAAGGACAACCTCCAACAACTATTTGATAACATCACAGACCTTCAATCTCTTGACTCAGGAGGTGCTAGCGACTAAACCTTCTTTGTTGCGTAGTCCAACACCCTAATCGAGGCCTTGATTCAACATCAACCTCCTAATACTGATCTTGTTGCACAATGTGATCAAAAAGTGGTTGTTGGAATTGTCATGATGGTGGGTCATGTTCCGCCTCATCTCCACAGTGTTCGGGCTCAGATACTCCCCTCCTCTTCCATTCCCCATTTCTCTGATGTTTGCATAATGTTGTTCAAGGTAACACCACCCCCAGATGCCATGCCCCTCCAACTCCAGCATGTCGAAGGACACTCAATCTTCCGTCTGGTTTCGTTGCATTTATCTTCAATGAAGGTATCTCTTGTCTCTCCCATAGTCCATAGTGGATTGTGGACTTAGGTGCCACACACTACATCACTACGCAAAAACCACATTAATACTTGGGACTCTCCGTATCTCAAGTTTATCACAGTGCCTAATGGTGATACCGCACCGGAAATATGTATCTCCAGCTCCGAAAATATTTCTCTCAGGCCCTCTATCTCTCCTCGCTCGGTCCTTCATGTCATGGGTTCTCCTTTCAATCTTCTTTTTGTTACTCATCTTAATCAAGACCTTGACTTCCTGTAACCATCAGGTTTTCTATTTTGTTGTGCAGGATCGGCGGACGCAAAATATCATTGGTAGAGGAAGACTGTGCAACATGCTTTATCTTCTAGACGTTACTCCCACCATTCTCTCATCCGTCACCTCAATAAATTGGCATCAGCTTCATGGGCATTCTCCTCTTCCTATCCATAAGAAGGCTATTCCTGATCTATCTCTTCCAGACTTTACCATTGAGCCATGTATATTTGGCAATAACATTGCTCTTAATTTCTTCCTTATTGTACTTGGAGCGATGCACCTTTTGATCTACTACATTCTGATGTTTGGGGATCATATAAAATTGCTAGTATTATTGGTTATTGTTATTTCATTATTTTTATTGATGATTATTCTCGCATGACGTGACTATACATACTTCATGATCATTCGGATCTAACTCATGTGTTTCGGGGTTGTATAAATGAGACTCGTACTCAATTTTCTTGAACAATTAAAATTATTCGTTCAGACAATGATCACAGATATACTAGAAATGCGTTTAACGATCTTTATACTAAGTTTGAGATCATCCATCACAACTCAGGTGCTTATACCCTCAACAGAATGATGTGGCTGAGCGTAAGAATCGTCATCTTCTTGATGTTGCTCGCTCATTTATGTTTCAAATGCAAGTTTCCAAGTCTTTTTGGCATTTTGTAATCTCTACGACATGCTATCTCATCAATCGTCTGCCCTAATCCATTCTCAACTATGTCATTCCATTTAGTCTTCTTCTTCCCTCTACGCCGGTCTTTTCCATCACACTCCGGGTCTTTGGTTCTACATGTTATGTCTATAACATTTGTCCTACTACTGACAAGCTTGCTCCTCGAGCTACCAAATATATGTTCGTTGGTTATTTTCATACTCAAGAAAGGGTATGTGTTCCACTCTCCTACTGATCACAAGATTGTCGTGTCTGCCGATGTTCCTTTCATAAAAGATCAACATTTTTACTCTCTTCATCCAACACCTCTTCCATCTCCAGTATTACCACGTCCTGCAGTCCTTATTACATCTCTCCTCCCACTCCTTCCAATCCCGATTCTTATACCGTCCAAACCACCTCTTCTTCGTGTTTACACTCGTCATCATGTTCGCTCTAACACCCCACAACAGTCGCCCTCTACCAGGGGTACCTCGCGGCCTGAAGATCTGGCTCCTATATCCACGACTCATCACCTAATGAATTATGTATCATTGTATCGTCTCTCCCTGACACTTCTCAAATTTGCAACTTTTTTATCCTCCATTTCTATACTTGACTCTGTGCAAGCGCCTCACCAACATCTGGGGGGGGGGGGGGGGGGGGGAGGGGGGGGAATGGTAATCAGACCTAGGATCTGGTCTCCCTTCCTTCGGGATAGACTTGTGTTGGATGTAAATGGATCTTTGCGATAAAACATGCTCCAGGCGGGACAGTTGATCTCCTAAAGGCTCGTCTTATGGCTCGTGGGTTTACTCAGCAACAAGACATCGATTATGATGAGACCTTCTCTCCCGCCGCCAAGTTGAACACCGTTCGTGTCTTAATCTCCTTGTTTGTTCATCGTCAGTGGCTCTTATAACAATTAGATGTCAAGAATATATTTCTCAATGGAGGCCTTCAGGTGTCTACAGGCACCAACCTCCCTAGTTTGAGACCACGTGGGAGTCACTTATTTGTCACCACAAGAAATCTATTTATGGTCTTAAACAGCCTCCTCGCGCATGGTTTCACAAGTTTGGTAAGATTGTCTGTGATGTTGGATTCACTCAGAGCTCGACAGATTTCTCTCTCTTTACTCGCCATCAATCAATAGGCACAATGAGAAAATAGTCTATGTCGATGACATTCTAATTATGGGAGATGATTCCAAAGGAATACAGATGATCAAAGAGCAATTGAATTCAATTTTTTAAACTAAAGATTTGAGAAATCTTCGCTACTTTCTTGGGCTTGAGATTGCAAGACGCCCTAATGGTCTCGTCCTATCTCAAGGAAAAGACTGTCTTAATCTTTTTCATGACGCTAACTATTCTGGATTTAAGCTTGTTGATACTCATATGAGTGTCAACAACAAGCTCTACATTTATGTCTCACACACTTTTGGAGAAAACTGTGAATAGTGATACAATTACAAAATAGGATTGTCTCATCTATATATGGAGGCGGGCACACTAACAATACGAGTAAATGGAAATAAAACACAATACATATTGTAAAACTCCCCCTCAAGTTGGGCATGAGATGTTGAACATGCCCAACTTGACAACAATTCTTCCAAAGGTACTTCCACTTACACCTTTCGTGAGGATATCAGCAAGTTGTCTATTTGATGGAACGAAGAGAGTACACACAAGTCCTTTTCAATGTTTTCCTTGATGAAATGACGATACACTTCAATATGCTTTGTACGATCATACTGAACAGGATTGTGGGCGATGCTAATAGCAGCCTTGTTGTCACAACACAATCAAATGAGCTCATCTCCAAGGAGTCTCAGGTCATTCAGTAACGATCGCAGCCAGAGACCATCACAAACGCTAATGGGCTATAGCACGAAATTTCGCTTCAGTGATTGATCGTGTCACAACATGTTTTTTACTTCTCCAGGTAACAAGGTCTCCACCAACTAGTGAACAATACCCTGAGGTAGATTACTGATCGTCGACAGATCCAACCCAATCAGCATCGGTATACACCTCAATGTTTAGGGATGAATTTGAGGAAAAGAAGGCCTCGCACCCAGGTGAGGACTTAAAATACCTGAGAATTTTGTTGGCAGCATCTGCATGACGAGTCTTCGGAGCATGCATAAACTGGCTGATAATACTCACAACATAAGCTATATCTGGACGGGTATGAGCCAGATAGATCAGTATTCCTGCAAGCCTGTGAAACTCAGGTATGTCTTCAACCTCCTCTCCATCGTCACAACACATTCTGTGGTTCGCTTCAATAGGGCATCAACTGGTCGGTAACCACTCATCTCAGTCTTCTCAAGGAGGTCCAGAGTATACTTCCACTGAGAGATAAAGATCTCATGTTTGGACCTTGCCACTTCAATGCCCAAGAAATATTTGAGAGCACCCAGGTCCTTTACCTCAAACACAGTGGCCAATTTTTGCTTTAGAAGGGTGATTTCTTCCACATAATCGCCCGTGATAACAATATCATCAACATAAACAACGAGAGTTGTAAGTTCACCAGTCTTGTGCTTGATAAACAGAGTATGATCTGAGTTTCCCTGGTGATATTCAAAGGACAACATGGCTTTATGAAACCTCCCAACCAAGACCTTGGAGACTGTTTCAGTCCATATAGAGCATTCTTCAACATGCAAACGTGTCTCATTGAACTCCTAGCAGTAAGGCCTGGTGGAAGAGACATAAACTTCCTGTTCCAGATTCTCATGGAGGAATGTGTTTTTGCCATCAAGTTGTCAAAGGTCCCACCCTTTACAAGCAACGCAGGATAAAAGAACTTTGATAGTGTTCATCTTTGTTATAGGCGCAAACGTTTCCTGATAGTCGATCCCAGGTGTTTGAACGTAACCTCATGCCACCAATCTTGATTTACACCTTTCAACCACACTATGTGAATTTTGTTTGACAGAGAACACTCATTTGCATTCAACCGGTTTCTTTCCAGGAGGAAGAGGCACCAAGTCCCATGTGTTGTTCTTTTCAAGCATAGCTTTCTCCAACATCGTCTCTCTCTACACAGGAATCTCCAGAGCACTCTGCCAGAATGTTAGTATGGATATGGACGCAAGGGAAGACACAGATGCCTTATGGGATATGGAGAATGAGTCATAAAAAACATAATTAGAAAGGGAATGTTTAGTGCAGGAACGGATACCTTTGTGGAGAGCAATGGTAAGCACAGAAGACCCTGAGTCTGGGTCCAATGATCGTTCTGGTAGCAGGTCAAGGTTGTCGATGGGCATCTTTCTCCTCTGAGTGTACACCTGCAAAGGAGGAATGGTAGAAGGAATAGGAGGAATAGAAGTATGGATAGCACTCACTTCCAATTGTAGAAATTCCCCCTGAAGTGAGGGATATAAAGGAGGAACGGGCAGAGGTACAAACGGTGAGGGCAAAGATGAAGATGGCACAAGGGAAGAAGCTCCCGGGGCAGGATAATAGGTCTCAGTTTCACGAAATGTGACATCCATGGTAACAAAAACCCCCTCCGTATGAGGATAAAAACATTTGTATCACTTTTTAGTATGAGAGTAACCAATAAACACACACCTGATAGCTCGAGGATCTAGCTTGGTGGGAGGAGGGTTATTGATGTGGACAAAGCAAACACAACTAAACACCTCAGGAGCGAGCTGAGAGGACGAAAATCGAAGTGTCCCAAGGGGGGTATTATTCCAGGGAATACGAGATGACATGCGATTGATAAGATATGCTGCCATAAGGACAACATTCCCCCAATAATACTTGGAAAGATGCATGGTGGACAAGAGACAGCGAACAACCTCAAGAAGATGACGATTCTTACGCTCCGCAACCGCATTTTGGGCAGGAGAATAAGCACGAGAGGTTTGGTGTACAATGTCATGATTAACTAGATATTCTGCAAAGCGTGAATCCAAATATTCATGATCATTGTCACTTCGAAGGATCTGAATTTTAACATGAAACTGAGTGGAGATCATGTTATGAAACTTTTTAAAGGTGGGAAAAACGTCGCTCTTGTTTCGTAATAAATATAACCAAGTAATGCGGGAAAAACACTCAACAAAAGTGACAAACCAAGTACAACCAGAAATAGAAGATACGGGTCCAGGACCCCAGACATCAGAGTGAATCACAAAAAAAAGGAACATAACTTGGCAACGAAACATGATTAAATGAAGCACGACAATGTTTGTTAGCAGTACAGACATCACAAACAAAGGAAGTACAAACAACAACAGACATAAAAAGTAACAATGGCTTCATAATAGGGATAGACACACCATTGACCAAACTACCAGAGTCAATCACCGTCCTCGTCTTCAGGTTCTGAAACATACAAGAGAAAGGATGAAAAGTTACTGAGCAGTTCATGGAATTAGTCAAATGGCTAATAGATAGTAAATTACGGGTGAAATTTGGAACATGCAGGATCGACGATAAGATGAGAGAGGAACAGGAGATGGAGCCCTTCCCAGCAATAGAGGAAAGGGAGCCATCAGCGATGCTCACCTTATCACGACTGGAGAGAGGAATATAGGAGAGAAAACCTGAGGCGGAGCCACTAATATGGTCGGTGGCTCCGGAGTCAATGATCTAATGAGTGGAAGTAGCAGAGTGAGCACCTAGAGTTCCAGTGTGGGCATACAAAGACAATGTTGAAGTCTTCGTAGAGAGGCCTTGTATCATGCGGCGAAGAGCAAGGACTTCATCAGCAAAGAAAGCACCAGGGAGGACAGAAAGATCAACAACATAAAGAGCAGGAGAAGTATCTACAACAACATTTGTGAGATGGGTAGACCGAGGAGGTGAGCGACCAGTGGAGCAGGCAAAGCCACGATGACCACGAGAAGGAGCACTACCTCTCGATGGAGAAAAACTGTGGAGCCAAAAGCAAGTGTCTCTGGTATGACGGGGCTTTCCACAATAATCAAAGAGGAGGTGGTCGTTATCAGTACCCTTCATCCTAGAATCACGGATAGGGCGAGCCTCCAACAATGAAAGGGTACTGATGCAGGACGACGCGTAAGGTTTACGCATCTGTCGGCTTTTCTAGGAAACCCTAACCGAATGCAACGAAATATGATTTTTTTAGTTTTTTTTTTAAAAAAAATTGAGCGGACGTTGCACGGAGTTTATGAAATTAAACAACGTAATTTTGTAAAGCACGAAATTCACTATGTTGTTAGAAAATGAAATTTCTTAAAAATGGTTCAGTTTTAGATCTAGGAAAGGAAGCTCGCAACTTTGTTCCGTTCCCTTTGTCGCAGCAAAATGGAAATCGTGAACACAAAATACGTTTCCGTTTGGAGTTCTCGACGTAGCGTTCGCTGATAAAATTCGGGCGAAAACCCGACAAGTAGTCTATTATCCTATGAGAAAATATAGAGGCGCACACAAAGGAAAAGAAAGAAACAATTACCCACGGAAGAAGTGTCTTCCGTATTTGAAGTCGAGGGCGATCATGCGAGAAACTTCTCGTCACCTTCGATCTCCGCTCCGAGGTCGGCCGCTTTCGCACACGGGCACCAAGGAAATTAAACACTCCCTCACACGAGGAGGTTCCACGGAATCACTCAACAAAGTAAGGAGCCACAAACTAAACACGCCTAAAATTCACTCGCACTTCATGCTCAAAGTGGTTCCACGAAATCTCAACACTTACGGTGGCTCCACGAAATCTCTAACACATGAGCTAAAATTCACTCACCCTCCCAAGAGGATCCACGAAATCTCACAAGCACTGCAGTAGCTCCAACGGACATCACCAAACACAAAATAGAGCTACTCTATTAGCAACCTTAATGAGTTTCAACACCACGCAGTTAAACAATTAACCCCTAATCTCATTTCACCTACTCGGAGGCAATCAAAACACCTATCACTTCCACTATTTCAACTACCACAATGGCAGCCAATCTCACAGATTCATTACTATGCAAAGTAATTAAATTTACTGTTCATCTACTGCTATCAATAGGAGGCAAACAGCAGAACCATTCCTAATTTCATAACTGTAGGAACGAAACAGCTGATTCGCCGCACTGTTTATGAAAGCAAACAACCAACATTAAATTTCATCCACCCGGAAACACAAGAACAGGGCTGCAACTCCATCAACAGGACACAGGTAGCAGCAAAGCTTCAACAGGTTATATTTTTCCCTACCTAACTCTAACAGGAGGCACCAGCACTGTGCATTTATCGCGAACCGGCGGAGCCCTCTCCTTCTCCCTCCCGACGGAACACTCCCCTCCCGTCGCTCTCTCGCTATTCAGGGAATACGAATCCCTCTCTCTCTATTCACGGAGCCGGCAGTATTTTCCGCGATTTCGTGATTTCGCGATTTCAATCCGCAGCGCAGCGCCTCTTTGCTCCCTCCCGACGGCGGCGATGTCGCTCGAAAACCCTCGCGGCAACTCAGAGACCTCCCCGATAATGGCCGCAGATGGACAAGCTGCGTCCAATGTACCTCCCGCGGCGGTATTGGCGTCAGACGAAGGCCCCTCTGCTCTCTCCCGCACCTCTGCCCTAATAAGCGTCTCTCCATCCCGTGGCAGCATCTCACTTCCTCCCGGGGGATCATTTCTCCCTTCTGACGGCGCTCTCTCTGGCGATCAGGTAATCCCGAAGAATCCTTCTCTGCATTTGTTTAGGTCATTGTTTAGGTCTTTGGATTGGTTTAGGTCATTGTTATTATTGCCCAAGTGTAATTTATTTATTCTCTGTAGAATTTTGAAGCGATAGTACCCCGCAAAGGACAGATATTTGAGTCAGTTGAAGAATTTGAATTATTCTATAAAACTTATGCACATCACGTTGGATTTAGTGTGCGCAGTTCAACCGCCACTAAAAATAAAAAAGGTGAACTGCAATATAAATACTTTGTGTGCGCCAAAGAAGGGTTTAAGGTTAAGAATAAACCAGTGCAAATGGGTGATAATCTATGCAGAAAAATATCAGATACAAGAGTTGGATGTATGGCAAGTGCTAGTGTTAAGAAGACCAGTGATGGAAAATATGTCGTGTTCACTTTTCACGAAGAGCATAATCACACACTATGCACCCCGAGGAAAAAACATTTTTTAAGATCAAATCGGAAAATAACAGATGTCCAGAAGAATCTGTTAAATACATTAGGCCGGGTGAATATAGGACCTACACAGGCATTCCACATAATGAAAGAACAAGTTGGAGGGTACGAAAATGTAGGTTTCACCTGTGTAGATGCCAGAAATTATGTCAGAGACCTAAAAGCATTGATTGCGGATTCTGATGCTCAAATTTTCATACAAAACTTCAAAAATTTACAGCTGCAAAACCCATCATTCTACTATGCATATGAATTAGATGTCGAAGATCATTTGAAATCTGTGTTTTGGGCTGATGGTATTGCTAGAAATAATTACTCTATGTTTGGTGATTTGCTTTCTTTTGATACAACCTACAATACAAATAAGTACTCGATGATATTTGTGTCATTTACTGGACTAAATCATCATAGATTATCTATATCCTTTGGTGCTGCGCTTCTTTCTAACGAAAAAAACGAATCATTTTCATGGTTATTTGAGAAATTCTTAGAATGCATGGGAGGGAATGAACCGGTGTTGATTGTTACCGATCAAGACCCTGCAATGAGGATTGCTATAGAAAAATTATTTAAAAATACAAAACACCGATTTTGTATGTGGCATATAATGAAGAAATTGTCTGAAAAAGTTGGTGGTGTTTTAAATGCTAACACAGAATTTCAAAGACGTTTCAAATCATGTGTATGGAATTCTGAGACGTCGGGTGAGTTTGAAACAACTTGGAATGCTATAATATATGATTTTGAGTTATCAAAAAATGATTGGTTATTGCACATGTTCGATCTTCGCAGAATGTGGATTCCAGCATATTTACAGGATATACCTTTGTCTGGTTTATTGCGGACGACATCTAGGTCAGAAAGTGAAAACTCATTCTTTGGAAACTTTGTGAACAACAAAATCGGCTTAGTTGAGTTTTATTCAAGATTTGCTAATGCAATGGAAGCTCAAAGACAGAGAGAACTAAATGCTGAGCACGTCACATTTAATGGAAAACCAGATATAAAAACAAACTTGCCAATCGAGAAACATGCAGCTTCAATATATACACATAAAAACTTTTATATATTCCAAGAAGAATTATGGGCTTCATGTATAGACTGCGGGGTGAAAAGGTCTCAAGAACTCAATGATTCATGCATATTCACTATAATAGACAGTTGTAACCCAAATGATAAGTACAGAGAAGTAATTTACAGTTCGTCAAACACAACTTGCAGCTGTAAAATGTTTGAAACCCAAGGCATTCCATGTCGTCATGTATTGTTGGTTCTGAAAGGCCAAGGAGTCACTGAATTGCAAACTTATTGTATCACAACTAGATGGACCAAACTTGCTACTAGCAAGCTGATTTTTCAAATAGACCAGACATTCTTTGCAGGATTCTCAGAAATTGAGCGCAGAAGAAAATTGATATCAAGCACATGGACCCAACTAGCTCGGTGTATGGAACTTGCCAAATTAAAAGATGAAAGTTTGATTGATTTAAGGAATTGTGCCATGATTTGGGAGAATCGAATGCGTGGAACATATGACTGCGATAAAATAGATTCCAATTTTCCATGTACGGACTCACAAATTCCAACCCAAATCGAGATATTTCCACCTAATTATGCAAAGACCAAAGGTAGCGGGAAAAGATTGAAAAGTGGAAAGGAGACATCCATTGAAATCAAGCAAAAATCGACACGTATATGCAGAAGTTGTGGGGAGCATGCATTACATGATAGTCGTAATTGTCCAAAAAAATCAACATTATAACTTGTGAGTTTAAAATACATTTTTCATATCTGCTAGTAAAATACATTGTCCAAAAAATCTTAACTTTTTGTTTAATTTTTTTAATTTAGCAAAAGGTGGTTCGGAAACTTCTAGCAATGAATGATGAGAAGACAAATCAGAAATCCATAGAAGCTGTTGCAGATATATATGGTATGTGTAGTCTGATTCCTGATTTCTTCAGTTCATTTGAAATCCATAGAAGCTTGTATTTTAACACATGCATGTTGTTGCTTTAGTGCTAGTGGTAAGAAGTTTAGTCCCTAAAGGTAACTACATTTATGATTTCATACACCACCCATCCAAATTGCTTCTAGCAGTCCCACTCTATGCCCTGCACCATCACAACAGAGTGAAGTTAATTAACAAAGTTTTGTCATACTTTTTTGTTGATATATTACAACGTTAACTTGAAAATTAGAATCTGCTATGTGAACCTAATCAGGATCAACATATAGTAGATTGATCAATTCCTGAGAGCAATAGCATGGTGTTTAGAAGCAACTCCCAATTCCTGGGCAAACCATTGGTCCTGCTAACCCCCAAAATTTTGAATTGGGTTTGGATCTTGTACCCCTATTCTCATTAATGAACAAAAATAGCAGTATTCCTGGGCAAACCATTGGTTCTGCTAATTAGAAACGGTAAAATTCCCCTTCAAGATGGGGAGTAGACATCTAAAATATCCATCTTGGACATTAAAAAGTCATTGAATTTTTGGTAAAGCCTTGGTCAATAAATCTGCAATATGTTATTGGGCCTTGATAACTACCTTCAAACAACCGGACTGAATAAGTTCACGAACAAAATGACAGTCTATGTCAATATGTTTACATCGTTCATGCAATGTTGGGTTTGCGGCCATATTAGTTTTGTGCCCAAGAGTTTGTGCTATTTACTTTTGTCAACTTGCTACTGTCATGGGGCCATCCTTGACTCATTCCATATCAGATGCTAGAAGGTCTCGTTAAATCAATTGTCGTCGCCTTTGATGTTCAGAGTATAGCCAGACACGCAAAATCCTCAAATGACGCAAAGATTGCTGAGGTTGGAGCGGACATTGAACAGCTGCTTACATCCACCTGACTGCCATTATACTTCGACGATCTTGGTAAATTCGCCAATGCTCTATTTTAATCTATAACCATCTATTGTGAATTGCATTTCCTTTGATTCACTGCTCCAACTGAATTCAAAATCTGAATCACTTTCAGTGGACTGCTCATCAAACTCAAGGTGCCGCAAATTTATATTTTGGAATTAGAAATAACACAACTCCAGTTTCTGCTGTGGGCGGCTGCAGGCTCCTAAATGTCTAATGGGGGGAGTTTATGTACAAATGAACCGTTTTTTTAAGGATGAACAATGGAGTGCTGTTGCTCATTCTTTATAGATGTGTCATCTTTTTATTCAGTTGAAATTTATCTGGTCTTGCTTCCTTCTATCAGCTCTTCCCACTTGTGGCTTACACTGTATTTTACAGAATGATGCTGAGGTGATAATTTTAGGCCGTCTTGCACGAAATTTTTAGAATTGGGCTTCGTTTTCAAATCTATGTCCGGATAAAACAAGAGCACATCATGTCGGACATAAAATTGAATGAAATTCTTTATGTGAAGTTGGGTGTTCACGATCATGTGCCCAAGAGTTTGTGCTGAAAATGTAATTGGTTGAAGTCTAGATTTCATTTTTTGGCGATGGATGAAAATGAATTTGGCTGAAGTGTAGAGGGATGTCGCTGCTGTGCGTGAGAGGGATGCCGCCAATGCATTGTTCTTCTTCTCCGCGGAGCCCTCCACGAAATCACGAAATCGTGAAATCGGCGCAGCTTCTCCCTCCACGATAATGGCTGCACCATCTCCCTACGCGGCCACTCTCCATCCCGCAGCGGCAATGTTTGGTGACCTGCTAATCAATGTGGAGTTAGGACAGAGGCGTCGCGGGGGCATAGGGCCCTTCGTCTGCCGTCATTGCCGCTGCGGGGTGGAGAGTGGCCGCGTAGGGAGATGGTGCAGCCATTATCGTGGACGGTGAAGCTGTGCCGATTTCGCGATTTCGTGGAGGGCTCCGCGGGAGAAGAAGAGAAGAACAGTGCGAAATCGCAGGAGAAGATGTGGACGGTCCGATGTGTTTATTCGCACATTCGCATGGATTTGGTATTCGCATATGAATACAGCCCTATATATATATAAATATATATATATATATATATGTATATATATATATATGTATGTATATGTATATATATATATATGTATGTATATGTATATATATCTATATATATATGTATGTATATCTATATACATATGTATGTATATCTATATACATATGTATGTATATCTATATATACATATGTATGTATATCTATATATATATATATATATATATATATATATATATATATGTATGTATATCTATCTATATATATGTATGTATATATATATATATATATATATATATGTGTGTGTGTGTGTGTGTGAAATTAGGTGGCTGAATTAACTTGTGGCCGGGTGATATTAAAAAATAATATTTAATAGGGTTTGGCTGGATGTAACTGTGGCCGGGTGATATTACAAACTGTTATTTAACGGGGATTGAGATATGCACTGAAATGGTGGAATGAGTAAATTATCAGGTTGCCCCTCGATGGATGGTTCTGGAGTGGCTTAAGATGGGGTACAAGTGGAAGTTTACATTTATAGCTTAATTTACTCTCTTTACGATGACCCGAGAAACTTGGAAAGAGGGCTAGGGATTGCTCCTTCTCATCCTCTTCTCCTTCGACTGAGCATATGTTAGAAATCCTATTATTATTTTGTGTGAAGAAACAAAATATTTTTCTACTCCGCATTCCAAATATCTACAAAATTCCTATGAAGCAGCCTATTGAAAAACCTTACATGTTCTTTCATAAAGTTCCAAATTGTCTTTCACCGTCATCAATTTATAATAAAATGATCTATAGATAAGTATGGTAGATAAAATACAACAAGGAAAGTAGGAAAAAAAATTGGAACCTGGGAAGCCTCAAAAACATATCCATCATTGGTGCCTGCTATAAGTTCAAAACTTCTAGTAGCCCCTTCCTGCCCAAGATGAAGTAATATAAATAAGTGATCTAAACATATTCCAAAAACAAACACTCGGAGTACCATGAGGCATATTTCTTCTTCAGAAGCAATCTTAATCCATTCCACATTTGCAACCTTGACCTGTAAACCAATTTACAAAGTGAAGAATTTACAACCCACTAAAGATTGCATGGTAAATTGGAATATTAAACAAGCAAGGTAGTTTGGGATACATCACTCTATCTAAATGATGTGCTCCAAAAGAGGCAAATAGCCAATCACAGAGAGAACAATATGGTACTGCAATGAATTTCAGAGAGGACTTAACTCCACATATTTTCATAGAATCTTCAAATTTGTTCTAATGGTTTATATCCAGAGGAGGGATGTATTTTTGAGATCCAGCTGTTCAAAATTGTACAAGAGTTTATAATTAATTTTAGATTTATAAATAGGGGTCAAATGTACATATGGAAATAATTGGATGCTGCATAAAATTTCTAGCTGGATGGGCAATTACAGTATTCCCAAACTCAGTCCCTTTATCTACTGTGGGACTTGAAATCAATGAAAGTGACCTTGTGCAGTCATAAGAACCGAGGATTAATTCTCCCATAGATTCTTTGGTCTCTTCTACCTACCTTCTATGCTCCAATTATGGTGGTCATATTTACTATATCTTAGTTCCGTTGAGGACAATTTCAATAATGTACGTGCCTAATCTTTATATGAGTTAATCTCTAGCAAAATAACATGTTTGTGTGCAAAAAGTGATGGGAATACGTGACGTCACCATAAGCATATGCATTAGGACAAGTTCAAGGTGGTTTCTAACAATCAAAATTAAAGAATGGGAAGCAACTCCACGGTCTCCATAATCAATGCAATCCAAGCAATCTTCTATCCAATTTCCAGTAATTCCGCTGACCATTCCAAGCTGTGAGCTCAACACCTCTTCCAACCCCTCTGCGACTACAACTCGCATTTGCTCAAGTTGCTGAACTCCCAACAGTCCCGACGTCTCTTAATTCTTTTCTCATCGTCCAATATTGTCACTTCCACTTGCCTTCCGGGAGGCCATGGCCCCATTACTTCCATCTAACAATTGATTACCCATTCATATCCCCAACTGCAACCACTATTTGCTTCTCCCCGCAAAAACCCATCTATCCAATTGTTGACAACCGAAATAACAATCACTTGCAATCACAACTGGACCTTTCCACTACTCTGCACTCCCAAAAAACCCAAGCCATCTATCCAAAGTCCCAATTTTCATGTCACTTCTCCACTGTAGTAAAACATTCGAACATACCTGTCGCTACCATCACTCGAACTCATATACAACGTTCCTTTCCCTACTGGCCCAGTTACTGGGTGAGTTTTTTATTTTAGATATGGTGAATAAAAAAACGAAAACCAACCGAATCGCCCCAAACTGTCCAAAACAAACCTATTTTATGTTGAACCGAATGGTTTGGTTTGGTTTTGTTTTCTCTCTGAGAGTGATTATTATTTGTTAATCTAATTAGAATTTAATTGTATGTTGATTGCATGAGTTAATTTTTAGTTATTTAATTAATCGGATATTTGTTTATTTACACATTTATGGCAGGTCCTAGTAATCCCAATGCCCAACCAATGAATTCTAATATGGAGATTTTAAATTCTTAATGACAAAGACTAATATTAGGCCAGTTTAATAGCATAGACACTCAAGAAGACAGCACGAACAATTACTTAAATCAAATGGGCAATCACATAGATCAAATGGACACTTGCATAGATCATACCATCTTCAAAACCTGTAAGGAACTTTGAACATGAGTCTCAATGGATTAAACCCTAGGAGTTCGGTTCAAGCCACCACAACACTGTAAGACCCTACCTGATCCCTTTTTGAGCTATGAGGTCAGATGTGTGATTTTGGATGATCACGATAATAAAGCAATTATTACTAACCCTAGTCCCTCGTCTAGTCACTAATGAGCACAATAGTGTTCCCAAGGCATGGTAGTCTAGAGCACAACCATAGGGTAATATCATCCTGATCAGACTCAGTGCATTAGCTATCCGAGTTACGATGATGAATTAACCTCTCGAAGGTGAGAGAGACTGACCCAGATCCGCCAGTGTTGATTGTAAGAGATAATGTTGAGATTTTCATGAACATTCAAGAGAGTGATGTGGATAGAGCACTTTGACTTGGGGGTTATTTGTTTTCCATCACTTATCCTAAGTCCAGACGCCTCTCAATGCATTTGTCGAGGTTCTCTATCCACAATGCAAGCATTTAATAAAGTTTATCAAAATGAAAGGAAGAACGATACGATAAATTAAGTCTATTGTTTTTTTGGCTTCTCAGGAGTTCTATCAGACTCAACAAATGACATTTTACTCCTCAAAACATCACAATGCAAGCATTTAATTCCATTAGCTTCAGATCATTCAGATGACAAGGCTTAATGTTCGTGTCCTGCAACAGGATGTTAAAAATTAAGGGTGAGATAAAATCTCAGTGAGTAATTCTCGTACTCTAAAAATCTAAAATGCAAAGGAGAGGGCTTTAAAATCTTCTATAAGTTTCCTTGATGTTGAGCTAAAAATTTTCCCAACGTCGACACTCGGTAACTAACGATTAGAAGATGAGGAGAAACAGGAACTGCAAATAGCCAGATACTAATCATGAAGAAGTAGAGAGGATAGAAAGAGAAGGAGAACTTTGTCGTGAATGGCCACACTAGACTTTCCGCAATTGCAAACCTTAATTGTGGGTGGTTTTATTGCTTATGAAAGGTGTAGTGGTTAGAAAGTGAGTATTGATGGATAACAAAGGTTGCAGTTGCCAAAGAGAGACTGGAATTGAGTTTGCCCCAATAAGGTTGCTGATCTCAATAGGTCTAATGCCTTTATAGGTAATGTTCTCACCCGTATCTAAACTAGTGGGGACCTGCCCGAACGGACAGGCTTAAAATTACGGGCTTTCTGGAGTATAGGAAAATCAGGAAGGGATGAGAGGTTACATTGTTGTTGAAAGCTACAGAAAACGTAACCACCCAGAGTTCTTGAGCCGAACTTTGTTCTTGTTGCGGTCGCAGGATTATGAAATAACAATCTCTGTACCTGTTCAAGTTCGCGCGGACTCCCAAATAGTAAGAAGGTAACCGCAAATACTGCGACTTGCCATAAATTTCCCTGAGTATCAATAAACAGCCCAGGGGTAGATCATTTAAGAGATCATTCTCTTTGACGACGCCTATTATCCCTTTTGCGGTTGCAATTCTCAAAAGTCAGATGGTTGCTCGTAATCTTGAGCTGCTGATAGAGCTGTAACAATTATAGCTTTGTTCTGGTTCTACTAACTACTAAGACCATGAACCGAACAGTTCAGATAACAGTTCTTTAAATTAGATCTGTTGGAATTATGAGTATTAGTGTATTAGAGTTTTTAGGAGTTTAGTCCCACGTAGTGAGTTCGGTTTAAGTGTATTGTTGTATTTACTATATAAAACCCCATATGAGGATGAATAAAATCTCACTTATTTCTTTTCTATTCTTCAACATGGTATTAGATCCAGGTTTCTGAAACCCTAAAATTTTTCCCCCACATTTTCCTATATAAACCCTGAAATCTCGTTAGTCGTTCCTCCACAATTTGTTCTCCCCCCGTCAAGTCGATGCAGGCGCTACGGTCTCTGTTTCTGCTCCAGCTCCCGACCAAGGAATCGACGTCGAATTCCAAAGACGGGAGCGGATCTTGGCCCCTCTACGATCTGTGATACCTTCTCTTCCCGTCGAAAAACAAAAGGCTTCGCTCCTTTTTTGATTTCGTCGATCGCTATTGTCGTGTGTTTGCAGCTTCATCGATCCCACCGTGGTTGATGATCCCATTGTGTGTATGATGCACTTATTCCTCTCCTTCGATCTTGACACTTGTCTCTTCATGTGGTTGCCATCGGCTGGCTTGATGTCGGCGAGGCTGTTGTTCTCCTAGGCTGACCTGTTTGTGCTTGTTGTTGATCCGGGGCCGTCCTCCCAACTCCTGACCTGCTCCCGTGCTGGCATCTCTCTTCTTCCTGGCAGTAGAACAATGGCTTCTCATCCGGTCAACCTCCTTGTTGCTTCAGTGGGCAGCCTGGCTGCTGCCTGAGTTCCTGTCGCTGATGTTGTTTTTGGGGTAATGATCTCTCGCCGATGACGAATATTTGTGTTGTCTGTTGTAGTTCTGTTGTGTTTTTTAAGTGTATGTTGTTTGCTTTGTATGGTCTAGTTATGCCTACATGCACAGAGTTTCACGTGAGTGGGAGTGTTGGGATGAAGGCGACTCGGATGATTTTTCCTAACTTTCTCCTTCGTTCCACACGGTCTCTATGCTTTTGTCGTATGTGTCTCCCCATATGTTTTTCTATTTGGTCGTGTGTTGGGCACAGTGTTTTAATATCAGCGGGCTGTGTTGCGTGAGACCGTGTCATGCGGGACTATGTCATGAGGGACCGCCCTTTGGGAGGATTATCCCCGACAGATTACGCTCGACGGATTATCCCTGATCACTCGTTTGATGATTTGCTCAATATCTTTCGTTCTCCTTTGCTTGTTGTGTGTAGGTGATGTTGAATGACCGGTTTCCAGCAAGTTCACGTCGTGCGTGGGTACTGCGTCGTGTGTGGGTAAGCGTTGTATGTGGGGCCTGCGTCGTGTGTGGGGCCTGCGTCGTGTATTGGTCAACGTTGTGTGTGGGTCAGCGTCATGTGTGGCTATGTCCCCAGCTTGATTTCCCGGTTTAGAAACCCCGCAGTGGCTCGTATGGTGTTTGTCCCGCATCGCCTACCTCCATTGTGGTTGTTTGATGTGTTCAAGCTGAAGGGTCCTCCCTTCAGCATGAGGGGGAGTCTTGGAATTATGACTATTAATCTATTATACTCTTTAGGAGTTTAGTCCCACATCGTGAGTTTGGTTTAAGTGTCTCGTCGTATTTCCTATATAAATCCCCATATGAGGATGAATAAAATATCTCTCCTATTTCTTTTTTATTCTTCAAGAACCAAAATCTTATTTCAATTGACCTTTTTCAGTTCCGATTTTGATTCCAACATAATTTTTGAAATCGTCATGTCAACGATTACGGTTCAACAAAAATTAAAACCAAACCGGCCACTAACGGCTCGGTCTAGTTCTATGCAGTTTGGTCTGCTTCCAATTGGTTCTATGTTTCATAATTTTAATCATTTTATAACTCTATAATTTAAGTCATTAGACACATTCACAAAAATTATTATTTCATTAAAAATACATATTTGAAAAGAAAATTGGAATTCAAGTGGTGCCAGCAATAATTTCATGTCTTTTAAGCCTAAATATGTTAAATTGAACTAATATAGAAATGCATGCAATAATATCTGATTTGGCGCACTGAATAAAAAAAGTGTACTATTTTATTAAACTTTGACATGCACCCCGATTGCAGTTCCACAAGGATAACAATAATAGCATGTACGGATTTTACATATTAAGCCAACAAATTAAATAACCCACTGGATATGTGAACCACTAAACAATACAAAGAGGTGCACATTAAAGAACAACAAATTAAAAGAAACTGGTACTTTGATAATTATAACAAGAATGTTTAATTCAAAACTTCAGCTAAACAGTTCATTCATCACAATATAACACCACAGATGGAAATCCATTGGCAATCGATCATGCCAATGAGTTAGATCATATAATAAGTTGTACTAGTCTCGTAAAGGTCAAACAAATGGCACCTTAGATTCAATAGAATGAATATGAAATGAATGTTAAGTCGAGGACAAAGGTTATGAGTTACATGTACGTTGTTTGTGAATGAGCTTAATCACGAGCAAGAAATGCATAACAAAAATGAATGTTGGATCTATGATGGAGATGACGACAACAACATGCCGTAACAATTAAAGGAATGGAATCAGAGGAAGAGAAGGATACAAAGTCAAAAAGGTCAGAAGAAATAAGATCACCAGACGGTTGTCGGAGGCCCCTAAATTTGAAGCCCTAATAGCGAGGGAGAGAATGAACTGTCAGAAGATCGTTCAGGAGGAGGCAATCGAGGAAGTTGCTAATTACGAACGTAGATCTGAAGCCCTAGCAGAGAGGTTAGAACGAGCACTACCGGAATGGGGAGAGGAAAGCATTCAACAATCGAGCAAGCAGTGCAAGAAGGAATCCTTCGGTGAAAAGAAGCGAGAAAATGATTTAATGTCGCACAACATTTGTATGAGTATTTGAATCCTGTTGTGATCGGACAGCGCTGCAATCAGACGGCTGATATAGAAAAGTAGTATATTATTAATATTATAAAAAATAATATCATTATCAAGAAATATATACTAAAAAGAATAATAATCATAAACAGATTGCAGTTCGATTCTGCTTCGGTCTGGTACGGATTGGGTCTAAGAATTCTGAAACAGCTCGAGACATTTATGTTGTGGTTTTGGTTATGGTTTCGGTCTAGATAATAAAATGAAGGAACCATACGCAGAGAATTGTAGTTTACGGTTCCAAAATTCAAACCGAAGGTGTTCGTTCCGGTTCTCGTACAGACGATGTAGAAGAGGACTGAAAGTTGCTCCTCCCCTCGCAAGAAATAGGATGGCAAAGACGTGGCAGACCCTACCAAAGTATCCATAGCTACTGCTTCTTCGAAAAAGCAGAATGGAATGGGTGGTTCCTCAGTTAAAACCGCCATAACTGAGATTCCAAAAATTTCTCCATAAATGAATGTTGTTGATACGTCGACCTCTCACTAACCGAACTTGAAGGCTGCTGATACCCCATCTGACATTGACGTTGCGATGTTGAATGAGTATCTTGACTTGGACAAGGATGAAACCATAGAAGATGCTCCCGAAGAGATAGCACCTAAGGAAACGAGCGTATAGGAGGTAGCATAGAAAGCCAAGGAAGTAGCTGCAACAACTTTCGAGAAGGCAGAGTATAAGCAAAAGAGTAAAGGATCTAAAAAGGAGACCGCCAAGAAGAGACACAAGCATCCAGATGCTAAGAGAGAAGAGAAGAAGCTCTGAGTTGATGACACTCCTTTGGAGGTAGATGAGTCAGGGAGGACTCCTCTGGCTGGGGATATGGATATAGCTCAAGTTACAGATGACCATGCACTTCATGCAATCACTGTCGAGGATGTTGTAAAGGATGTGGTTGTAAAGGGCAACTTGCATGACGAGGAGAAGCGGGATGATGCTATCGAGGCATCGCTATTGGAGAAAGAGGCTCAGGAGCAAGCAGATACTGAGAAGATGCGGGAGGATGCTGTGGTTGAGGCTGCAAGAGTCAAAGTCGAGGCAAAAGGCAAAGCGGTTGTTGAAAAGAACTCGGTGACCACTCTTGGTCAGCTAAAGGCGGATGTTGCAAAGATGACAGAAGGGGTGCGCAAAAGCACTGATGTAAGAGTTGTTGCGAACACAAGAGAGAGCTTGCAACAGCCTACCGGAGGGCTTATGTCCTTGCATCGTCCTCCCCATCGAGATCCCAGAATATAATTCTCCCCCTTTAGTGGGGGTGGCTCCAGGTGAGCAACCTATGGGTCATGCAGAGTTGAAGGAACGGAAGAACCAATGAGAGTTGTCGTGGAAACTATTACTTCAAAATATTGATCCTGAGCGGAGTAGACGCCCTCAAATTGCTTCGAAAATCGCATATGCTGCTTATACTACTAGTTTAGACGAGCTTAAGCATTTCCATGAACAAGTAGTGGCGACGAATAAAAGAGGTATATCCGCCCTACATTTGCTTTGGATTCATTTTCCAATAGATTTTTGCCAACGAGTTCGCGCGGTTACTTATCTTAGGATCTACGTCGCCTGTGCACGTCGGTTTGAATGGCTCTAATACCATGTACGAAATCAGAGGAGAGAGAGAATAATTAAATATTCAAAATAATATAATTCTCAATTTTGCAATATTACATGTACAAAGGGATCCTTTATATAAAATAAAGGAGTACAAATGAAAAAGGTAATGTGGGACTAAAGAAGCCTAAAAGAGAGGACCCAATGCGCCATTTATACATGCGCTATTTAATATTCTAACAAATAGCATAATATTTAAGTAAAATAAAAACTTTAATCATAACAAGTCCATGGGCATATAAAAAATTTATTTAAATCAATTCCGACATAAGAACCTATCATGTAACATATGATCAAGAGTTTAAGGTATTCAACGAACTTTAACCAAAATCCATCATTCATCTCGAAGGAGTTTATTAAAACTCAAAGAATATTAGAATTAATAATTACCATTTAACATTTCTAAAAGGGCACTCTACTCATGTATTTAATGAATATATCCTACTAATTTCTTTTCATAATATATGAATCATAAATAATCAAGCTGCGCAGTACATAAAAATTTATGGCTATGAATTTTAGTAGAGGAAATCAAACACTATAATACCTTTTATGATCAAATAAAGAAGAAATAATCAAATTTCGTAATACATACTTAAAATATCTTCCTAAATATTATAACTCTGGGGTAGGTTCCATGCATTTCAAAAATTAGGGGATGAGGAAACATTTGCATGAATCACAATCTACTGACATAAATCAATTTATTCACCATTACAAGTGCATAAAAACAATAATATTTAGATTCAAGAAAAATTCTAAGACATCAAAACAATTAGGGCAAGATAAAACTCACCTCAAAGATAAAAGGAACATTTCTTTCCTTTGAGTACTTCCAGGAATCCATGGAGAAGCACTTGGAGTCAAGGAGAGCACAAGGAGTCTTCGGAATAGAACTAGGGCAAAAGAGCACTCACGGTTTTGGGTAAAGAAACCCGTGGATGAAGGGGAGGTGGTTTTAAAAAGACACGCCTAGGAAGAGATCCACTGATGAATACAATTTGTGTCAATCCGAAAATAAATCCAATAGGAAAGTGTAACTATTTTTTATAGTATATGATATAATATCAAGTGTCGTATTTTTTCGGATTTGTTGAGTATTATTACTCACAAAGGTTGCTATTATTTTATCTATGAAATCTTGGGTTGGTTTGAGTGAAGCAAAAATAGAGATTTAATTGCGAAAAAGTTTGATGATTTAAAAGATTAACACATTATCAAGAATCTCTTTGGAATAAAAAAAATAATAAACTAAATAATTTGCAATCATCTTGATGAATGGCTTAGACCGTGGAGGTTCCGAAAATAAGATGGAACCTCACTAGAGGAATACTACCATATAACCATAAATTGATCAATTAAGATCTCGCGACCAGTCGAAAACCCAAAACATGGTTTTAGAATATGTTAGAATAATAAGTTTTAAATTATTACTGTATTATCATCATGTACACCCATATATAAATATATATGGGAGCCTCTAATATAATGATAGATCAATTATTCTTTTCCTCAGCATGGTATCAAAGCGAAAAAGAGTTTAGGGTTTTTGGATCTTGCCGCTCCTGCACAGGCGCACAGCCCCGGCCCATGACTCCTGCATAGCGCGCCTCTCCCGCACAGCTCGCTCTTCCGCCTCCGGCAACTCCGCCTCCGGCTACTCCGTACTACACCTCCGGCACAGCTCTTCTCAGATCCATGAAGACTTGAATCTCTCGATGTCGGCGGTCCCGTCGTATTCTTCCCTCTTTCTATGAGGGCGGCTCTCCTTCCACATCCTTGGTGATTATTTGGTGTCTTCTCGAATTCTATTCGGGGTTTCCATATGGCGAGCAATGAGTCCTCTACCACCATGTCTTCTGGTGGAGCAGCCTCTCCTACTCCGACTTCTGTTGGACTTTATCGCGTACCCTCAGATCATGGTGCTCCTCAAATAACCACTATAAAATTGGATGGGTAACTACCTCCTGTGGGCTCGCTCCATCTCTCTTTCTCTCAAAAGCCGCCGGTTATTTGGCCATGTAAGTGGCACAGTGAAGGCTTCTGCGTCTGACTCTCCTGAGTGGCTTCAGTGGGATTCTGACAACTACCTTGTGATGTCGTGGCTCCTTAACTCTATGACGGAGTCCATTTATCGGAACTACCTGCTCTTGGATACCGCAACAGATATCTAGAAGCGTGCATAGACTACCTATTCTGATCGCGGCAATGCAGCTCAGATCTACCAACTTCGTCGCCGGCTGTTCCTCCTGCGACAGGGTGATCGACCCACCTCGGCCTACTACTCAGAGTTCACCCAACTCTATCAGGAGTATGATCATTTTGATTCTCTGACCCTGATGTCTCCTGAAGATGAGGTGCTTGTCCGAGCAAGAGAGGAATGCAATTTCATCTTTGAGTTCCTCCACGGTTCACATCAGGACTTTGATCCGATCAACATTCAGATTCTTGGCCGCTCTCCACTACCTTTTTTGCTCGAGGTGTACATCCTTATTCAACAGGAATACGATCGCCGTCTGACTCTGCTTCCCGACTCTGCTCCTGAGGGATCTGCCCTTGTCTCTCTTTCTGAGCCTGGGGCTCGTCCTGCTCGTGACACTAGATTGAGGACTGCGGAGAAAGATCACCTAGTCTGTGACTATTGTGGGAAGGTCGTCCATACTAGAGATTCCTGCTTCAAGCTTCATGGGTTTCCACCTCAAGGTAGCCCTGCCTCTTGTGGTGGTCGGGGAGGTGGTCTCCCTCAACACAGGCCTCCTCTGCCCAGATTAGCCCACTTATTGGACGCTGGGGAGGACTCCAGTGCTCCTCAATCTCCGAAAACCAATACCCCCCCCCCCCATGACAACCTAAAATTTGCAAAACAAAATAATTATTTTTCCCCCGATGATGATAAAAGCAGTACAAATTTTTTTGAGATTTTCGCACATTTTCCTTTTTATTTTGAGTGGTTGCTTTTCTTTATTATGAACTTAAGTGGGCTTGTGGGCTGCCTTTAAAGGTGGGCTAATTATTTCTTTGGGTTGAGGATTAGTAAGTGGGCTGCCTTAGTCTTTTTGGGTTGTTGTTTTGCCTTGTACCGGCTGGATTTAATTTAGTTTGAAGTGGCAATGTGACATTTGGCTGGTGTGTTGGCAGCTTGATGATGAGGTGTGGTTAACTTTGCCACTTGGTGTGTTGGTGGCAGTTTTGGTTCCTTTTAGTGACACCTAACTGAGTTAACAACTGCTTTTTGACTTCTTCTTGCCTCTTCACCGCCCATGCTCCTATTTAAATAGTTGATGGATTCTCTCCTCACCTCCCATTTCCGGATTGCTCTCCCTTTTCTTTGCTGCCCCAAACTGCTGTTATTTGGCTGTTGTCTGGCTGCAGTCCGACTGCACTCCTGCTGCCCGACTGCTGCTCCCTGCTATCTTAGTTGATGCCTTGCTGATTTGAGTTGTTCTGCCGCTGGTTTAAACCTGTTGTTGCTTCTCTCCCTTACCTCTTCTTCTCCAGCTTCTTCCTTGGAGTTCTTGGAAGAACCTTACCGCACTTTTGTACATCAGGAGTTCGATTGTGCAGCAATTTATTTCCTCCCTCTCCCGCTGTAAGAATGTTGTTTTTACAAATTTGTGGGGCTGTTTTATGCTGATTTCCATGGTTGTTTAGTCGTTGTTTAATGGTTGTTTTCTTGCTGATTTTGAGCCACATTTCGTCGAGTTTTCAAAGGGTGGTTCACCCAATATTTTTGGTTTTGCTGGACGGAATTTTGAGGGGACGGGAAGTCCATTTGGGGGCTGGTTTTAGCTCATTTTGAGGCACCATTATGGCTGTCCAGCAAAGTATATGAGCTGAAGTTGTTTTCTACGATCATTTTCGAGTATTTTGAGTTTTCTGGTTTATTATGTGGCTTTCTGACTTTTCGTAAATCTCTTAAATATTATAAGAGACACAACCCAATTAAAATGCATACTATTATAGTGGTTTCCGCAGCCGAGAAATTAAACGAAGGATGGCGTCTCAAGATAATATGAATAAGGGTAAAGCTGCTACGGTGAGTATTTTATTTCTTGAAATTATGGGTATCCAATTATTTTGCAGTATTTAATTTATTGTCTCTTTGAACAAAATTGCTTGTGCATATGAGTTTCGCCTTAATGACATATCGCTAAGTAAATAAAATGGGCGAGGGAATATTAAGCGATATTTATTCTGAGCGGATTATTTTTATTATAAACTCTTATTTACACGCTAAGATAAAATTCGTTTAAAACTGTGCATAGGGAAATGTGATGGCTTCGAATCTGATGATGTGGAGGCATCCACTGATGGATTCACCAGTAGGGGTGAGCCTACAATTACGCTCTTCGGGAGCGGGGCACAATTCAAGTTTGCATCACCGGAGCATTTCCCATTTTATGTAACTAAAGATAAGGGGTAATTTAATGATTTAGTATTGAGAATAATCAAGTGATTAATTTTATTGTATTGTATGCATATTTATATCATCCCCTTGTTTGCATGTATAACTGTTTCACGAAATACTGTTCTTATAGTCATAATTTTTATGACTAACCCAGAGTGGACACATTTTTTTAGGCAACAGGACCAACTCCAAGCAGAACACGCAGGATCTTGACAGTTGAACTGGTAAAAGCACTAATTGAAGCCCGGGACTGGCATAGAACACGTTGTACTGGACCTACGTGTATCTGTTGTAATAAGTCTATCTAGTATATGTAAAATGATCGTGTAATAAACGAAGAAATGGAATAAAAAGCTTGGTGTATATTCTTTGTACTTTGCATTCTGATATACTGTGATGGTCTGATCTTTGATTCAGTTAATAGAGCCCAGAATTTGGGTCTCTACAATTGGTATCGGAGGGACAGGTTTTCAATAAATTGTGTCACAGGTAGAACAACGACATTACACGAACACACCACTAACCGTAACCCTTTCCTTATATAGGAACCTATTCGAGTATATTCCAGTTGACGCCGACAGGCAAATTGCGACGAACGTGAAGTTTAGTAGGGATCCAGATCCGAGAACAGCGCTTATAGACGTCATTATCCAGTTAGTTTTCGGGGACGAAAACTCTTTTAGTAGGGAAGAGTTGTGACAACCTAAAATTTGCAAAACAAAATAATTATTTTTCCCCCGATGATGATAAAAGCAGTACGAATTTTTTCGAGATTTTCGCACATTTTCATTTTCATTTTGAATGGTTGCTTTTCTTTATTATGAACTTAAGTGGGCTTGTGGGATGTCTTTAAAGGTGGGCGAATTATTTCTTTGGGTTGAGGATTAGTAAGTGGGCTGCCTTAGTCTTTTTGGGCTGCTGTTTTGCCTTGGACCGGCTGGATTTAATTTAGTTTGAAGTGGCAATGTGACATTTGGCTGGTGTGTTGGCAGCTTGATGATGAGGTGCGGTTAACTTTGCCACTTGGTGTGTTGGTGGTTGTTTTGGTTCCCTTTGGTGACACCTAGTTGAGTTAACAACTGCTTTTTGGCTTCTTCTTGCCTCTTCACCGCTCATGCTCCTATTTAAATAGTGGATGGATTCTCTCCTCACCTCCCATTTTCGGAATGCTCTCCCTCTTCTCTGCTGCCCCAAACTGCTGCTATTTGGCTGCTGTCTGGCTGCTGATTGGTTGCTGTCCAACTGCACTCCTGCTGCCCGACTGCTGCTCCCTGCTATCTTAGTTGCTGCCTTGTTGATTTGAGCTGTTCTGTCGCTGGTTTAAACCTGCTGCTACTTCTCTCCATTACCTCTTCTTCTCCAGCTTCTTCCTGGAGTTCTTGGAAGAACCTTGTCGCACTTTTGTACATCAGGAGTTCGATCGTGCAGCAATTTGCTTCCTCCCTCTCCCGCTGTAAGAATGTTGTTTTTACAAATTTGTGGGGTTGTTTTATGCTGATTTCCATGGTTGTTTAGTCGCTGTTTCATGGCAGTTTTCTTGCTGATTTTGAGACACTTTTCGTCGAGTTTTCAAGGGGTGGTTCACCCAATATTTTTGGCTTTGATGGACGGAATTTTGAGGGGACGGGAAGTCCATTTGGGGGCTGGTTTTAGCCCATTTCGAGCCACCATTATGGCTGTGCAGCAAAGTATACGAGTTGACATTGTTTTCTACGATCATTTTCGAGTATTTTGAGTTTTCCGGTTTATTATGTGGCTTTCCGACTTTTCGTAAATCCCTTAAATATTATAAGAGACGCAACCCAATTAAAATGCATAATATTACAGTGGTTTCCGCAGCAGAGAAATTAAACGAAGGATGACGTCTCAAGATAATATGAATAAGGGTAAAGCTGCTGCGGTGAGTATTTTATTTTTGAAATTATGGGTATCCAATTATTTTGCAATATTTAATTTATTGTCTCTTTGAACAAAATTGCTTGTACATAAGAGTTTCGCCTTAATGACATATCGCTAAGTAAATAAAGTGAGCGGGGGACAATTAAGCGATATTTATTCTGAGCGGATTATTTTTATTATAAACTCCTATTTACAAGTCAAGATAAAATTCATTTAAAACTCTGCATAGGAAAATGTGATGTCTTCGAATCCGATGATGTGGAGGCATCCACTGATGGATTCACCAGTAGGGGTGAGACTACAATTACGCTCTTCGGCGGCGGGGGCCAATTCAAGTTTGCATCATCAGAGCATTTCTCATTTTATGTAACTAAAGATAAAGGGTAGTTTAATGATTTAGTATTGAGAATAATCAAGTGATTAATTTTATTATACTGTATGCATATTGGTATCATCCCACTTGTTTGCATGTATAACTGTTTCACAAAATACTGTTCTCGCATAGTCATAATTTTTGGGACTAACCCAGAGTGGACACATTTTTTTAGGCAACAGGACCAACTCCAAGCAGAACACGCAGGATCTTGGCGGTTGAACTGGTAAAAGCACTAATTGAAGGCCGGGACTGGCATAGAACACGTTGTACTGGACCTACGTGTATCTATTGTAATAAGCTTATCTAGTATATGTAAAATGATCGTGTAATAAACGAAGAAATGTAATAAAAAGCTTGGTGTATGTTCTTTGTACTTTGCATTCTGATGTACTGCAACCCTTTTATTCAAAACTGTGGTTCGATCTTTGATTCAGTTAATAGAGCTCAGGATTTGGGTCTCTACAATTGGTATTAGAGGGACAGGTTTTCAATAAATTGTGTCACAGGTAGTACAACGACATTACACGAACACACCACTAACCGTAACCCTTCCTTATATAGGAACCTATTCGAGTATATTCCAGTTGACGCCGACAGGCAAATTGCGACGAACGTGAAGTTCAGTAGGGATCCAGATCCGTGAACGGCGCCAATAGACGTCCTTATCCAGTTAGTTTTCGGGGACGAAAACTCTTTTAGTGGGGAAGAGTTGTGACAACTAAAATTTACAAAACAAAATAATTATTTTTCCCCCGATGATGATAAAAGCAGTACGAATTTTTCGAGATTTTCGCACATTTTCATTTTTCATTTTGAGTGGTTGCTTTTCTTTATTATGAACTTAAGTGGGCTTGTGGGCTGCCTTTAAAGGTGGGCTAATTATTTCTTTGGGCTGAGGATTAGTAAGTGGGCTGCCTTAATCTTTTTGGGCTGCTGTTTTGCCTTGGACCGGCTGGATTTAATTTAGTTTGAAGTGGCAATGCGACATTTGGCTGGTGTGTTGGCAGCTTGATGATGAGGTGTGGTTTAACTTTGCCACTTGGTGTGTTGGTGGTTGTTTTGGTTCCCTTTGGTGACACTTAGTTGAGTTAACAACTGCTTTTTGGCTTCTTCTTGCCTCTTCACTGTCCATGCTCCTGTTTAAATAGTGGATGGATTCTCTCCTCACCTCCCATTTTCGGATTGCTCTCCCTCTTCTCTGCTGCCCCAAACTGCTGTTATTTGGCTGCTGTCTGGCTGCTGGCTGACTGTACTCCTACTGCCCGACTACTGCTCCCTACTATCTTAGTTGCTGCCTTGCTGATTTGAGCTGTTCTGTCGCTGGTTTAAACCTGCTGCTGCTTCTCTCCCTTACCTCTTCTTCTCCAGCTTCTTCCTTGGAGTTCTTATAAGAACCTTGTCGCACTTTTGTACATCAGGAGTTCGATCGTGCAGCAAATTGCTTTCTCCCTCTCCCGCTGTAAGAATGTTGTTTTTACAAATTTGTGGGGCTGTTTTATGCTGATATCCATAGTTGTGTAGTCACTGGTTCATGCTTGTTTTCTTGCTGATTTTGAGCCACTTTTCATCGAGTTTTGAAGGGGTGGTTCACCCAATATTTTTGGCTTTGCTGGACGGAATTTTGAGGGGACGGGAAGTCCATTTGGGGGCTGGTTTTAGCCCATTTCGAGGCACCATTATGGCTGTCCAGCAAAGTATACAAGCTGAAGTTTTCTACGATCATTTTTGAGTATTTTGAGTTTTCCGGTTTATTATGTGGCTTTCCGACTTTTTGTAAATCCCGTAAATATTATAAGAGACGCAACCCAATTAAAATGCATACTATTACATTGGTTTCCGCGGCCGAGAAATTAAACGAAGTATGGCGTCCCAAGATAATATGAATAATGGTAAAGCTGCTGCGGTGAGTATTTTATTTCTTGAAATTATGGGTATCCAATTATTTCGCAGTATTTAATTTATTCTCTTTTAACAAAATTTCTTGTGCATATTAGTTTGGACTTAATGATATATCGTTAAATAAATAAAGTCGGCAAAAGGACAATTAAGCGATATTTATTCTAAGGGGATTATTTTTATTATAAAATCTTATTTACACGTCAAGATAAAATTCATTTAAAACTCTGCATAGGGAAATGTGATGGCTTCGAATCCGATGATGTGGAGGCATCCACTGATGGTGTATGTTCTTTGTACTTTGCATTCTGATGTACTGTGACCCTTTTATTCAAAACCATGGTCCGATCTTTGATTCAGTTTATAGAGCCCGGGATTTGGGTCTCTACACCCCCCCCCCCCCCGCCCCAGGCTATTTTGGGGATGATACCGAAGTGGTTGAACATCTAAAATCCAAATTGTCTCAAGAATTTGAAGTGAAAAATCTTGGTCCCCTCAAGTATTTTTTGGGCATCGAGTTAGCTAGATCCAAGCTTGAGATCTATATATCTCAAAGGAAGTATGTTCTAGACTTGCTTGAGATGACTGGAATGCTCGGGTGCAGGCCAGCTGATACCCCAATTGAGGTCAATCACAAACTTGGTAGAGATGGAGGAGAAGTCGTTGATGACGTACCTGGCTTCCAACGATTGATGGGAAAGCGTATATATCTCTCCCACACTCGACCAGAGTTATCCTATGCGATGGGGGTCCTTAGTCAATACATGCATTCACCTAGATCACATCACCTGGATGTTCGACACAGAGTTCTAAGGTATCTCAAATCCACTCCTGGTAAGAGAATTTTATTCTCACCCAATGAGACATTGAATGTAGAGGTCTATACAGATGCGGACTGGGCAGGATCAGTTGATGACCGGAGTTCAACATCAGGGTATTGTTCCCTTGTTGAGGGTAATTTGACAACCTGTAAAAGCAAGAAACAACATGTTGTCAGATCCAACACATAGGCAGAATTTCGTGTTATGACACGAGGGCTATGTGAAGGGTTGTGGATCCAGACAATCATCAAGGATCTTGGCGTGAAGTGTGACAGTCCAATTAGGATCTATTGCGGTAAAAAATATGCGATCAGCATTGCCCACAATCCGGTGCAACACGATCGCACCAAGCACGTGGAGATCGACAAACACTTCATCAAGGAAAATATTATTAGGGGGATTGTGAGTACCATGTTTGTCTCATCAAATCAGCAGCTTGCAGATGTGACTCTTTTAACAGAATACTGAACAAGTTGGGCATGACTGACATTACACGCTCAACTTAAGGAGGAGTGTATATATATATATATGGGCCACTAATGTAATAATAGATCAATTATTCTTTTCCTCAACACTTGCTTAACGAGATGAGCTCCGCTATTGGATTTTACTATAATCAGGATGATTTCTGCACAAACCTCTAGGCCAAGTAGAATAGGATCATATATTGAACGATAATATCGATGATATGCGATCAACACAATTAAGAATCAATGGAAAATCAAAGCCTCAACAAAACAATATGGCAAATTCATAGAATCAAATCATGTTTATTTTATTCCAAAGTTCATCAAGATCAAGTGCAAAATTGAGTTTAGCTACTCATCATGATAGAGAAATTACAAAGAGAGATATGAAGAGACATGATTATTAAAACTAAAATGAAAGCTTGCAATAGAAATTGAAAGTGCTAGAAAATAAAAGCTTACAAAATGAAAAACCTATGAGTAGGAAAGCTCAAAATAGCAGAATACAACAAAAAGAAATGGAAATCAGCCTTTTAAAAATGATCCTCAGTTCATGTAAATGACTGGCTTTTATAGTTGTGAAATTCTGGAAGTCGCTCCTTTGAGTCATGCCTTGACCAAGGGCACGTAACTGAACTAAAAACCGTCAAAATTAACCCAAGAAACGCAGGGAATAAATACGTCATTTTTTGTCATAACTTTGCTGGTCATGCCCTCAGGTCACACCCGGGACATAGGGCATATAACTGCTTCATGATAAAAAGATGTGACCTGGGAGGTAAAGGCTGCCATTTTGCATTTATTGGATAAGTCACACCCTTTGTCATGCTTGTGACTCGAGCCGTTTAATTTTAATCTGAGCTGGAAGGTGGTAATGGCATGTTGGAGTGGTTGTGATCGTGATCTGTGGTGCATGCCCTGTGTCACGCCCGTGACAAGGCCTGTAAAATGGAAATTGATCAAAATTGATCCAAATCACCCTCATGCCATGCCCATCGGATTCAAAGTGAAAATGCTCATTTCTAGAGACCTCAAAATAAGAAACGGGTTAAAAACTAGATAAATTATAAGTAAAATTACTAATATACAAAACCAAATTATATTAAGTAAATATATAAAATTGGCATTATAATCAATGTGGTTGCAGGCGACGGATAGGTCAAGGAAAGCTTCCACGCGGGCGTCGAGCGAGGGAGGAGAAGTGGGTGCTCTTATGCACGTGGACAGAGAGAGGGAAGACACGGTTTGGGGGGGTTTTACGTGGTCCGTTGCTAGATAAAAAAGGATTGATAAATAGATTTTTTTTTGGGGGGGGGGGGGGTTAATAGCAAGGATAGTTGTTAGAATATTCTGTTTTATGCTTTATTTTTAATATGCCTCCTTTATTGTATCACCTCTACATATAGAGGACCTATTATTGAAATGAATTCAATCAGTTTTTGCGTGAAACATGGTATCAGAGCCCGAAAATTTCCTGGTCACCTAATTTCTGTTGTCTGCCTCTCGCTCTCTCCCGTCCGCCTCCCACTCTTCGTTCACTCGCGGTCTCACCATCAGCTCCGCTCTGATCCGCCCAGGGCCTACTTCCGCTCCGCCTCTTCTCGCCTTCAACTTTCGCTCCGTTTCGCCTACTTTTGCTCGGGACTTTTTGATCTCACGTAGAACACGGCAAGGTGGAGTTATCTTTCGAGGAAGGATTTGAGATTGAAGTCCTTTTAATCGGATGAGATACAAGAGTTTTATTTGGGTTTATGAAAACAAAATAAAGAAACTACACTAACTATGCGGGTCGCCGACACCGCTTCTCAAGGTAATGGTCACACGGGCCGTAAGCACCGCATCGCTTGGTGAGTGGACGAAGTGAAATTGCGGAAGTGAAGTGAGGGTCGTCAGCACCTCTTGGCTAGGTGAGTGGATTATATGGGTAGTTAGCACCGCTTCGCAACGTGGATGGCCGAGAAGGCATGCAGATGGAGTGAGTGCAAGTGCGAAGAGTGTTCACAATTATCTCATCGCATTCTTAACAACAAGGCACACCTCTAGCTATACAAACGTCCAAACAATTCCACAGAAATAAAACAAGGCAATACAGGAAGTTCGTCTAATTTACTCTCACACGGTCGAAATCGACCGTGCGTGACCAAAACGCACGAGCGGCGGCAGAGCACCAATTTTCAACACAATGATCTCGAACGGGCAAACCGGCATGTACGCGAAGAAACTTCATACGGTCGTGTGATAGGCGATCAAGACAATCAAGCTGACAAAAGATAATGCACGGGCAGAACGCCCGTGCGCGAAGACTAACACACGACTGTGCAAAATACACAGAATTGATCAAATGAATTGGGCTCTGCGCCAGCGTGTCTAAAACCCCAATAAGAACAAAATAAACCAACAGGAGCACCATATGCTTACCCCGATAAAAGAATGTGCAATTGTGCACCACAAAGGGAAAGAGTGCAATTCGAGTGAAAGTGAAGATCAAGTGAAATATAATCATTTATGAACTAAAAGTGAAGTGCATGTGCATGAAATAGAGCTCAGATGAGTCTGAAAAACCCTATATAAATCGGACTCATCAATATCCACTCAGGTTATTCTAGTTCTGATGGCTCTGCTCCTCCTGGTGCATTTAATGAGGATGAAATGTTAGCCCTCTGACGCTTGATGCAGGGACTTTCTATGAGGCATTCTGCTTCTTCCTCTTAAGCTCACACGGGACTTCCCGGTGCTGATGACTCTCTCTGGCCGTGATAAAGAGAGCATTGTAGATGGTTCTTGTTGATGCGCGAAAACGGCACCGCCTAGTTAACACGGAGGGGGTGTTCGATCTCACGGGCTAGGAGAGGAAGAGGATGAAGGTTGCGGAGAAAGAGGAAGCTTCTGAGTGCTCGAGAGTGGAGCAAACGCTTGTTCGAGGGGTTGAGGGGATAGAGGAGAGGTTTGCTGAGAGGAGCCGGGAAGGCTGATGATCAATGGAGGAGGTTCATCAGGAGAGGAGGTTGATCAGGAGCTGTCGAGCAGACGGGTACTTGGACGGTTGTCCTTGCAGGTTGATGTCGAGGGAGCTGAGCTGAGAAGAAGAGAGAGGGGGCCGCTAGCAGCGGCAACAACAGACTTCGCCCGCCGTGGCTTAAATATCACTCTTGCGACGGGCTTTCCTTTGATTAATATCGGGTTATTACAGCTTGCTATACAACTTTACAAGAAAGCAATAAAGGGGTACAAAGAGGAATCTAGCGGCTAAGGAAGGAGTGCCAGAAGAAGCCGCGCGGACTGAGGAGCCAGGTCGGCAGGCCGCGCGGTTAAGGAAAAAATGGAGACCGCGCGGACTGGGAACTGAGGCCGCAGGCCGCGCGCGGCTAAGAGAAGAGAAGTGGCGGACTGGGAAAAGGAGTCCACAGGAGTTGCTGGCTTGAGCTTGCTGTGGACTGTCTTCGAGCGTGAGCACCTTGGCGATGTTGAGTCCTCCAACAAATGAGAGGCATGGGGGTCTATTTATAGGCCCGAGTAGGTAACGGCTTTTGGTGACGTTACCCCCGGTGAGACGGTAACTGGAGCGAGAAGAGGAAGGAGTCCATCGAGTCCGCCACAAGCCGCGCGGACTGGAACTTGCTTCTGGAGCTGGTGCTGCTGCTGGAGAACTGGGAGACTGAGTGGCGGACTGCGAGGATAGTCCGCGGAGTCCGCCACTGCTGAGCTGAGCATGCGCTAAGGGTGCGAGCTGAGGAGTGCCTGCTGAATCCGCTGAGTTCGCACGAGGCTATGCGGTCTGGGACTGCCTCGAGGACGTTCTGCTGCCTGGCGGACTGCGAGGAGAATTCGTGGAGTCCGCCACAACTGATTGAGCCCGCTCCAAGAATGTGCGGGCTGAGGTTGGCCCTGCTGCTGGAGAGAAGCGGGTGCTGGAGATAGGAATGGCGGGCTGCATGGCGAGTCCGCTGAGTCCGCGGAGTCCGCCTCTGCTGATGAGCTGAGTCCGCTGAAGATGAGGCCTGTTGTTGCTGAGGAGCTGGAGCTGGGGTGCACCAACGTAGGCGGACTGGAAGTCTTGACTGCACTTCGAGTCCGCCCAGCTTGCGAGGAACCGGATGTTGCTGCTGCTCTTTGCGGGTAGCCGGGAAGCTGGAGCGTCCGCACTCCGCAGGCGTACTGAAGAAGTTGGCTGCATGCGCTGCTTGGTGACAAGGGTTGAGCGACCTGCCGGACTGACGAGGCAGGTCGCGCGTGTGGGCGAGGTGGAAGTTGAGGTAGCTGGCTGGCGGCCTGGGGGCAGGTCGCTACCTTTGTTTGGAGGTTTGAGCGGTCTGGGCGGATAGATATCTAAATCCGGCAAAGGGGGCATCTGTTGAGGCAAGCTGTGATTAAGCTGACAAGGGGCGCGGCCTGCAGGGGCGGACTGCAGGAGCAATCCGCGGCCCCTGCCGACCAAGGGAAGGCGCGCGGCCTGGGCGGTCAGACCGCTGAGACCGCCCAAGCCGTGCGTCCTGAGCGGATAGAAAATTCTGTCCTCCCACCCTAAGGCGTCGCGACCTTCAGAAGGAACCCGGTGCAGGCCGCGACAAGCGAACTGGCTGTCTAGGGAAGGATCACCGATTTCGGGGTTAACATAATCCCCGCACTTTTTTAAGTTCAGAAGAGAACTTCGAAAAAGTTGGAGACCCACGAAAATCGTGATCCACCCCAGAGGAAAGGAAGGGGGCAAGGGGAGATAGAACCTGATGTCTTTCATTAGGAGTTTGGTGTTGTCTGTCTTTTTCCTGCAAGAGTAAAGTTAGTGTAGGCATGTATGGGAGGTACACCTTGTGTGTACCTGGGTTTGCCTTTGCAAAACGAGGAAAATATGTCTTCCGCGGAGTTCTGCAAAATGAAGGTAAGAGGAAAACATAGGAGCATTATAACTCGCAGGTACATAGTGGAGACTTGCAAGCACCTGTTATCCTCTGCAAAAAGAAGAGTGAGGAGTATACAAGAAAGAAAAACGAGCTGCAAGTACCTGAAAGGAACTTGCAAGTCTTTGCTGGTTTCTACAAAAGAGAAGTTAGAAACAAATATGTGAGTAAAGAAAAAGCCGCAAATACCTGAAGGCAACTTGCAGGTATCTGCTGGTCTCTACAAAAGAAGAGTTAGAAGTAGACACAATATATGAAAGTAACTTGCAAAGGCTGTGAAGAAACTTGCAAGTATCGGCTGATCTCTGCAAAATGAGAGTTTGAAACAGACATGATATATGAGAGTAGCTTGCAAGTATCTGTGAAAAAACTTGCAAGTGTCTGTTGATCTCTGCAAGAAAAGAGTTAAAAGCAGACAAAACGTGTGAAAGTATCTTGCAAGTACCTGTGAAGAAACTTGCAAGTGACTTCTGATATCTGTAAGAAAAGAGTTAGGAGCAGACAAAACATGTGAAACTAGCTTGCAAGTACCTGTGAAGAGACTTGCAAGCATCTGTTGTTCTCTGCAAAATGAGAGTTAGAAACAGATATGGTATATAAAGACTAAGTTGTAAGTACCTGGATATAACTTGCAGGTGTTTGCTAACCACTGCAAAGAGAAGAGTGAGCAACAGACATAAAATAATGAGCTAAGCTGCAAGTACCTGAGATGAGGCTTGCAGATGCTAACTGTTGATGAGATAAGATCGATATGATCATATAGCAGAGGAAATGTCGGATACACTCTGCTGATAATTGAAGGAAGATCAAACCAGAGTAGTGATCTTCTTGCTATATTAGAGACATCTTTAACATGAAGTCCAGATCAACAAGTCGAGCGTTGACTGTTGATATGATAGGATGGATAGGATCAGATTAGCAGAAAAGAAGCTTGATACATTCTGTCAATCTGGACTAGATCCCAATAGTATTGTTTGATGATCAAAGAGAGTTATATTCCTTAATCAATGTTTGATGTCATTAGCGTTTGATAAGAGTAATGAATAGCTTTGTGAATCATCATCTGATAGAGCTTAAGAAAGCAGTGAATAAAAGACGAGAGTAATGGAGCTTATACAAGTATAGAACTGATAAGTCATCATCTGATAGAGCTTTGAGCAAGCAATGCATATAAGATGAGCATAAGCAAAGTGAATGTTGCAAATCCTTTTGGTAGGTCAGATTAACCTGTTCACCTGTGAAAGAGGCAGTTGATAACAAAGAGGACTAGCTATACTCCCTTGACAGAGCACAAAAGGGAGACATGCGCAAAAATCCTAAGAAGGAAGCGGCAGATGCACTGCTCTCATGCCTCGGGTACAATCATCACTGATCCATGAGACTAGTTGCGCCAAGTGGCCTAAAACATTGTTTGTCTGTGGAAAGATCAGTGGAATTGTGGGATCCCGCGAAGGCACGGATCGAGAGTACCATAGAGTGTTCGGTCATCACAGTCATGAGATGATCGAAGAGACAAGGCTGCGCTTGGTCGTCATTGCTTGTCAAGCAAAGATCACCGTAACTGTAATGTATCCTTTGCGAAGCACAGCAGAGCTAACACATGGGGCTCCCCTAGCACACACTCTGTGTTAGATGCCGGCTAGGATCCAAAGTCTGAAGCCCAACATCGTAGATTGAACGGCTCCCACTGCACATACGTGTATACTCCCCACTGTATGTGGTCATAGCGGTCGTGCCAAAGAACAATCTACGAAGGGAGCAATCAAGACTCGGCGATATCTCATTGGTGTATCGATCTCTTTGGCAAAGAGCAAAATGGAGGAAGAAGCATTACAAAAAGGGAACTGTGTCAGTATGGGACCCCTGATGAAATCTTTATTGAAAAACACGAAGGAGCACTTAGAAGTGCTTAGAAAAGAAAATGTTTGAAAGAGTAAGAGTAACCAGTCACGGTTATGAAAAAACGTTGAAGAACTATGAAGTCCTTTGTCAGCTTAGAATAGTCTTCCAAGAGCGCCCTGGTCATCGGTATCGAAGGTTTCAATGACTTTGCAAACAACGAGGAGAGGGGGCTCTTCGACTAGGCTCACCCCTCTCGAGCTGCAAGAAATGTCTGCAACTTCTTTGCCCTTTGAGCTTGCTGGATCAGGGCGATCATCTTTGAGAAACAGGTCACGCATCATACCCTGCCGGAGCATCCTTTGCACCAGTTGGCGGAGTGCTCGGCAGTTCTCAGTCAGGTGGACCGACTCTTTGTGGAATTCGCAATATGGATCAGAGTCTCTAGATCTTTGATCAGCTGGTCGATAAGGCTTTTTGCAGTTAGCCCTATCCTTCATGATTTGGCTCCTTGCAGCATGGCTTCGTCTAGTTCGGACTCATGCAAGTCATTGTCTTGCTGCTGATAAACTGCAGCTGTTTGAGAAGATGGAGCTGGTGGTAGTAGCAGTTGATCTCGAGCATGATCACGGCTCAGGAAAGGATATCGATGGCGCTGAAATCTCCTTTCCCTTCTTGAGTGAGTTGGGAAATCTTTGCGGGGTGATCTCGGAGGCTGCTTGTGAGAAGGAGAGTCGTTCTCTGATAGAAGCCTGGAGACGAAGCCTGGGTTGCTCTTTTCGCCCCATATATATGAGTTGGCTAGAGCAATCAACTCTTGGTACGTTCTTAGTGCTCGGACATTGGCTTCAAACTTGAGAGGCCCCTCACGAAGACAGTGGATAAGAGCCACTCGATACATTTCTTGGTCAGCAATCTCGATGTCCAAGATTTCTCTCTGCAATCGATCAACAAACTAAGACCAAGTTTCATTCTCTCATTGCTTGATCTCAAAGAGGGCTTCAGGACCGCCCTTTCTCTTTGTTGAGTTGGAGAATCTGAGCAAGAACTCCCTTCGCAGATCAGCAAAGGAAGTGATGGAGTGAGGGCGAAGACCATAGAACCAGTCCCTCACTTGCTCATCAAAGGTTGTGACAAGGAGCTTGCACTTAGTTGCATCTGAAAGAGTTTTGAGAGCAACGGATGATTCGAAGGATTGGAGATGTTTCACTGGATCAGTCTCTCCAGTGTAGATTGGTAATCGGGGCACTCTGAAGTTTGTTGTGGTAGGTTCGTGATGAACATTCTCTGAAAAGAGTGACGGCTCTTCCTCTTCTCCTACAACATAAGGATGAAAGGAAGCATAAGCTGCAGCTGCAAAAGAAGCAGAAGGATAAAAGGGAAAAGTTGTTGCAGGATCAAAGGCAGGAGCTGAAGGGTAAGGATGACTTTCCTGAAAGTTGAGAAATCTAGCGGGACTTCCCCGTGCTGCTTCCCGGAAGAAGTTTTGACGAGCTGCAAACTCTTCATCTTGAGGTCGCAAAGGAGCTGCAGGCCCTTGCGGGAAGATTGTTGTGTAAGGAGGAGGATAGACTGCCGGGCAAGCTGTAGGATAAGCTTGTTGATGCTGCAATGTTGGGGTTGGATTGATTGGAGCAGCTGGAGCAAAAGAAGCTGCTGCAGGTTGAGTCTGCAACTGCTGGGTGATTGTAGCAAGGATTTGGTTGATGGCTCGGAACTGCTGAGCATTCTCACGGCGTGATTGCTCGAAGGCCTCCCAGAGAGGATCATCTCTGGGACTTGATTGAGCCAGTTTCTCGGCTGGTTGATGATCTGACATGGCTAACTATCGTTGTTCACCGTCTGTTCGGATCTGAAGGTCGCGTGTTAACTGTTGATGCGCGAAAACGGCACAGCCTAGTTAACACGGAGGGGGTGTTCGATCTCACAGGCTAGGAGAGGAAGAGGATGAAGGTTGCGGGGAAATAGGAAGCTTCTGAGTGCTCGAGAGTGGAGCAAACGCTTGTTCGAGGGGTTGCGGAGATAGAGGAGAGGTTTGCTGAGAGGAGCCGGGAAGGCTGATGATCAATGGAGTAGGTTGATCAGGAGAGGATGTTGATCAAGAGCTGTTGAGCAGACGGGTACTTGGACGGTTGTCCTTGCAGGTTGATGTTGAGGGAGCTGAGCTGGGAAGAAGAGAGGGGGCCGCTAGCAGCGGCAACAGCAGACTTCGCGCGCCGCGGCTTAAATGTCACTCTTGCAACGGACTTTCCTTTGATTAATATCGAGTTATTACAACTTGCTATACACCTTTACAAGAAAGCAATAAACGGGTACAAAGAGTAAGCTGGCGGCTAAGGAAGGAGTGCCTGAAGAAGCCGCGCGGACAGAAGAGCTAGGTCGGCAGGCCGCGCGGTTAAGGAAAAAATGGAGACCGCGCAGACTGGGAACTGAGGCCGCAGGCCGCGCGCGGCTAAGAGAAGAGAAGGGGCGGACTGGGAAAATGAGTCTGCAGGGGTTGCTGGCTTGAGCTTGTTGTGGGCTGTCTTCGAGCGTGAGCACCTTGGCGATGTTGAGCCCTCCATCAAATGAGAGGCGTGGGTGTCTATTTATAGGCCCGAGGAGGTAACGGCTTCCGGTGACGTTACCCCTGGTGAGACGGTAACTGGAGCGAGAAGAGAAAGGAGTCCGCCGAGTCCGCCACAAGCCGCGCGGACTGGAACTTGCTTCTGGAGCTGGTGCTGCTGATGGCGAACTGGGAGACTGAGTTGTGGACAGCGAGGAGAGTCCGCGGAGTCCGTCACTGCCGAGCTGAGCATGCGCTAAGGGTGCGAGCTGAGGAGTGTCTGCTGAGTCCGCTGAGTCCGCACGAGGCTATGCGGTCTGGGACTGCCTCGAGGAGGTTCAGCTGCCTGGCGGACTGCGAGGAGAATCCGCGGAGTCCGCCACAACTAATTTAGCCCGCGCCAAGATTGTGCGAGCTGAGGTTGGCCCTGCTGCTGGAGAGAAGCGGGTGCTGGAGATGAGGAATGGCGGGCTGCATGGCGAGTCCGCTGAGTCTACGGTGTCCGCCTCTGCTGACGAGCTGAGTCCGCCGAAGATGAGGCCTGCTGTTGCTGAGGAGCTGCAGCTGGGGTGCACCAATGTAGGCGAACTGGAAGTCTTGACTGCACTTCGAGTCCGCCCAGCTTGCGAGGAACCGGATGTTGTTGCTGCTCTTTGCGGGTAGCCGGGAAGCTGGAGCGTCCGCACTTCGCAGGCGGACTGAACAAGCTGGCTGCCCACGCTGCTTAATGGCAAGGGCTGAGCGACCTGCCGGACTGACGAGGCAGGCCGCGCGTGTTGGCGAGGTGGAAGTTGAGGTAGCTGGCTGGCGGCCTGGGGGCAGGTTGCTACCTTTGTTTGGCGGTTTGAGCGGTCTGGGCGGATAGATAACTAAATCTGGCAAAGGGGGCATCTGTTGAGGCAAGCTGCGATTAAGCTGACAAGGGGCGCGGCCTGCCGGGGCGAACTACAGGAGCAATCCGCGGCCCATGCCGACCAAGGGAAGGCGCGTGGCCTGGGCGGTCAGACCGCTGAGACCGCCCAAGCCGTGCGGCCTGAGCGGATAGAAAATTCTGTCCGCCCACCCTAAGGCGTCGCGACCTCCAAGAGGAACTCGGGGCAGGCCGCGACGAGCGAACTGGCTGCCTTGGGAAAGATCGCCGATTTCGGGGTTAACAATTCTCTTTCCTCTATTGCAGGAAAGAATTTAATTTCCTACTACTCTCTCACCTTATCTTTTATCCTTCATGTTCCCAATTTACTTGTAATTTACAATATATTAGTCATCTACCTAACTTCATGCACTGCTCTGTGACTTTTCTTCCTCCTCTTGTGTTTTTCAGGACCTGACAACGGGGAAGGTGATTGGCTCTGGTAGCACGGTCAATGGACTCTATGTGCTCGACTACAGCCCATCTCCACCTCCTCTGGCTATCCATTCTAGCACTACCCATCCTTTGTATTGCTAGAATTGTCGTCTGGGCCACCCGTCTACTTCTGTTATGAAATTGGTGTTTCCTGCAATGTCTGTTGTTGTCTTTGATTCATTTGTGTGTGATGTATGTAGTATAAACAAACGTCATCGTATTTCGTTTAAACATATTTTGTTGTGTAGTTTTGTACCTTTTTGTTATTATTCATACTGATATTTGGGCCCCTGCCTCACTCTTTCTATTTATGGTTGTGTGGTTTGTAACTTTTATTGATTGTTTCTCTGGTACTACTTGGTTATATTTCATACGCCACAAAAGGGATGTTTTTTCTATTTTCCGATGATTTCATACAATGATCTCCACTCAATTTCATACCACCATTAAAATTCTTCACAGTTACAATGGTCGAGAATACATGGGTTCATAATTTGAGTGTTATCCGGTAATCTCCTGCAAGTTGCTCGTTGTCTCTTGTCCACCATACATCTTCTGAAATTCTATAGGGGTGACGCGGTTCTTACAGCGACATATCTCAAAAATCATGTCCTCTTGTGTCTTTGGGAATGCTACCAGTTTTGGCACCCTTCATGTGCTACCTACTAAGTTTCCCTCTAAGGTGTTTGGTTGTGTTTTCTTCGTTCACATCCGTCGCCCATGCCCTTCCAAACTCAATCCTCATGCACCCAAATGTGTTTTATTTGCTACTCACCTACGTAGAAGGGGTACAACCGTACAAGTGTTTGCATCCACCTAAAGTGTTTGTCACCATGGATGTCACGTTCCGTGAGCCCGACGCATACTACCCTGCTTTGGATGATCCGGCCTCGGGTGAATCCTCTCCTGTTACTGCCCATTCAATTCCTCTGCCCATACTTCCAATATATCCCTCACTTCAGGGGACAGTCCACTAGTGGACGTGAGCACTCCTACTGTATCTCAACCACTTCCCTCTACTGCTCTGAGCATGCAGGTATATACTCGGCGTACAAAGAATACAAGCACATAAGATCCGACTATGTCAGCAGAACAGTCATTGGATTCTGACTCAAGGCCTTCTGATCCACCAAGTGCCCTTAAAAAGGTATCCGCTCTTGTACTCATCATCCTCTATCACATTATATATCTTATGACTCTCTTTCTACTGCCTACAAGGCCTTTGTGTCTTTTATTTGCTTATTTTTCCATACTTGTATCATGATAGCAAGCTCTGGAGGTCCCTATATGGAGAGAGGCGATGGTTAAGGAAATGAATGCTCTTAAGAAGAACCATACATGGGATTTGGTGTCCTTTCCTTATGAAAAGAAGACGGTTGGGTGTAAATGAGTGTTTTCTGTAAAACAAAACACACAAGGGATTGTCGAAAGGTGCAAGTCAAAACTAGTGGCAAGGGGTTATACACAAACTCTTGGTATTGATTATCTGGAAATGCTTGCCTCGGTGGCAAAGATGAACACTATCAGGGTCTTGTTATTGCATGCAAGGGTTGGAACCTTTGGCAGCTTGGTGTGAAGAATGCATTCCTCCATGACAATCTGGAGGAGGTCTTCATGTCTATTCCTCCAGGTCTAACTCCTAAAGGTGCAGAAGGGAAAGTCTGTAGATTAAAAAAGACTTTATATGAGCTGAAGCAATCTCCAAGAGAATGGTTTGAGAGGTTCCGCAAGTTTCTTCACAGGTACTTGCAAGCTACTTTCATGTTTTGTCTGCTCCTAACTCTCTTCTTGCAGAGATCAGCAGACTCTTGCAAGTTTCTTCACAGGTACTTGCAAGCTACTCTCATGTATCATGTCTGTTTCTAACTCTCATTTTGCAGAGATCAGCAGTTACTTGCAAGTTTCTTCACAGGTACTTGCAAGATACTTTCATATAAAGGCTATGGTGTCATTTGAATATTACCAGAGCAATGTTGATCACACACTATTCATTAAACATAGGACCGGAAAACTCACAGCTCTCATTGTATATGTTGATGATATAGTCATAACAGAGGATGATGTTGAAGAAATCCAGAATCTAAAAAAAACTAACCAGGGAGTTAAGAACCTGGGAAAACTCAGGTATTTCTTAGTATTAAAGTCGCAAGATCCAAGCAGAGAATCTTCATTCCTCAGAGAAAATACTCCGGATCTCCTTGAGAAGGTGGGGATGAGACGATGTAGATCGACTGACATCCCGATTGAAGCAAATCACCAATGGGCACGCAATGATGGAGAGGAAATTGAAGACATCTCAGACTTCCAAATATTAGTTAGGAGGTTGATTTACCTGTCCCACTCTCGTCCAAATATATCTTATGCAGTGAGTGTTATCAGCCAGTTCATGCATGCCCCTAAGATTCGTCATGTGGATGCAGCTCACAGAATTCCCAGATATCTCAAGTCATCAACGGGAAGGGCTATCTGGTTTGCTCTGAATCCTAGTTTAAGTATTAAGGTTTATACTGAAGTCGATTGGGTCGGGTCTGTTTAGGATAAACGATCAACTTCAAGATATTGTTCCCTCGTTGGGTGTAACCTTGTTACTTGGAGAAGCAAGAAACAATAAGTTGTGGCAAGATCCAGTGCAGAAATCGAGTTTAGAGCAATGGCTCACGGTGTCTGTGAAGGTTTATGGCTTCGCTCATTGATGAGTGACTTTGGTCTTGCGGAAGGACTCATCTGTGTATTGTGACAATAAGTCAGCCATCAGTAACGCGCACAATCCCGTTCAACATGACAGTACTAAACACATTAAAGTAGATCGACACTTTTCATGGCGAACATTGAAAGAGGAATTGTGTGTACGCCTTTTGTGCCCTTTGATAAAAAGTTAGCGAACATTCACACCAAAGGGTTGAGTGAGAATATATTTGGCAGGATTGTTGATAAGTTAGCATGGTTAATAGCTCACGCCCAACTTGAGAGAGTGTTAGAATATTCTGTTTTTATGCTTTATTTTTATTATATCTCTGTTATTGTATCACCTCTATATATAGAGGACCTATTATTGAAATGAATTCTTTCGATTTTTCTCGTGCAACAATTGTATTTTGCTTACAGGACTGGAACCCACTCATAAGCATGTAAGAATTAAAAAAACTATACTCAACCCAACACTCAAGCCTTTATCCCACTATAGTGGGGTCGGCTATATGGATTCTTTATGTACATTATGCCCTATCTTTAGTCATAATCTCATTAATGCCTAAGTAGATCATGTCTTTCCGTATGGTTTCATTCCAATTCATTATTGCTCTACCCCTCCCCTGTTTAACAGGACTAATAACTAAACACTCAAAACGCCTAACAGTGACCATAATGGTCTCCTTTGTAGGTGTCCAAAGCATCTTAGTCAAACTTCTCGCATCTTCTCAGCAATTAGTGTCTCTCTTATCTTATCCCTGATACATTCACTCATAATTTTATCCAGTCTCGTGTGTCCACACATCCACTTAAGTATTCTCATCTCCGCAACTCCCATTTTTGGCTAATGTACACAATTCGCTATCCAACTCTTCGAACAATAGAGCATCTCTAGTCTAATTGCAGTACAGTAAAACTTGCATTGAAGTTTTAATTGTAATTTACGATTACACAAGATCACTAATGCGCCTCACCACCTTAACCAACCTGCTTGGATTCTATGTATCACATCTTTATCAACACCTCCATCTTTTTGAACTATTGATCGAAGATAATTAAAGCACTCACTGCGGGAAATATCTTGATCACCCAACTTAATAATGATCATTTGTCCTTCTTGCACTCCTAAATTTAAGCTTTACATACTCCGTCTTTGTCATGCTCAAGCTAAAACCTTTCTTTTCTAAAGTGTCTTGTCAAGGTTCAAGTTTCGCATTTACACCCTCGCGCGTCTCACCGACCAAAATTATATCATCGACAAAAAATAAACGCCAAGGTATTGTGTGTTGAATATTTTTGTTGAGCTCATCTAATATAAAGGTAAAGAGATGAGGGCTTAAAGCTAAAACTTGATATAAGCCATAGTGATAGAAAATGTATGATGCATTTACATATTTCTTTTCTAAGACTCTCCATAGATCTCACTTGAAAACTTATCATAAGTCTTCTTAAGATTGATAAACATCATATGCAAATCTTGTTTTCTTTCTCGATATTTGTCAATGAGTCTTCTCAAGAGATTTACAGCTTGCATAGTCGACCTCCTTGGTATGAATCCAAATTGATTCTCTGAGATGTTAGTCTCTGTTCTTACTCTTCTTTCTATTACTCATTCTCATAGTTTCATGGTATGACTCAATAATTTAATTGTTCTGTAATTAACACAATTTTGTATCTCTCAATTGTTCTTATACAAAGGTACTAGAGATACTTTCAGGCCATTGATCTAGTATCTTCTTTGACTTCAACATCTTATTGAAAAAAATATGTAATTCACAAAATATGTTTTTTTCATATATATTTTCATGCTTTGATGGATATATCGTCTAGTCCAACTGTCTTTTCATTTTACACCTTTTTTAAAGCATTATTTACCTCTGATACTTGAATTTTACGATAAAATGTTATGTTCTTACACTATTCCGATTACTTAACTCTTTCAAATTCGGTTACTTGAATTTTACGATAAAATGTTATGTTTTTTAAAAGCCACATTGTATTTATTTCATTATTTATGAATTTATCTTGGCCAAAATCTCTTAGATTTCCCTCTAACTCAAGAGAGTTTAAATGCGTCAGGCTCTCCATTTTTTGCATCTAGTCGGCTATAAAATTCGACATAAACTTAACTTCTTATTTTACTTACTGCATGTTTAGCTTCTTTCTCAGTGACTTTATACCTTGTCAAGTTTTCATCATTGTTACAAGAATATAGTGTTTTATAGCTAACTCTCTTTGCCCTCAAATTGTCTTGTATTTCGTCTTTATACCACCAAGATTCTTTTTTTGAGAGCGGAATACCTTCTGATTCTCTAAATACGTTTTTTATACTTATCCTTAAATGTGAAGATATAACTTTCCATTAGACACTAAGATCAACACATGGGTCATCAACTAATTGTTTCATAACTACAATCTGGACAACAACCTGCTTTTCTATTTTCAAGTTTTGCCATCAAATTTTTTACAACACTTTTGCCCTTGTTTTAAATTTATTATATTTAATTTAAATGTTCAACATGACTAACCAAAGTTGTGTTGTCAAACTTTTTCTTATTATGACTTTACAATCGTTACAAATCATTTTATCTATTTTACAAGTCATAAAATAATTAATTTGTGACTTGTTCCACTTTTAAACATAATTAAATGTTTTTGCCTCTTCATGAAAAACGTACTTATCATAATTAGCTCATGGGTTATGACAAAATCTAAAATGGTTGTTCATTCTTCATTTCGTTCTTCATAACCAAATCCTCAATGAACGATTGCATAATTTATATTTCTCATCCACATATATACATTTAAGTCTTCTCATATGAATAACTTCTCATTTTGTGAAATTTTCCTTACTAAATCATCTAAGTCTTCCCAAAAATACAATTCAATAGCTTCACTTAATCCTAAGAATTAACAAAAACTATATTATTCATAAATTTTGAGCTTTAACCATTGACCCAAAATTTTTAAAAACTTCTAGATAAATCAAAATAAATATTAACATTATACACATAATTTTTTTATGAGATTTTAAACAATAAATCGTTTAAATTGGATTTTTATTCAATAAAAAAAACTTGAAATACTTGGTATATTTTTATGAATCTAGAATCAATCTGTCATGACCCAAAATAAATTTTCCATTTTTAATTATGTCATTAATAGGTGAATTATCACTTGAGAGATCAAAAGGCTTTATTAGTGTAATGAAATTTTCGGGATGTTGCATCCAACTCAACCACAAGAAGATCATACCATGAAGTTGTTCAAGGAAGAACGAAAGGCAAAGGTTGAATTTAATTCTTTTACCTCAAATTCCAAAATTCATTGTAATCAGGGACAAATGGTTTAATTCTTTTCCCACAAATTTTGAGAGGGTTTCATGTACAAGAACAAATCAAAAAATATAAAAGCACTCACATTTGGGGGATAACTTGAAGACCATTCTTAAAAACTTTAAATAAGTTCCTACATGAAAATCTTAGAACTCCAGTTGACACAAAAAATGATCCAAACATGGCAATAAAATGATAACAAAAACTGAATTCTACTGGATTGGCAATGACATCAGCATCCCCAACGCATAGTTTAATATCAAAGACCATTTTTCTGTTCAGCCAGAGATAGCAACAAGTTTTATTCATTAAATTTATTAAGCTTATTTGGAGAAAAAAAAGTATTCAGAGTTTACATGAATTGGCTAAAGGCGTATACATGAGGTCCAAGCTTGAATAATAATCTCATTAACAGTTGCAGGGAATTTTTTTGAAACATCCAGATTTCAGACGACTCTTGAGGGCTAGGGTAAGAATGAGCGCGCAAGATACAAGAAAACACATTCACTATTCCCCCTCTATCTGTTTTATTAATTAAACATAGGATAAGAGTTGCAAAAAATGAATCGTAAATTTTATTAGGGCACACACTTGGCTATTTATAGCCTCAACATAAATGTTCGATATTACAACACTTATCAAGATTGGCGAAAGATATTCACTAAACTCATATTGTCATAACCCATAATGATATTTTCTGAACCGAGTATCTTGGTTAAGCAATCTGCAACCTGACCCTTGATCGAGACGTGACTCAACTCCAGTAGCTCACTGTCAAGCTTTTCCTTTATAAAAAACTTATCAATCTCTATATGCTTGATTCGATCGTGTTGGAGTGGATTATTTGCAATATAGAAGGTTGACTGATTGACACACCGCAACTTAATCATATCACATTGATCCAACTTCAACTCCACAAGCAACCATTTCAGTCACAGGATCCCTGCAACCCCTAATGTCGTGGCTCAATACGCTGCCTCCGCAGTCGATCTGTCACTACTGACAGTTTCTTGCTCCTCTAGGAGACCGGGTTGCCTCCCATAAATATGGGATAGCCTGAATTATATCTTATGTCATCTGCGCAGCTTGCACAGTTAGAGTCGCAATAGCCCTCAATTTTCATATGCTCAGTCCTTATAAAGGTTAGCCCCTTTTCAAGAACACTCTTCAGGCATCGCAAAATCCGGTACATTGCATCCATATGGCCCTTCCTTGGTCATGCATGTAGCGGCTAACCACGCTCACAGAAAAGGAGATGTCCAGGAGAGTGGGACTCTAGTAAATCAACTTCCCAACTAGCCTTTGATACATCTCACGATCTACTGATTCTCCGGCCTCTGCACCCAGTTTGCACCTTTGATCGATTGGCGTCGCTGCAGGTTTGCACCCGAACATCCTAGTTTTAGTGAGTAGATCTAACATGTATTTCCTTTGGGAAAGGACTATCCTCTATGCCTCATAAGCGATCTCAATCCCAAGGAAATACTTAAGACGACCAAGATCTTTCACCCCAAACTCCTTGCCCAGAGCCCCCTTGAAGTGGTCAATCTCCTGCTCATCATCCCCTGTAATGATCATGTCGTCCAAATACACCACAAGCATGGTGATGTGACCTTTATTCTGCCTGAATAAGATTGTGTGATCTGCATTGATTTGAAGATATCTCATCTCAATCATCGCTTTCTTGAACCTGTCGAACCACGCGCGAGGCGACTGCTTCAACCCAAAAAGGGACTTCTTTAACCTGCAGACTTTGCCTTCTGTCTTGGTCGTACCAAACCCCGGTGGTATCTCCATATATACCTCCTCTGCTAGATCCTCGTGAATAAATGCATTCTCCACATCTAATTGGAGCAACATCCATCCACCATTCACCACCAGGTTGATCAGGGTCCTAACAGTGCTCATCTTTGCAACGGGAACAAATGTCTCGTCATAGTCGATGTCATAAGTCGGGCAGTACCCCATGGAAATCAATTGATCCTTGTAGCGCCCAACCTGTCCATTTCAGTTCTGCTTCACGGTTTATAGTGAACACCCATTTGCACACAACGGCCTTTTTTTCCTTTGGCATCTGTGTCAGCTCCCAAGTCTTGTTCTTCTCTAGAGTCCTTATCTACTCCTTCAACGCCGCCTTCCATTTCGGATCGTCTTTGGCAACCTGCAAATTGTTAGGTACAATAATACTATCCAAAAATGCAATGAATGCTCTGTGAGAAGAGGAGATATGATCATAAGAGACAGGGACGCAAGGTCTCAACCGCATCTATTTGGAGGATATCCCGCATTGCTGCGAGTAATCTTCCATAATGTGAGAGAAGGAGAAGTAGGGGAAAGAATATCATTTGAGATTCCTGTTGATGTAGGTGCTCCATGAGTAGGGGGTGACGTAGCCAAGGGACTAGGAGCTAGGTTGGGCGCAGGCACTGAATCTGGTACCGCTGACAGCTTCTTCCTACTGCATATAAGCATTGGTCTATCATCTCTCCTCTCCTCATCACTCTCCTCCTGCTACTCATCACTCTCCTGCTCCTCCTCCACAGATCCTTCCTGTCATACTCCCAGATATGTCACCAACCTCTCCCTTTCTCGCCTCATATTTTCAGGATCTGACAAGTCTAATGTGGGTAGGTTTTCCTCTTGTCAGTAGTATTGTTTTAGCTCTCTAAAGTGAGCATCCATGCTCACAAAACATCTTTTTTCCACTGGACTCCAGCATATATACCCCTTATGAGTATGAGAGTATTTCACAAAGATACACTTGACTGCCCTCGCCTCAAGTTTACCAACACTCGATTGGTTGTCCTTCACGAAGCACACACACAAATACCTTCAAGGAAAGGATCCCCCATTACGTCCTTGCAATTGCTGACACGGAGACTTCCACCCCAGAACCTATGTTAGCATCTTGTTGATTAGTTTTGTTGTTGTCAACACTGCATATCCCCACACACTCTGAGGAACCTTCATGTTGAGCATCATAGCCCCCAGCCCGTTTCACTGCAAGGATTTTCTTCATGCGGCATGACCAACTCAGGTAGGTCGTCGGTCCATCAAGATTCAAATCAATCGGTGGAAGTTCCAACTTTATTGGTCATTGTGATGAACCCAACACCATCAACAAAGTGATAGACTCATCCAGGCCCAACATCTTGAAGACATCTGCCGTCGTACTTTCCTTCGACGTCATGGATCAACTTCTCCATCGATCACCACCTCGCATACGGTATCAAGCCATACCTCCTCCTACCCTATATTCGATCACTGCATCTTGAGATTCGATAGGATGCGGACGTGCGATCTGAAAACCCGTTGTTGTGCGGTCATGCGGCGTGTAGCGCCGAAGGTCCTCTGGTTGCCCTCTGTGGCCAGTCTAGCCATAGTCAGAGGCGGCGGCAGCCGCAATAAGAGGAGGTAGCAGTCGTTAGATGCGGCGGCGGAAGAGGAGGCGTGCAGTTCCAAAGGCGAAAGAGACGTGCAACGAGCGCTAGTTTCCCACGGCGGCCCATCTAGCGGCAGTCAGAGACGGCGTAAGCCGCTCGATGCACCGGTGGAAGGATTTCATCGAGCTCAAATGCGGGGAGAAAGGAGCTCGTCGAACGCGGCAGAAGGATTTCGTCGATCGGTTCTTTCTCCCCATGGCTCTGATACCAAGTTGCAAAACATGAATGTAAAGTTTATTAGGGCACACATTTGGCTATTTATACGCTCAACGTAAATGTTCAATATTACAACAATAAGTAGATACCCTATATCCAAACAAGTACCAAACGAAAAAGATAAATGTAGATGTGAATTTAAAATATACAAGTAATTATTCAAAAACTGGAAATATTAGAGACATAAAATTGTAACTAAGGCTGAACTTGTCAGAACTGTATAATTATAGCGTTGGGGGTTCGGAGTCAGGTAACTCACCGAAGAAAAAGAAACAACGGGAGGAGAAAGACCAATGTCACGAACAGCTATAAGAGCAGTCCCCAGTCCCCTAGGAATGACTTTTATGTGAATGCTTTTCATATTTTCAGAAGCCTGCCTAATGTCTGCCACATGCGTGTCATTTGAAACGGTATTTAGGAAGCCTGTCCCTCCAGAAACAGACAAATCAACCTGCCAAGCATGATTTTAAAAAATATAACATTCTACTTAGAAAAATAAATCTGTGAAGTAAAGCAGCATTACTAACGAGTCGTAAAGAAAGACAATAGATGAAGGGATACATTTTATTGCGGTAGTTTAATTTGACGAATTCTACACATCAAAGAGTTGTGGAGATGTAATATATAACTAGCATCATAAAACTTGATGTGATTAAGAATGTAGAAACTAAACTAAACAAAATACACGGAGTAGACAAACGAGAATTGACTGAAATAGAAAGATTTGCTCACAATAAGTTGAATGAAGGGGCCTATCAAAGCTACGTCTGTAATGCTTGAAGATCGAAGTTAGCTCAATAATTGATTTGACATTTGGCTCAGATCGAAACCAACAAGCGAAATGCTGGTTCGTGGCTAATTTCGAGCTAGTTTCAAGCTCATATTGGTTATGATGGAACCAACACAAAATCGGCTAGATATCTTTTTTGCTATTTTTTATTAAGTATAGCATGTCAAAGGCTATGGTTGGGCTTCCTGGAAGAGAGTCACTTTATTCAATGCTTGTCTTCAGGTTCTGCCTCATCATCTTATTACTAATTCTTGGTTAGTTTGTGAAACATCCCACATTCAAAGGGGACCCTTGGAATTTTGTGCACCCCTTTGTGACCCAGCAAGCCCTAGGAGGACCCAGCGTACTCAGTGGACCCTAAATAAGCCCCTAGATATTCCAAGAAACACTATTTCTTGTGGTGATCTGGAAGTGACCCCAGCCTCACCCTAGGGAATTTTGAGGACCCATATACACTCATTGGCCACTGATTAGACTACCATAGACAACATGGTAGGAACCACCTTAGCCAAATGGTCACATGAGGCTAACCCTTGCAGTCTGACAAACTCAGACTCAGCAATAGGAGACCCCTCTTTTCCCAAGAGGTTAAGTCAAGCCCTTTTAAACACAGGATGACTAGTGGTGTCCACCTCATCCTGTTGATCAATCAAAACAACACTAATGCTGGCTTGGTCAATTATGACATTAATTGGGGATGTGGATGTTTCTGAACACAAATTGACCAAACCTTTGCCACACTTGACATATTAGAGGGCTTGCACACCTTCCCTGGCCTCCACCTCAACATGGTGAAAGGACCTGGTCAACCTTGAAGGTTTGACTTGGTCAAACCTAGGATTTTAGCTGTACATGGGCACTTTAAGCCATATATGTTGATCATACCTTGTCTCCTTCGACCCGAGGAGGCTGTCTTGGACTTCCTACAACCTCCACATAGGATGGAACAACGTAAAAAAGGTCAAACCTGAAAAGGATCGTCAACCCGAGCCTCCCTCTTGGTGTAACAGGCCACAATCATGAACTCTGTGTTGTTTAATGGACGGTGAGGCTTTAAAAAAATCAAGGAAGTTTAACTCAATCATTTTGGAGGAAGAGGAAAGGTCCTGGCCTGCTGAGGAAATGTACCCGTCCATAAAATAAAGAGGAATCCTCGGGCAAATTGGGTGAGCCATTCCTCCATAAAATGATCTCAAACTAACTCCTTTAAGTTCTTTGGCCCATTGTGACACCAAACAAAATAAGAGGAGTGGGAATTGTCCAACCGACGGCGACCTAGAGCTTTCCTGACCACCACCGCTGCCATGAAATCAACTTCGACCTCCTTCAATAACCAACTTCCGCAAAACCTTCTTAGGCGAGCTTCCCAACTCTCCTCTTATGCCATCACCTCCGGCCACTGGAGTGGAGATTTCCCGGTCAACCGATAGGCCTCGGACCACTAGCGGTGCATGAGCCACTTTAAACATCAAAAGGTTCGCTGAAGGGATCTGCGTGGACGGGGAGGTTTCCACGAACCTCCTCGTGTGCTATTGAGGTGGCGCTTCCGCCTGGGAAATGAGATTCTAGTGGAGGCATCCCTATTCTTTATTGATTTGCAGTTTTAGATAAGAGTCGGTTAGAGTCGGTCACCCTCCTAGAGGACCACCACCCTCCAGCAAGTTAACTGGGGCAGTGATCTGGCGTCGGGATCGCCGGAGATCGGCGAAGGGCGGAAGCAATGGATATAACTGTCAATTTCGCAATCAATTTACGCGGGCCGATGATCTCAGGAGGAAAACAATAGAAGAATCGTCTTATTACCTAAAAGTGTCTAAAACAATGATTGGTTGGCCCCCACAATGGATCGACAGCGGATCCGCTGTGTAGGACATATTTGGCATGGTTGATCCGCTGCCATTGAATTGCGCCAGGATCATTGTAGCAAATGGACAAGATTCATTTTAATGAAATAACTATCCTATAGTTTGATTTATTTGTAGCCCATTAATGACAACTAGATTAATATTAATATTGGAAGTGCCCAATATGAAAGTTGTGGGGCACGGCCTTCTATTACCAGATTGGGGTTGCCCGGTTTCTGGGGATGTCTGTAGCTCCAAGTGGAGAAATTTTAATGCAGTGTGATAATTATCCTAAGACAAATTAAATGAATGAAATAATTATGCCACTTCAAAATATTATGTAGGGAAAATTCTTGTGTTTCCTAGGGTCATATTTAGCTCAAAAAAATTAGGGAAATTTTTGGAGAATCTTTTTGCTTATGTTTAGGAATTAATTCACGCATTATAAAAGTATTGATTTAACAAAAAATAATTAGAATTTTAATTAATTTCCAAAGCCCAATTTTTACTAAGTGCATTATGAACATGATATCCTACTATGACAAAGATTTGGTGACATTTGGAGTTCGTTTGGCATTTGTTTTGATTTGTTTAATTTATACCACACTATTGATTAATTAAATATATGTATCAGGGATAAGACAGGAGTAGCACCAATTGCAGAGAAGATGCAAGACTCGACTAAGATAGTTTGGACATGTAGAAAGGAGACCATTAGAGGCGCCGGTTAGGCGTTGTGAGAGTCTAATCACTAGGCATGTTAAACGAGGGAGGGGAAGACCAATAAAGACTTTGAATGAAACTGCAAGGAAAGACATGATGTACTTAGGGCTTATGACAAAAGATGGGGCACAATGGTGACAAAGGATCCATATAGCCAACCCCACTATAGTGGTATAAAGGCTTAAATGTTGTTTGTATTGAGCAATAAAATGAATAATCTTGATGATTAATCTAGATTTGATGGATTCTATCTTAGTTGCATGTTATTATAGTCTAATAAAGTTATTGAAGGGGTTTGATGGGCATGATAAGTAAGTGGGCTTTATATTTTGATTTATCATCATTTTTGTGATGTTTGACTAATGATTAGCCCTAATGTTTTGATGAATGAATATGGTTGTCTTAACCATTGCATAATTAATAGAATTGTGACATCACCTTGCCATATTGATAACATAAGAAGCTTTTAGATGTTAGTTAAGTCAGATTTGATCTTCCAGAATATTTGATGCTTAACTACTTAACATAACGTCAATGAGCATATTTAGCCTGATGGGGTGAGCTTGTTTTAACCTTGACTGGTAATTAAAAAACTTTTAGTTTGGTGAGCTTTAATTTGATCTAGAAGTCTTACATTGATGCAAAGAGGCTAGTCTTAAGGTAGATGAACATATATAGCCAGAATCATGGTTAACTCGTAGTAGCCATGACTAGTCTCACAACCATGAATCATATGGCATTTGATGACTGATTTGGAATGGTAATTAAGATTATGATTAGCCTTGTGCAAGGTTGTAGTCAAGTAACTTTTATGCACTAGGTCACTTGTGAGCCCTAGTTTGGCGTGTTGATGATTATTACCATAAGTACCTGAGTGGATATTTGGTGAGACAAGTCACACCAGGATTGAGGTGATACCAAGCCTTAGGTGGTAGCATAGGATATTAATGTGAGTTTCTCTTGAGGTTACGGTTTGATGATCACTATACAATGAGATTGATAGAGTTTTATAGTAACTGTAGAAGAATGAGTCAAACCTTGAATATACTTCTTGAATTGCAAAATACAAGTATTAGTACATATATACAAAAGAGAGGAGAGAAACAGACAACTATACAAGCAATGTGGGACCAAGCCAGAATCCACATGGGCCATAATAATGGGACTACTCAACATCTTTTCTAGTATTCTCCAACACTCCCCCGCAAGCTGGAGCGTACAAGTCGTAGGCATCAAGCTTGCATAAGAACTGATGGTACCTTTGTCGAAGTAGCGCCTTGTTGAGAATGTCGACAACTTGCTCCAACACAGGAAGATGATCCAGCTCTAACTTCTTTAATTGAACTTTTTCACGGACGAAGTGACAGTCAACTTCAATGTGCTTAGTCCTCTCATGAAACACATGATTCCTCACAATATGGATAGCAGTCTGACTATCGCAAAACAAGCTTGCAGGTGAGGATAAGGTGACCCCCAAATCACCAAGAAGACCCTCAAGCAAGGTGTGTTTAGAAACAACAGATGTCATTGCACGATACTCAGCTTCAGCCGAAGAGCGAGCAACCACACACTGCTTCTTACTACGTCAAGTAATAAAATTCCCTCCAAAGTAGGTACAGAAACTCGTAGTGCAGCATTAATCATCTAGGGAGCCCGCATAATCCGCATCTGAATATGCAATAAGAGATAGAGAGGAGGATGGATTATATATCAATCCTTGTCCAGGAATTGTCTTCAAAAATCTGAGGATGTGTTCCACTGCCTGAAGATGAGAGATCCGAGGAGCACATAAACTGAACGACCACTCCAACAGCGAAAGAAATATCAGGTCTTGTAACTATCAGATATATTCGTTTTTCTACAAGGCGCTGATAATACTCAGGATTCATAAGCAAAGAATCAGAGTCAGACCCATAAGCACATAATTGAGATTGGCATCCATCGGAGTTTCCACAGGTTTGCACCCAAAGTAGCCAGCATTGTGGAGATGATCAAGGTAGTACTTCCGTTGTGAAAGGACAAGACCATAAGGTAGTCTTGCAACCTCAAGTCCAAGAAAGTACCTGAGAGCACCCAGATCTTTTGTTTGGAATACGAAATTTTACTGTTGCTTGATTTGTTGTATCCATGTGAAGTCATCGCCAGTAATCAAAATATCATCCACATAAACCAAGAGAATGACAGTTACAGCTCGTTGATGACGAGTGAAGAGAGAGAAGTCCGTCGAGCTCCTCTAGAATCCAACTTCACAAACGGCCTTACTGAATTTATCAAACCAAGCACTGGGAGATTGTTTGATACCATAAATAGATTTCTGAAGATGACATACACGAGACTCCCCTGTGGCCTCAAATTCGGGAGGTAGGTTCATGTACACTGTTTCTTAAAGGTCATCATTTAAAAAGACATTCTTTATATCCAGCTGATGGAGAGGTCAGTGGCGATGAACAGTCAAGTAGATCAACACCCGAACAAAGTTCAACTTGGCGACGGGAGAGAATGTTTCATCACAATCAAGTCCTTGTTATTGAGTGAACCCCCGAGGCACAAGTCGGGCTTTGAGCCTGTCAACCATCCCATCCATAGCATATTTGATAGCAAACACCCACTTGCAACTGACACACGATTGTCCAGAAGGAAGGGGAACCAGATCCCAAGTGTGGTTAGACCAAAGAGCGGTCATTTCTTCTTCCATAGCCACATGTTACCTTGGATGAAGAAGAGCCTCTTACACTGAGTTAGGAATAGAAATGGAGGAGAGAGAGAGAGCAAACTTACATAGAGGGGGAGATAGGCGATGCAGAGAAACATAATTTGTCATTGGGTGAGCCGTAGAGGTTGATGCTAGATTGTCAGTCCGCGGGATAGCACCGGTGGAGGAGGGCTGTTGTAGATCTCTAGAAGGCGAAGTACGACGAGTATAGACACGAAGAAGATGCGGTTTGGGTGGTCGAGGTGGAACAGGTGTTGGAAGTGGAGTGGAAAGAAGGGGTGGTAGGAAAGACGTGACAGTTGGACGAGGTATGAAGGGAAGAGGAGCAGAGGTTGACGGTAAGTCATAAAATGGTTGATCCTCATATAAGGTGACATCGGCAGAGACAATAACTTTGTCAGTAGTTGGAGAATAACACAGGTAACCCTTTTAAGTCCGAGAGTGCCCGAGAAACATATATTTGTTGGCACGAGTGGCCAACTTATCTGTGGTCGGACCAAGGTTGTGAACATAGCAAGTACAGCCAAACACACGCGGAGTGAAAGTGAACGGGGAATGGGACGGAAAGAGGAGACTAAACGAAGTTGCAAAGTCGAGAACAGAGGATGACATGCGGTTGATAAGGTGACACGCTGCAGACACAACAAAATTTCAAAAACAAGTAGAAACATGCATTTGAAGCATTAGTGATCAAGTAACATCAAGAAGATGATGATTCTTTCGCTTGACCACACCATTTTGTTAAGACGTTTATGCACACGAGGTTTGAGGTATAATGTCGAACATTGTGCATAGGTCCGTGAATGTTCGGCTAGTGTATTTCTGAGCATTATTAGTGTAAATAATTTTTAAAAGAGAGGAGAACTGAGTACGAGTTTTCATAAGAGAGTCACGAAATGTAGATATTAGTTCAGCACGATCTCGAAGTAAGTATAATCAGGTTAAGCAAGAGTAATCATCAATAAAAATGACAAAATAACGATAGCCAAACATACTAGGGGTTTTATAAGCTCCTCAAATATCAGAATATACTAATGATAAAAGAGTATCACTCCGAGTACAAGTATGATGAAAAGGAACACGGTGATGTTTGTCAAAGATACACGATTAACAAGAAAACTCATGTAGGAAGACATCTGAGAGAGCTTTCTTGAGAATCTAGAGCAGAGCATGCCCAAGACGACGATGTCATTCGGTAGTGGAGACAATAGAGATAGTTGAAGGAGGAACATCGAGGAGGTAGAGCCCATTTGACAGCCGCCCCTTACCAATGATATTTTGTGTTCGTCGATCCTGCACAACAAAGGTAGATGGTGAGAAGGTAACACAGCAATCGAGATCATGAGTAAGGCGGCTAACAGAGAGCACGTTAAATGGTGATCCTGGAACATGAAGTGCAGAAGACAGAGAGAGTGAGTGTGAGAGGTATATCAACAACGCCGGATACGGGGGTGGCATCACCATTAGCCACAGTAATGAACTTGGGGTGGGCAGTCATCGAATATTTTGGAGGGCACTCCGAAGTAATATGATGTGTGCCTCCCGAATCCACAATCCAGTGGGAGCCCTGTGAGAGATAAGATCTACCTTCATTCGAAATAGAGGCAACGGACCCAGAGGAGCGAGAGATCATCTCTTGTAGTTGTTGGAGCTGAGTGCGTAGAGCATTAATGTCTTCCCAAGTAGAGCCTGCAGAATCCGGGGTTGGAGAAGTGGAAGGCTCACCGATAGCAGGAGAAGCAAGATGTGGAGGGAGGCCATATTTGCAATAGCAGGTGGCCTCAAGATAACCATCTTGACCACAATATGTGCACTTAAACGGAGATCTGTCAGACTGTCCACATCCCCTAAACGTGTTGCATCCCCCACGGGCTGATGACCCCCGCGCTGACGGAGCAGGTGTAGAGTGTTGTAGAAGAGCTGGGGAGAGAGTAATAGGGGCATCCTGGGGCGGTGTGACCTTCAGAAGCATAGAGCACACATCTGACAGAGATGAAGTGGTAGTATATGAGATAATCTGGGCCTGAATACTGTGCAGGTGAGGGGGAACTCAGGACATCATCATCATCGCAATCCCGACTGCTTCCTTCTGAGCCCGTTGAGTAGTCAGATTTGTAGTAGGAGGTTGATGCTGGATTCAGGCCTCGACCATAGTCATGGCTTTAGCCATATCACCGGGATCCCCTGGATCAAGAGTTTGAAGATCTGAAATGATGTTGAACAAGTGTTGAAGACTATTCTGCCCAGAGTAAAAGGAGTGGAGCTCCTCCCACATGGCATTTGTCGTGTCATGATACATAGCCATCCAATAGGCTCGGTGTCCATGGAGTTGAGCAGCCAGGACTGCACCCAACCATCATCCCGAAGCCATTCATCGGTAGGGTTGGTAGGATTGACCCGGGTCAAGTGATGAAGAGTCCTTTTGTTTGCAGTACTCGACGAACTGAGTGTACCCATTCCACGAAATTCCGCTTCCCACTGAGGGAGATAGTAGTTATCTGAAGTTCATCGCAAAGCTCGGGAACCGAGGCCACAACACGAGCAGGCAAATCGGAGGTGGCATTAGAATTCTCAGACTCCATGAGTCCACAACGGTTAGAGAGGACACTCGAGCGGTTAGGAGACCAAGCTAGCAGCGACTAATAGATCGAGCAACAGAGCACCAGCAGGTAGAAGAGAGCTCGCAGCGGTTATGACAACAGAACACCAGCGGCAAGAGAGGCGGCTAAAGAGGAAACTACAACGGTTACAAAGAAAGATCGCTACGGCAAGAGGTGACCACACCAGCGGAAGGAAGGAGAGTGCGCAGCGGATAGAAACAATCTCCAGCGGTAAGAAGGCAACCTGCAACGACTAAGTAAAGCAGAGCAACGGCTAAGCAGAGCCGCGGTTTTAGCACAAGTCCAAGACTCAGCGGGTAGGCAGAGAGATCGGAAGACGCGAGAATATGCCGATAGAAAACAAACCGCAGCAGCTAGGAAGCAAACCACAACGACTAGAAAACAAACCGCATCGACAAGACAAGAACACCAGCGGTAGGAACGGTAGCGGAAAGAAAATACCCACAAAGGTTGGGAAGGAAACCCGCAGCGGTTAAGAAGATAACCCGCAGCGGTTAAGAATATAACCCGCAGCGGTTAAGAAGGTAACCCGCAGTGTTTAAGAAAATAACCAGTAGTGGTTAAGGAGAGCAGAGGAGAGCAGCGACTAAACAAACAAACAGCGGCTAGAAGAGCCAGCGGGAAGCCGGGCAGAGGCATGGGAGTAGGGTGCACTTGTCAAAGAAAAGAAGGCTACAAAAGGGGCGAAGGACAGAAAGGAGAGGTGGAAGCTACGAGAGAGACTCGCAAATGTGGATAGGCAAGAGGAAACCGCGCGGATAGCAGCGAGCACACAGGTTACCCGCACAGAGGAGTGCGGGTAAATGCGGATAGCAACGGTCAGGAAGAAGCAGACCGCTTAGAGGAAGATAGCATGCTCTGATACTATATAGAAGAATGGGTCAAACCATGTATATATTTCTTGAATTACAAAATACAAGTATAAGTACATATATATAGAAGAGAGGAGAGAAACAGACAACTATAAAAGCAATGTGGGACTAAGCTAGAATCCATATGGGCCATAATAATGGGACTACTCAATATCTTTTCTAGTATTCTAAAACAGTAACCATGAAGCACGTCACTTTTTATAGTAACCATGAAGCACGTCACCACCTCGATGTTATCAAACATTACTTTTATAGTTAGAGAACATATAATGAAGATGACAATCCTCTGATTTAGGCTCCGTTTGGGAGGACTTATTTTCACCGGTCAAGCGGTCACGACCGCATGAACCGGGACTTAATTAAGTCCCGGTTCATGCGGTCGTGACCGCTTGACCGGTGAAAATAAGTCCTCCCAAACGGAATGTTAATCAACGGATACCTTAGTGTTAGTTAATTTTGAGTACTTGATAGCTCAGAAGTACTAGTTTACTGATTATATCACTTAAGCACGTTAAGGTCTATTAGGGAGGATTATCCATGATGGCAGGTAGTGTCAATTCATACAAGTGTAGATGTGAGTGCTATAAAAGTATGTTTGTACTTTGAGTAGAGTTAGGGCTTTAGTTGGGCATAAGCCCGGCTTGATGTGTCTAGCTCATTTCACCACTAGGTGTTTATAATGTAAGTTGAGGTGTTATTGAACATGAGAGTAGATGTTTTGTGGTTGTTGTGGCGGGTCTCCTGGCTATGCCGAATAGAAACTCATGGGCAGGGATTTGTGAGCTAGACTCTTGGGCTAAGTGTGTTTTGTCTTGTAGGTTAACCTAGGTTGTCTTACTAGGGATGATCCTTGGTGGACTATACCATTTAGCGAGCCATTATGAGAACGTCACTGACATGGCGGACGTTACTCCATTGTAGTACTGGCAAGTATTGTACGAAGGGGGGCTAGATTTGTTGTGGGTCACATTCCTAGAATCTGAGGTGTGATATGATGTTATCGTCGATGCGCGTGAGGTTAGCTACTTACTTAATGAGTTGGTCGGTTCTATGTTGACATAGAGGTGTGATATAGTCGTGAGAACTACCGGACTGAGTAGTTATGAGAACTACGGTATTAATATATGAACCTACATTGCAGTGCATTGCATATTTGGATCCTTATCATATGTCAGTGTGGGCAATCCCATATGATAAGTTAGTTCTCGTTTATATCTTGAATTGGATCCTTAACATATAAGCAAGTATGAGCATTCTTATATGTTGAGTTGTTTGCTCTTTATTTATAGCACATGGATCTTTATCATTTAAGTATGTATGTGCATTCTTAAATGATATTTTATTATACCGTTTCTTTATTACTGCAACTCTTACAGGAGTTACTGTACATGTTATTATATTGTCACTTGTGTTTATATTGTAGCTTTACTGTCCTTCCTTCCATCCAGTGTCTTAGGATAAATTGAGGGAGAAGGAGAGAGTCACTTAATCTCTGACTAACGTTTTAGTTTTCACCACCACAAGAGTAGGAGCAACAGATGTCGCAACACAACCGACAAGACAAAAGAGATAACGAGACGGTGACTATGACAATCACACTTCTGTAGACGCGAAAGCTTGTTAGTTTGTGTTATACTAAGCATTATGTAGATATCTTGTAGGGCGTGTTTTTAGCCGAGGTTTCTGCTGTTATACACTTGTACTTAAACTTTATGGACTATTTTAGTATATTTTATGTGATATTTTGTTATGGCTAATGATGCTTCCTGTGTCCTTTACTTCCGTTATATAAATGGTCATATTATGTGACGATGATTGCCTTACAGGATAAGTGTCATATAGCGGGATTTGGCCGTTGCGCTAGCACTGCTGCAGGACAGTTACTTTGGACATAACCCCTTGGTTGTATCTAATCACCAAAAGGGACTCTTACAATTGACATCAGAGCAGAACACAGCCGATTTATTGGAAGTAATAAGCCCCACATAAGGCAAAATAGCGTATCATGCCGGTTTGAGAACAAACCGTTGCAGTAGAAGCTGGTGAGCCCATGTACAAAACATATGAAACCAGATAAAATTTAGGCACAAAATTTTCCAATTTCTCCCTGTAAAACCTTGAACTTTAGGTTTTGGATCCTTCCTTACCCATTAGGCAGACATTAATGAAAAACCAGTGCAGACATTAATGAAAACTGGAGTTCCTCTCAACCCCCTTTATATGTCTAGGAACTTCATTAAGACATCGGTATCAAGCACTTTAAGGGACAACCCTTATGAGTGCATCTTCCAAACGGACCTGAGATGTGAGAATTTGACCAATGCACCATCGTGATTTGCCTCAACAATGAATGTTTTCACGTTATCATGATTGGGATAGAGATCTCATAATTGTACATAACCCTGAGTCTGGACTGGCTAGAGAAGCCTGAAAGCCAAATTGATCTTAAGACAAAGGAATTCATACATAGACTATTAGCGAACTGGGGTTTTTCCTTTCAAGGAATGACTTGACTCCCCAGTGATGTAGTCCCCATCCAAGATGTCAAGACTTTTCACAGCGAGCAGAATAGTGTTGGATCTAATTAAGAATTGTAAAGGTTAATAGATAGATTTATTGGAGCTTACTGTAGTTCGAGACTTCCTGGATGTGTTTCCAATGAAGGTACAAGTATTGACGCCGCGTCGGCAGATTAACTTCCATACAGAACTCATGCCTGGAACACGACTCAGATCCCAGAATCCACTCCACCTCCTTCAAGTTTGTGATCCAGAAGGTTGAAAGACAAATTACTCGCTAGAGCTCTAGGGCGCTCTACTTCGTTGATCGTCTGGTTCTTATCAAGTCTGTCTTGTGCTCTATTCCTATTTTTACTGTGCTAATATTTGCCTCCATATAAGTGTTATTCGTAGGAATGAATAACTCATCTGAACATTTCTATGGCGTGGTCGTGTTGATCAGGGGTATCCGTTTTGTTAGATGGGATCTAGTGTGCGCACAGAAAGGAGTTAGGGCTTGGGTATTCAAAATTTGGTTCTTCAACATGACTCCCTTGCTAAAGTTGTCAATCATATTGCCCTCAGTTCGAACCAAGCTTGTAGGTTCCGTCCGACATGTCGGTTTTGAGGGGAAAACGACATGTTATTACCACATATGACATTTCTGGCATTTTTCAGTATTGCGGTCTGCATGTCGGACCAATATTGCGGCAAATGTCGACAAATGTTGGGTAATGTAGACCCAAATGTGCTGTTTTTTTCAGAAAAATTTATAATTTTCTTTATAGAATGAATTCATCAGAAGATTTTAGCAAAATACCTAGTGCTACTTCCATAGTATGTAGAGGTCTATGTTGGGCATTTGGTGATTAGGTGACTCTAAATGACACAAATCAAATACAATTAAACACCCGTTAGTACTTTAATTTTCTCTTATGAATTTTAGTTTACATTTATTTAGATAAAATAATTACCATCTAATTAATAAATGAAAATATTATATATACATAACAAGACAATCCGACATTTTGAAATGACCCGGATATATCTTCCGCAATCCGACATTCGACATAAAAAACTCAAACCGACAAGAGTCCGACATCTGCAACCTTGATTCGAACTCAATGTGAACTCGTCATATTCAAATCAAGTATCTTCTACTGGGTGACCTCTCTAGGTATTCTTCCCTGAGTCGTTGCTCTCATATTTGGAGGGAGATTTCCAAGCATCTTCATCTTGTACATCTCAAGCTTCATTGGGTGGTGGGCGACGGGAAGGCAACCTACACCCTTGATTGGGTGTTGCAATTTCCCTATCTCTCACAAAACTAATCTAGTGAATATGGACACACTGAAGTGTATCACTTGGGTGGTTGATGTCGTTAATCCCAAAGAGGATTGGGATCATCTAAAAATTTCGTCCTAGTGTGGCGAGGAGTTTGGTCTTCGGATTTTCCCTCCCCGTCGCCAGGAGGCACTTCCTCGATCTCCTTGGATGGGGTAATGTTGAGTCGGTTGTGGTGTCCCCGCATGCGATTGAGCTATTCTCCAGGGACCCTATCCATATCCCTATTCGTAACCCTTGAATATAGAAGTCCTCCTTACCCTCTCGAATCAAATGTTTCTTCTAGAAGCTAAGTTTAAATTGTCTTCCTTGTCAGAGTATACTTACAGGTCATGATATTCCTATCACCACAGTATGTCCTTGTCCTGCTCGCGACATGGAGGATGTTGATCTAGTATTTATCGCATAACCATGGATGCGGGAAATTTGGTGCATCTCTTTTCCATTGGTTTATAGAGTTTCTTCATGACAATCATTGAGACATATGCTTAATATGCTCCGATCATGCAACTATAAGAGTGGATCGCAATGTAATTTCCTCCAAATGATACTTGGTTTTTTTCTTTGGGAGGTTTGGAAGGCTCGCAATGCTTTGATTTTTGAAGACACCTTACTTCCAATTGTCGTGCTAGTCGGCAAAGGTGTGATTGTGGCTAAGGTACTTTTTGTAGCTGAATACCGAAAACTAGAGTGGTGTCTGACTGGTCTTACTTATTTGGGGTTCTCAAGGGCAATTGATTTGTCAGAAATTCATAATTACCTTGCAATTGGAACCTCTACAAGATGCTTGGTTTAAACTCAACTTTCATGGTGCCTTGAAACCTATGTTATTAAAGTCGCAAGGTGTAACAACCGTAAAATTAACGCAAATAAAATTAAATTTCAGGATATGATCGCGAGCGTGTCTGATCGAGGCGACACCATGCCAAGGTACGAGTTTAGTAGGGTAAAATGTTGTTACATTAAGTATTGGGTGAATTCAGACGTTGGGTGCGTGCTCGCCGCGCATAAATTAGCAGAGCGGAGTGGCATGTCATAGCAGTAATAATTTGGGACTTTGAAAATTCCTCGTAATCTTAGGAAAGAGGCGCAATCCGGTTTCAGCAGTTTTATTAACCGCAACTGTAGCGCAGTTTAGGTTTTAAAAGCCGCAACCCTCTTTCCCATAACTCTATTTTTCCCTCGATAGGAGCCATCGCGCCTATCTTCTCTCGTAGACGCTCCCTTCCAACGCCGCTCTCGGCATCCCCGACGATCTCCTGCGTAGATCGACCTCCTGTCGCCATTAATCCCTCCTCCGACGACGTCGAGGCAGCCGCCTCTCCCAACCGTCAAGTCGACGCTGGTTTTCCGACAGTCCAGGCACAGTTACCCGACGGTTTAGGCGTGGCCCTTGGAGCGTTCTTCCCGCTTATCGTACCAACAAGGTGGAGTTTCCTTCTTTCTTGCTGTTCGTGCTCAATTAGTCGATCCTTGCTCGTGTTTAGCTGATTCTTGTCCATCCTTAATTCCAGAAATTTGTTAACCATGAAGTGGTCATTTTTTTCCTTGTATTCCAGGAACCCCAACTGAGACACCGGAGTAGTGGCTTGTGGTGTTGATCTATTCCTCTCAATCTTCGGCTTTCAGGTAACAGCCCAGAACACCTCTCCTTCGTTGGGTAATAGTATGTCTTGAGAGTTGTAAGTGGTTTGTAACCTTGTCTACCCCCCACCCCCCACCCTTTTGGATTTTAGGGAGAAGCGAGAGAAATTTAAATATTCTTGCCAAGTAGCACAAAAGCAATGTCGCCGCGCCGAGTGTACGAGCGGCGCACCACCACGGTAAGGATTTCTAATTCTTTTTAGTTAGACATGTCAAGGGATTAATTTTATGTACACATGTGCAAGTTTCGTACATGCTTTATAACCATGTATAGAAAGGTGTGACGGCAGGAAAACGGTCGCAGAATTAGTTGTAGGGTAATATTTTTTCCAAGACCCTAAGTGTCAGTTCATCTATACAAGCGTTAAGTACGAAACCATTACATGTTTACGCAAGTTTGGAAATTTATCTAAGTTAGGGCGTGAATGTTCCTTCTAGTCGACCACAAGAAAAGCAAGAGTCGCTCAGTAGTACACTAAAGAAAAGTCTCAAACAGAGTAGCGTTAGACCAAAAAGGTCAGAAAGCACACATAAGTCTTCTCGTGCTTGGTAGAGGCGCGCAACCTTCCTCATAGGGCATATGAGTAGTAGAGTCTTGCGAGTTGACTCCCCCTTGAGACAGTTAGTAGATTTGAGACCGTGTCCGCGCGATGCCAGAACAACTGAGTTCGTCAGATGGTCTGGGGTCGTCAGATTTTAGTTGCGCGTTATGAGCTACTCTGTCGAGAACCTTTCAAGTAGAAGTTCAGATTAGAAGCCACCTAGAACTCAAACACAGACCTGACGTGAGACAGCGCACTAGTTAGAGAACGTCAGGCCTTGTGTAAATAAAAATAAAAGCTCATGAACGTAGAACTAGTACGTCTGTTGACCAGGAAGCATAGTAAACGCATGCATATCATAACATAAAGATTTTAATGAACAAAACTATTTTTCAAAAGGCGTGCATTGATCATTTAAGAAAAAGTTTGTGTCGCTAGGAGGAGTTATTTTTCCTTACTCTGACCCCTCGCGGGCAATATTTTTACAGGTGACCCAGGTGAGAAATTACGCCTAGGATGAGCGTCCTTGTGGTGTCAGTTTGTAGCTGTTTTCCTTTTTCAGTTTCTTTCATTTTGTATACTCATGTAACCTTGAATATTGTATTTGATTAATCTTTGAAATATCATGTATCAGATTTATTATCTTACTTCAGACTTACATTACTTTCATCTTAATTCATGTTTAGCGGCTCTGTGAATCCAGTATACAGGTATGTGTTTACCCTTAATTTTTCTTCATAGCTTCTGTTGTTAGTTTAAAATTTTTAGTAGTTTCTTTTTTATACCTGTTGTGTACTAGTTTTGATACTGTTTTCTAGTTCTCTTTATATCGCTGACCCGGTCGGATGGTTGATTATTGTAAAACTGGGAAGTGGTGTTACAAATTGGTATCAGAGTCAGGTTTAGGATCACTGGACCAAAGAAAGATTCACAGAGCCATAGGAGTGTGTAACATTAAACACTTGTTAGTAGAATATTTAAGCTGCGGATAAGTCCTAGTTTTTGAAAGGGTATGAAATTAATTGCTAAGCCAGATTTCTCAGATGTATGATAAATAATCAAATTTCTTTTTTTGTTCTATCAGGCATCACGAGTCAGTGAACCGGGTGAATCTTCATGTCAGGACCCTGCTCTTAATGCGACTATGGGAGATGTTGCTGTGCCACAGGTGCCACCAGTTCCAGTAGCTCCAGAGGGCACTGACATAGCGTCTCAGATTGTTAAGGCGGTCACTGTAGCCTTGATGGAATTTCAGAGAGAACTGGATGCAGGGTTTCCAGCTCCAGTGCAGGTACCAGCCCCTGCACCAGCTCCGGCACCAGCACCCGTGGAGATGACCCTGGAGCGCTATTTGAGGAACTTTTGAGAGCTACAACCGTCAAACTACAGTGGGGATGAAACCCCGATGGATACTGACGACTGGTTAACAAACACCAGAGATCTGTTGAACGTTATGGAGTGCCCGGAAAACAAGAAGGTTCCTCTGGCAACTTTCCTTCTTCGGGGTGAGGAAAAGGTCTGGTGGGACAAGTACCGGGCAAATGACCCTACAGGCAAATCGTCATGAAAATTTACTCTTATTTTAGGAAGTGATACGTTCTTTATAAATTGTATGACCATGTTTTTTGGTCAGGTTGTATGTCGGATATGTTTACGTAGGGCGAGTTTTCTAGGGCCCTTGCAAATTGGTTTGTGCCTCCTTCCGCACGACGAGGTCTCCCGGAGAAATATCTTAGGCACTACCCGGGGGACAAGACCGTTACTGAGTACGAGCGAGAGCTTGCCCATCTGGCTCGTTATGCGGACGTGATGCAGGGAGATCCGGCTGAGAAGTACAGTCGCTTTGTTGATGGCTTACGTGACTCGTTGAGACAGCCGCTAATGACCATGGTCAACGTTGATTACAGGAGCTTAGTGGATACGGCTCGCGGGTTGGAGGCTGATCAACAGAAGGTACAGAAGCGAAACAGTTTTCGCACGAAGCGGTCTCAGGATTCGCATCAGCCGCAGCAGAGCAGGAATGACCAAGGAAAGAACTGGAACAAGAAGCACAAGCCTGATGCTAAGAAGAGTGGTCAGTCTGGAGACAGGAGCAAGGACTACCCCCCTTGTCCCAAGTGTCAGCGTCGCCATCCAGGGGAGTGTTTGGCCAGCGCAGGTGTGTGTTACAAGTGCCGGCAACCTGGACATATATCTAGCTACTGTCAGCAAGTTGGTACGAATCAGGTAATCAAAGCCTAGTTGTATTCATTACATTTATGTAATTACAGTAGACAACAAATGTAACTCGCTTCCTGCAGTCGAAGTACGAGGTTGGTGGCTCTAGCAGAGTAAACAAGGGCAAAACATTGATGATTACTGATGCAAGAACACAGCAGGGTCGAGATTTAGTGCAGCCCAGAGCGTATGGGCTTAGTCAGCAGGAGGCAAAGGACCAGGAGGATGTAGTGACTGGTGAGTGTTTAATTGCTTAACAAGTTTATCTAACTCTCCGTAGTGACACTCTATTCATCTTTTGTAAATCATTCATGTAGGCATCCTTATGATTCGTAATTTACTCTCCAAGATTTTGTTTGATACGGGTGCCTCGCACTCGTTCATCGCGGAATCTCTAGTGCGTAAGCTGAATTTAGAAGTCTTTCCAGAGACAGTACTGTTAGAAGTCATGATGCCGAATGGATCCCTTCTGCAGACCAGAGATAAGTGCAGGGTACTGGTGCAGTTTGGTGATACCAATATTATCGTGGAAGCTTTGCAACTACATATTGCAGGATTTGACCTGATCTTTGTAATGGACTGGCTTTCGGCAGTCAACGCCAGGATTTACTGTCGGGTGAAGTAGATACAGTTTGAGGGTCCCAACCAGACTGTATTTACCTTTCAGGGCTTGAAGGGAGTGGTGAAGATGATCATCTACTCGATCCAAGCTAGGAGGTGCGTTTCGAAGGGTTGTGAAACTTTCCTAGTACTGATGAATGCTGAGGCTAAGGCTGACTTGTCAGAGGTACCAGTGGTGCAGGAATTCCCCGATGTCTTCCCGGAAGAGCTCCCTGGTGCCCCTCCAGATAGAGAGATTGAGTTCCCGATAGACCTACGCCTGGGACTACACCGGTAGCCAAATCCCTCTACTGGATGGCTCCAAGGTAACTAGCAGAGTTGAATAGACAGTTGCAGGAGTTGCTTGACTTGGGCTTTATACGCCCCAGTACTTCACCTTGTAGTGCTCCAGTACTATTCATGAAGAAGAAGGATGATAGTCTGAGACTGTGCATAGACTACCGTGAGTTGAACAAACTGACAGTAAAGAATAAATATCTGATTCCCAGGATTGATGATTTGTTCGACTAATTGGTGGGTTCGTGCACTTTTTCCAAGTTAGATCTGAGGTCGGGCTACCATCAGTTGAGGATTCGAGACGTGGATGTTCAGAAGACGGCCTTCAGTACCGGGTATGGGCACTTCGAGTTTGTGGTCATGCCGTTTTGGCTGACCAATGACCCTTCAGTGTTTATGAACCCGATGAACATGGTATTTCGGGAGTACTTGAACCGTTTTGTTATCGTCTTTATAGATGATATCCTGGTGTTCTCAAAGAGGGCAGAAGTTCATGTCGCAGACCTCAGGATTGTATTGAGCACCCTCAAGAAGAACCAGCTCTATGTCAAGTTTGCAAAGTGTGAGTTCTGGCTATCAGAGATTGCATTCTTAGGTCATGTCATCAGTTAAAAATGGGTTAGTGTTGATCCGAAGAAGATAGAGGCCATTAAGGATTGGCCAAGGCCGACGACAGTCTCAGAGGTTAGCAACTTTTTGGGTCTAGCCGGTTACTGCAGGAGATTCATCAAGGATTTCTCAAAGATAGCCTTACCACTGACTTCCCTCACCAGGAAGGGTAAGGGCTTGGAATGGACAGTTGAGTGCGAGTTGGTTTTTGAGGACCTGAAGAGCAGGCTGATGACCGCACCGATCTTGAGTTTACCATCAGGGCCCGACGGGTTTCAGATTTATAGTGATGCGACAGATCAGGGTTTGGGTTGTGTCCTCATGCAGCATGCAAAGGTCATAGCCTACGCCTCGAGACAGTTAAAGGTGCATGAAAGGAACTATCTCGTGCATGACTTGTAGCTTGCAGCAGTCATACATGCTCTGAAGATATGGAGGCACTATCTCTATGGAGTGCGTTGCGAGATCTTCACTGATCATAAGAGCCTCAAGTATATTTTTGATCAGCGGGAGCTCAATTTAAGGCAACGCAGATGGTTAGAGTTCTTATCGGACGACGACGTAGACATTCAGTACCACTCAGGAAAGGTGAACGTTGTAGTTGATGCCCTTAGCAGTAGAGGTTCGTGTTTCTCACTTCTCACTCAGTAAAAGGAGTTAGTGCGGGAACTGGAGAGACTGGACATCATCGTTGTCCCACGTAATTTTGGTTCTGCAAGATTGAGTTGGATGGAGATTACATGTGATATCAAGGATAAAATCAGGACAGCTCTACCCTTGGACTGAAAGATAACAGAGATTTGGACCACAGTGCAGACGGGTCAGAAGGAGAGATTCAGTATACAGGACGATTTATTATGGCATGATGGCAGAGTGTGTATCCCCGATATTAGTCACATTCGCGAAAAAATTCTATTTGAGGCACATAATTCCAGATATTATATACATTCGGGCAGCACGAAGATGTATGCGGATCTCAAGAAAGTAAGCTGGTGGCCAGGCTTGAAAGGTAATGTTGCTGATTATGTAGGCAAGTGCGAGACTTGCAAGCTAGTTAAGGCCGAGTGTCAAAAACCTGGAGGCAAGTTGCAGTCACTGCCCATTTCTGAGTGGACTTTTGAGGATATATCCATGGATTTCATCCACGGTCTTCCAAGATCGCAGGGTGGGAATGATTCCTTATGGGTAGTAGTTGATCGGTTTTCTAAGGTCGCTCATTTCATTCCTCTTAGGAAGACGGATCAAGGTCCGAAACTGATACAGTTATACATAGACAAGATAGTTCGACTTCACGGTGTTCTCAAGACTATTGTTTCAGACCGTGATGGTAGGTTTACCTCCAAGGAGTGGAGATACGTTCAGGACCGGTTGAGCACCAAGTTACATTTCAGCACCGCTTTCCATCCCCAGACAGATGGACAGACTGAGCGCACAAATAGGATTTCGGAAGATTTACTACGAATGTGCATACTGTACTTTGGAGGGAAGTGGGAGAAATATGTCACCCGTGTGGAGTTCTCCTACAATAACAGTTTTCAGACTAGTATTGGGATGGCACCGTTCGAGGCTCTCTATGGTAGGCGCTGTCGGACACCGTTGTGTTGGGCTGAAAGTGAAGAAAGATCTACCATCAGGGAATCATGGGTTGATAAGACCACTGATAGGATCAAGCTCATTCAAAAGCGTATGAAGACAGCTCAGGATCGTCAGGCCAAGTATCATAATCAGAAACACAGGTCAGTAGAGTTCAGAGTTGGAGACTACGTTTATCTGAAGGTCAGACCAGTCAGAGGAGTATCTAGAATAAAGCGAATGAAAAAACTGAGTCTCAGATTTGTTGGCCCTTTTGAGGTACTGGAACGAGTTGGTGAGGTTGCATATAGGTTGGCCTTACCTGAGAAAATGAGTGGTTTACATGATGTGTTTCACGTCTCCTATCTGAGGAGAGCAGTAAGAGATTCCAGTCAGATCATCAGTACCGAGAAAGCATCAATCGAGACAGACCTTAGCATTGGGGTTAGACCAGTCAGAATCGTGAATTCAAGAATACAGAACCTCAGGAATAGAGAGATTCGCATGGTCAAAGTCCTTTGGATGAACTGTGGTCGTCCAGAGTATACTTGGGAGAGAGAGGATGAGCTTAGAAGCAATGCAAATTATACGTTCCTCTTTGATTCAGGTATGTTGTAAATTTTCAAGGACGAAAATTTTATTAGGAGTAGAGATTTGTAACAACCATAAAATTAACGCAAATAAAATTAAATTTCAGGATATGATCGCGAGTGTGTCTGATCGAGGCGACACCATGCCAAGGTACGAGTTTAGTAGCGTAAAATGTTGTTACATTAAGTATTGGGTGAATTCAGACGTTGGGTGCATGTTTGTCGCGCGTAAATTAGCAGAGCGGAGTGGCATGTCATACCGGTAATAATTTGGGACTTTCAAAATTCCTCATAATCTTAGGGAAGAGGAGCAGTCCGGTTCCAGCAGTTTTATTAACCGCAAGTGTAGCGCAGTTTAGGGTTTAAAAGCCGCAACCCTCTTTCCCGTAACACTATTTTTCCCTTTATAGGAGCCATCGCGCCTATCTTCTCTCGCAGACGCTCCCTTCAAACGCCGCTCTCGGCATCCACGACGATCCCCTGTGTAGATCGACCTGTCGTCGTCGTTAATCCCTCCTCCGGCGACGTCGAGGCAGCCGTCTCTCCCTACCGTCAAGTCGACGATGGTTTTCCGATAGTCCAGGCACACTTACCCGACGGTTTAGGCGTGGCCCTTGGAGCGTTCTTCACTCTTATCGTACCAACAAGGTGGAATTTCCATCTTTCTTGTTGTTCGTCCTCAATTAGTTGATCCTTCCTCGTGTTTAGCTGATTCTTGTCCCTCCTTAATTCCAGAAATTTGTTAACCATGAGGTGGTCATTTTTTCCCTTGTATTCCAGGAACCCCAACTAAGACTCCGGAGTAGTGGCGTGTGGTGTTGATCCATTCCTCTCAGTCTTTGGCTTTCAGGTAATAGCCCAGAACCCCTCTCCTTCGTTGGGTAATAGTATGTCTTGAGAGTTGTAAGTAGTGTGTAACCATGTCTCCCCCCCCCCCTTTTAGATTTTAGGGAGAAGCAGGAGAACTTTAAATATTCTTGACAAGTAGCACAAAAGCAATGTCGTCGGGCCGAGTGTACGAGCGGCGCACCACGACGGTAAGGATTTCTAATTCTTTTTAGTTAGACATGTCAAGGGATTATTTTTATATACACATGTGCAAGTTTCGTACATGTTTTATAACCATGTATAGAAAGGTGTGACGGCAGGAAAACAGTCGCGGAATTAGTTGTACGGTAATCTTTTTTCCAAGACCCTAAGTGTCAGTTCATCTATGCAAGCCTTAGGTACGAAACCTTTACATGTTTACGGAAGTTTGGAAATTTATCTAAGTTAGGGCGTGAATGTCCCTTTTAGTCGACCACAAGAAAAGCAAGGGTCGCTCAGTAGTACACTAAAGAAAAGTCTCAAGCAGAGTAGCGTTAGACCAAAAGGGTCAGTAAGCACACATAAGTCTTCTCGTGCTTGGTAGAGGCGCACAACCTTCTTCATAGGGCATATGGTATTCTATGAGTAGTAGAGTCTTGGATGAGCGTCGTTGTGGTGTTAGTTTGTAGCTGTTTTCCTTTTTCAGTTTTCTTTCATTCTGTATACCCTTGTAACCTCGGATATTGTATTTGATTAATCTTTGAAATATCATGTATCAGACTTATTATGTTACTTCAAACTTATAGTACTTTCATCTTAATTTATGTTTAGCGGCTCTGTGAATCCAGTATACTGGTATGTGTTTACCCTTAGTTTTCCTTCATAGCTTTTATTGTTAGTTTAAAATTTTTAGTACTTTCTTTATACCTGTTGTGTACTAGTTTTGATATTTTTTTCTAGTTCTTTTTATATCGCTGACCCGGCCGGATGACTGATTATTGTAAAACTGGGAAGGGGCGTTACACAAGGCGCAGAGACGCAAAGGATCCCTGGAGGCAAGATGCAAGGTGGGGGCACACGCCTGAGGCACGTGAGGAGCAAAAATGGAAAAAAATAAAATCAGTGAATTGGGCATCCAATTCATAGAGAATCAGCGAATTAGACGCCCAATTCATAGAATCAGTGAATTGGACGTCTAATTCATAGAAAATCGGCAAATTTGGTGTTTAATTCATGGAAAATCAGCAAATTGGCCACATATTTCATAGAAAATCAGTGAAATAGATGCTTAATTCATGGAAAATCAGTGAATTGGGCGCTTAATTCATGGAAAATCAACGAATTGGGCATGTCACTGTCTTATTTCTCTTAATTATTATCAATGTTGCTCACAACCTTTCCTTAGTTGCTTCATCTCCTTTAAATAAGATATGAAATTTTTTGAAACTTCATCCATTCCTTTAAAACTACATTGTGTTCAATCCTCTTTTTCCTCTTGCACGTAGTGGTATGGATAATCCCTACCACTACATAACATGCAAGTAGCTCTAACCTGGATCTAATACCAACTAATGTATGGTAGGCTTACACTAAGACGATTTGGACGTGCGGGTGGGTGTGTCAATGACCTTATAAACCCCGGGTGGAAACAAAACATTAAATTGCAATCTGTATAAAATAACACAATACGCAAACCATAATAAACTTAATTTGATTAATTGAAGATGACATAAATATTTCAGGGAGAACTAGTTTGGGCGGCCTCCATTTTGGAGGGGCAAACTAGAGCCCGCAAGCGAATACATCCCCACAAGTGACGATAAGGTACAATACATGTCCACAGAAATAATATTTAAGGATAAAGTCAAACACAACAATATGTAAAAATGTAAACGCGAACAAAACACCAAAACAAGTCTTACAACCAATGAGATGGTTGGGGTTGTTGTAGAGCGAGGAGTTCGGCGAGATCTGTGATAGAGGTGGCCGTCTTAGGTAGGATTTATCCTGGAAATGACTGAAAGATGCAGGCAGGGAAGAGACTGGGTCTGCACCTGGGTGAGTGGCTGGGTTTTGGACGCTAGATAGGGTGGAGGAGGCGGCGGGGAATGAGATCGGGACTATGGATGGGGTTCGGTGACGGGCTGTACAGCAAGGGACGAGCGGGGAATGTGGGAGGTGTTGCGGGATACGGGTCATAGATGGGTCGATGGAGGTATCATTACTGGGAATCAGGATGTCGCAGGTATTGTGGTTGGGAATCGAGAGGCAGGAGGTGTTGGGGTCAGGGATCGGGATGCTGGAGGGGTTGTGGCTGGGGATCGGGATGCTAAAGGGGTTGCGGATGGGTGTCGTGGAGTGAGGGTGGGAATATCGAGATATTATGAACATAAAATATCTCACCTACATATAAATAGCAAAAGAGTTGGAGACAGCGGTGTGGGGTTTGTATGGGATGTCGACAAAGGGAAAAGGGGAGAGGGAGGGGAAAGGAACACACCTAGGATTTGGCACCTAAGAATGCGGCGATGGCACTGCGGATGATCACCGAAATGGGAGGAGTTCTCCAAAATTCAGCAATACTCAAGATAACAGCTCCAATCTACATATAAATAGCAAATAAAAGTAGGACATCCTAATATCGACGACTATGATGTGTTGATGATATTAGGTTCTGATGCTCGTAAAATAAAACATAAAATATAGAAATAATATATGAAATCGTGGGCGGACACAGATCCGGACGCGTCCGCGAAGTCAACTATGTTGTCAAAGGCGCAATGCGCGTCAAGGCGCAAAAGGCTCCTGGAGCCTAGGCGCAGGCGCGCGCCTCAGGCACGTGAGGCGCAAAATTGGAGGAAAAAGGAAATTAAGCGAGTCGTTAAAATTGAGCGAATTGGGCGCCAAATTCGTTGAAATTGAGCGAATTGGGGGCCAAATTCGCTGAAATTGAGCGAATTGGGCGCCCAATTCGCTAAAACATCAGCGAATTGGGCTCCCAATTCGCAGAAATTAAGAGAATTCGTTGAATTTCAGTGAATTGATTTTCGGCGAATTTGGCGCTCAATTCGTTCAATTTCAGTGAATTAGACGCTCAATTCGCTCAATTTCAGTGAATTGGACGCCCAATTGCGCTGGGGGCGCCTTGGGTGCGTCTGAGATCATGCTTTTGTCCATCTCAATTTTAAAAAAAAACACTTTGAAAGGCTCAGGTGCGCCTATGGTGCGCCTGTAAGGCGCGCGTCTGGGGCACATCGCCGGCCTCAGCCGTGTTGAGGCACAGCGGGCTGCGCCCGGCGCCTCAAGCGCGCCTAGACGTGCGCCTTCACAACACAGGGAGTAAGATCAACGATCTAATCACGTTCTAATGCGCGAGTAGACAAACGGTGGTCCCACCCTTCGGCGGATATAAGGTGACGATTGATCCCCATCATGTAGGCTAGAGAAGAAGCGGAGCGGGAGCCGTTAGCCGTATGGTAGCTCTGATACCATGTTAATTATGGCAAATTGATTTTATTCAATAGAGGAGTCCCCTTTATATAGGAAATAATACATCATAATCGCAATGGTAACAGAATACAATCTAATATACGATAATTTCCAAACTATGTACAATAAAATTACTCCACCGCTTCTTTACAGACAAGTACAACCACCATTGTACTTCACACACATAATACGTATCACGACTTATCAAACATATAAAGTAGTGCTTGGTGGATCACATAGCATAAGAAATACACGTTTTAAGCAACAATGCGAAGAATAGTGATCTAGTGTACCATAGAGAAGATATCATGTTATTTAAGATTGTTTGCACGTTATCAAAATAATCATTCCAAGGTACTCCATCTCACGATGCTTATTATGATCAGGAGTGTTTTAGGTTGTTCCTTGTCATGTTTTGAGTTAATTTTTTATTGTAAATGAGGGCCCCAAATTAATCAAAGTTACCAACAGTGAAATACATTTTCACTGGTACTCAAACAATTGTTCCCGCTACACTTCCTTACGGCCTTCTCCTCGGGTCTCCCTCTCCCCCTCTCTATCTTTCTCTTTTTTTCTCTTCCGCTTCTGCATCCAGCCTCTGCTCACCGCTCATCTATAGCATCGATTGTCGCTCGACACAAATGTCGGCCGATCGCTCTGATGCTTCCTCAGACGGGTCTTCGGCGATCCAACTGACCTCAAACATCGACAAAAGTTTCGCTTTGCCTCCCTTATCCTCCATCTCAAATTTTGTGTGATTCCAACAATTAGACGTCTTCCAATCTTCGATCTAGGGTTTCCTTTGTTGTCATGAACCATGACTCCTAACCATACATTGATACTCGTTCTCCCTTCTTCTCTTTGACGGGGTGTTCTTCTCACTATAGTCAATCTTTTTGGCAGTTTGGTTGCACTTTGTTTCCATGTCGGACATTAGTGATTTTGGTACAACCACGACCTCCGCTGGATTTACCCGGGTTGGTCAAGATCACATCTATTCTCAGCTTACCACAATCCACTTTGATGAAACCAACTATTTGGCTTGCTCCTGCTCTATTACCCTTGCCTTAAAGAGTCATCTCGTTTGCCACATCAATGGCACCACCACTAGTCTGGCTATGACTTCTACTACTTGGCCTGAATAAGAGTCAAAAAACTCCCTTATCATGTCATGGCTTATCAACTCCATGCAGGAATATATTACACGGCATTATCTTTTCCTGAATATTACTGCAGAGATATGGAAGCGCGCTGAGTCTACCTATTCCCACAAGGGGAAAGAGGCTACGATTGGGAATCTCCGTCAGGGGATCGTCCTCCTTCTGCATATTGCCTTGACTTTGTTCAGCTCTATCAAGAGTACAATCATTTTGACTCTTGTCATGGTGTGCAATGTGGATGCACTATTGCTGAAGAATCACGAGGATTGAAATCGGATCTTTGAGTTCCTACATGGATTGCACAGAGATTTTGATCAGATTACAATCCAAATCTTGGGGTGTGTTCCTATTTCCTCACTTCCTGAGGTTTACAATATTGTTCAACAAGAGTTTGATCGACTGGAGTCCTGGAACACCTCCAACCTTTTGGAGGGATCTGCTCTGGTGGCACATCAGCACAATTATGGAAACCGTGCTTCTCGTGATTATAAGCCTAAGCTGACAGATAGGGATCACCTCACATGTGACTATTATGGAAAGCCACATCATACTCGGGATACTTGTTATAGCGTCCATGGCTTTCCTCCTCGAGGTGGATCGACTTCTCGTGGAGGTCGCGGTCGTGGTGGGACTCCTGGACAATCTCCTCACTATGTTCATCTGACCGAGACATTCGATGGCGGTTCTTCTCAGTCATCCTCCTTCTCTGCTTAAGAGATGCATGCCCTTCATCATTTGATGCACGGTCTTACTACTGGGACCACCGATTCCCCTATGCCATCATCTGCTCTTGCCAACATAGATACTTTGAGTGCCGACTCCGCTTCTATTGGGTCTACTCAGTGGATTATCGATTCTGGTGCCACTGATCACATCACCGGTTCTGTTTCAGGTTTTGTATCATATTCTACTCTTTCAAAAAGAAGTAAAGGAAGCATTTCTGATAGCTCCTCTTCTATTGCTGGGAAAGGCTTTATTCCTTGTTGATCTCTCATTTTATCCTCCATACTTCATGTTCCAAAGTTCAATCGTAGTCTACTTTTTGTTAGTCATTTGACTAAGGCTTCGTTTGGGAGGACTTATTTTCACCGGTCAAGCGGTCCCGACCGCATGAACCGGACCTTAATTACGGCCAGTTTCATGTGGTCGTGACCACTTGACCGGTGAAAATAAGTCCTCTCAAACGGAGCCTAATTCCCTTCACTGCTTTGTTACATTTTTTGCATATCATTATGTCTTGCAGGATCTAAAGACGGGGTAGATGATTGGCTCTGATAGCATGAAGGATGGTGTGTACGTGTTTGACTCCTCTTCAGAGGCTACGCCACCATAAGCTCTCCAGACTTCGCAGACCTCCACCTTCCTCACCTGGCATCGCCGACTTGGCCACCCTTCTGTTGCGCCCATGCAATGTTTACTTCCTGTTTTTTCTTCATCGTGTTTTATAGATTTTGTTTGTGACGTCTGTGTTGTTGCCAAACATAATCATATTCATGTTCATCATGTGTCATTACCTAGTCCAACTCTTTTTTTATATTATTCATTCTGATGTGTAGGGCCTTACTCTGTTGCCTCTATTTTTAGATGTTTTTGGTTTATTAAATTTATTGACTGTTTCGTCCGCACAACTTGGAGTTATCTAATGAAAACTAAAAATAAGGTGTTTTTTAATTACAAAAATTTCATGTCATCATTTCTACTCATTTTTTGCCACTATTAAAATCCTCCGTAGTGATAATGGTCGGGAGTATGTCAAAGCTACTTTGGAGGAGTATCTTACTGCTCAAGGCATTCTTCATCAAACCTCATGTGTCCACTCTCCCTCTCAGAACAAAGTTTCTAAACAAAAGAACCGTCGCCTCTTAGAGGTGGCTCGGCGCTTACTCTTCACTAAGAACATCCCAACATACTACTGGAGAGATGTCGTTCTCACAACAACCTATCTCATAAATCGCATGCCCTCTTCAATTCTAGGACATCAAACCCCTTTTACTGCCTTAGGGGTGACGCTGACCTCTCTACCATCAAAAACTTTTAGTTGTGTCTGTTTCTCTCACATACACTCTCCGGGTATATAAGCTTAACCCTCGGGCCCTTAAATGTGTTCTCATTGGCTATTTTCTCACTCAGAAGAGATATAAATGTTATCATCCCTGATTAAAAGGATTTTCATCACGATAGATATATACAGGTAAAGTGAGCTCACCTGTTTTACCCTTGTCGATTCCTCCTTCACATTCATTAGCTACTGCTGAGACTCTCAATCAGGGGGAGCCTCCTTATAAAGAAAAGGAGTTATAGGTGTACACCAGACGAAGTAGAGCTAACATACATGCTAATCCTACGCCACCTGCACCAATGCCAGCTCGATTAATGGATTCTATTGAACTTCTCATTGCCCTTTGAAAAGGTACAAGATCTTTCACCCAACATTCACTATCACGTTATGTTTCTATGGGGCTCTAACTTCTTCCTACAAAGCTTTTGTCTCCTCTTTTGCATCTGTCTCCATTTTGTCCACATGGCATGAGGCTCTTGGGCATAAACAGTGGAAAGAGGTTATGATTGAGGAACTGAATGTTTTGGAAAAGAATAGTACCTGGGACCTAACTCATCTTACACATGAAAATAAGGTTATCGGTTGTAAGTGGGTGTTTACCGTGATGCAAAAATCTAAAGGTTTGGTTGAACGGTTCAAAGTAAGGTTTGTGGCAAGGGGGGATACTCAAACTTTGGGAATTGATTATGAAGACACTTTTTCCCTATCACAAAAATGAATTATATACGAGTTTTGTTATCATGTGTTGCGTGCAAGGATTGGGAACTTAACCAATTGGACGTGAAGAATGTTTTCTTTCATTTAGATGAAGAGGTATATATGTTTATCCCTCCAGGTTTTTCCCCGTCCGGATTTGAAGGGATAGTCTGCCAATTAAAAAGGCCCTTCAGGGCTTGAAGCAATTTTTGAAGGCTTGGTTTGGTCGATTTCACGAAGTCATGATTTCACTTGGATACAAACAAAATCATGTTGATCGTACTTTATTTATTAAACGAAAAACCTAATAACTGCTCTCATTATTTATGTTGATGATATCATCATAACAGTAGATGATATTGAAGAAGTAAAAGCTTTGAAGGTGAATTTGGCAAGATAGTTTGAAGTAAAAGATATGGGGAAACTAAAGTATTTCATGGGAATTGAGGTAGAACGATCTAAATGGGGTATCTTCATCTCTCAGAGAAAATACATCATTGATTTGCTGGAACAATCTGATATGAATGGTGGTAGACCTGTTGATACACCTATGGAGGTGAATCATAATCGTGGAAGAGATGATGGTGACTCAATTAAAGACATGGATGGCTATCAATGCCTTGTTAGAAAATTAATCTATCTCATACTCGCCCCGACATAGCTTATGTTGTTGGAGTCATTAGTCAATATATGCATTCCCCAAATACGAGACATCTGAATGTTGTTCATCGAATCTTGAGGTATTTGAAGACTTCACTAGGAAGGGGGATCCAGTTCACTCCCAATACAGATTTGAAGATTGAAGTTTTTACTGATGTTGATTGGGCTGAGTTTAGAGCTGACACATGCCATATGTGAAGGATTATGAATACGCTCTTTAATGTGTGACCTAGGTTTAATGACTCTAGTCCTATCTGATTGTACTGTGACAACAAGGTTGCAATCAGCATCGCCAACAACCCCATCCAGCATGACCACATCAAGCATATCGAGGTGGACAGACATTTCATTAAGGAGAAAATCGAGAAGAAGATTATCTGCATTCCTTTTGTTCTCTCAGAAGGACAATTAGTTGATATCCTGACTAAGAGTCCTGGAGAAAATACTTTTTGAGCTTGTATTGACAAGTTAGGTATGAAAAATATAACATGCCCAATTTGAGGGGGTGTTAGACCGTATTTCATTACCATTACGATTATGATGTATTATTCCCTATATAAAAGGGGGCCCTTTATTGAATAGAATCAATTTTGCCCTAATTAACAACGTACAATTCATTACATGATTTTGTGCAATCTTATTATTTATGGTGTTAAATTAATGTTGTTTCAACCGTGTATGCTACATTGTTTCACTTAACACTTTCACATATAAGAAATGAACTATTTAGCTTCATTACACACTTCAATACTGTTAATTTAAATATCGGATTTCTTGTAATGATTTCTACAATGTTTGTATGTTTATCTTGCAAAATCTTTGAATATTGTCGATCTTCATCATGTGTTATTCATGCTTTTTCATGAGATTATTTTTTCATCTTCCTCTTATGCTTCTCATGTTTATTTTTTCGTACTTCCCTACTACGCTATTAATGATTATCTGAACTGCATGATGAACCCCGGAGTAGAGATCTTGATACTAGAGAAATTGAAGCCTTGAGGGTAATCATCAGTAAACAAATATATAGTAGCGCCACCCGAAGAAGCATCTATCGAAGCAACATGGGTAAATGTTGGAATTGTGATTTGCAGAAAGTGGAAATCCTTGAAGACTACACATGCAACAATAGTATTCACATCTTCTTATAATAATTGTAGAGAACAATGGGCAAACCTTGTATATACTTCAAGTGTAAAATACAAGAGATAGTACAAATATATAGAAGATAAGGAGAAATAATCCTATACAATAGATGTGGGACTAAAGGAGAAAGAAAAAATGGGCATATAAATGGGCTTTTACATCATTTATCCCTATTTCATCTAACACACCCCCGCAAGCTGGAGCGTACAAGTCGTAGGCACCAGGCTTGGACAAGAACCGGTAATACAACTTGCGAGGAAATGCCTTGATAAGGACGTCAGCAACTTGCCCAGACGCAGGAACATGTTCAAGCTTTAGCTCCTTTGATTGAACCTTTTCTCGAACGAAGTGACAATCAACCTCAATATGTTTAGTCAGCTTTTGGAACACAGGATTCTTTGCAATGTGTATTGCAGCTTGACTGTCACAAAACAACGTTGAAGGTGAGGACAAGTTAACTCCCAAATCCATTAGAAGACTTTCAAGCCAGGTTAGTTCGGATGTAACAGCCGTCATCGCACGGTGCTCAGCCTCAGCAGACGAGCGAGCAACCACCATTTGCTTCTTACTTCGTCATGTGATAAGATTTCCTCTGAAGTATGTACAGAAACCAGCAATAGAACTTCGATCATCCAACGAGCCCGCATAGTCTGCATCCGAGTATGCAATAAGATAAAGGGAGGAAGATGGCTTATACACAAGTCATTCTTGTCATGGCGTCGCCTAGGCGTCACGGCGCCCAATTGTAAACAAGGCGTTTGGCGCCTTTTTTTTTTAAAAAAAATATATGAATAGACTGCGGTTTATATATAAACCGCAGTCTATTTTATGAACCCGAGAATATACTGCGATTATTTTAAAACCGCAGTTTATTCCATTAACCAGAGAATCGACTGCGGTTCATATATAATCTGCAGTCTATTGTAGGGGTCAGTGTAGAATAGATTGCGGTTTATATATAAACCGCCGTCTATTCTCCAATCGACTGCGGTTTATGAAAACACCGCAGTCTATGCCATGAACCCGAGAATATACTGCGGGTATTTTAAAACCGCAGTTTATTCCTTCCAGAGAATAGACTGCGGTTTTTACAATAACCGCAGTTTAGGTTAGGGTTCACGGTAGAATAGACTGCGGGTCATATAATAACCGCAGTCTATTCTACCCTGAACCATAGAAGAGACTGCGGTTTATGCACAAACCGCAGTCGTTACTATCTATTTTTAAATTTTAACCGTGAGCCAAAAAATCTAGTGTTTCCCCGAGTTTTTTGGTTCTTTTTACGGTCGCTGCGCTTTGCGAGAAACCCTAAAGGTGATTTTGTTCAAGTTTCTGCTCTCCTTTACTTCGAAAGATTCTTCTTCGACAAAACTAATATTCTCACTTAGGTATACTATTTCTTAATACCTTTTCTCGGTTTTTGAACTTTTGATCTCTATGCTCTTTGCTAAACTGCTAATGTTTTTATTATTATTATTTTATTAGTAGACTAGTAGCAGTACTATAGTAGTAGTAAATTAGTAATGTAGACATGTAGTATAAACATTGTGTTCAAGTTTCGGCTCTCCTTGCTATTCTAAATGTATATGAAGTTATAAACAACACAATGTGCCGAAATATTGCAGTTTAACCCCTATTATACATTTATACATGTTCAAACCTCTTGAGTAACATACTAACATAGTAACATACTAACATATATATATGTATATGTGTGAATTGTGATTGTGTTGTAGTAACTAGTAACTAGTAGCTCAATATCATTGTGGTTTTGTATGAATTTTGTTTAGGTTTTTTGAATGGTTTAGGTTTTTTTTAGGGTTTTATAGGAAAATATCGGATAAGGGATCTTCATCGAGGTCAACAAGAGGCTTCACGAAAATGAATGAACTGAATAAGCTTAGGCTAGAGGGGAGGAAGCTTATTATTTCTTTCCGTGATAATGATCGTATTATTCACGGGCCTGAAACAAATAAATTGATGAGTTATATGGGATCTCTTGTGAATTGTTATGTGTCAATTACATATGTTGCATGGAGGGATGTTGATAAACAAATTAAAAATCAAATATGGGCAGAATTAAATGTACGTAACCTTGTTATGAGTGATTACATATCTTTGGTGTTTTAGTTAATTTTTAATTAATATTGTCTATTATTTTCAGATTTATTTTGATAATATTGATGGTCATTACAAGGCATTAATGAAAAGCATGGGTGAAAGTAGGAGTACTTGGAATTCCAAATTTTTTATCAATTATGTAAAAAATGTTGATTTGGAGCATCGATACAATGTTCCTGTCAAATATAGTTTTATTACTGCCGAAAACTGGAGAGTTTTTGTCGACCATCGCACTACTACAGAATATATGGTTATGTTCTTAACTTGTTATTAAATTCAATGTTTTATATCATTCTTTAACTTTATAACTTATAAGCAAATTAAGTATTAACACATATTTATTTTTGTAGGAGAAAAGTAAGGTTAATACTGAGAGAGCAAAAGCACGAAAGACCTTTCATACTACTTCCAGAATGGGTTATTCTGGATTAGAAAAAGAATGGTATTAGCTCTCTACTTCTCTCTCGTTTTTTTGTATTTTAAAATTTGGTTTCTCAATTATTTGTATAATAATTTATTTTCATTTTATTGTCAAGGTTGAACAAGGTGAAACTGCACCAATTTCACGTGCGGAGTTATGAAAAGCCGGTCATAAAAGAAAGACTGGTGAATACATTAGTAAAGATGCAGCTGAATTGGCATCTAAAATGGTAAGTGTAAATGAATCATTTCATCATTTGTAAATTATCAATAGTAATATTTCTTGAGAAGTATATTTTCTTATCTGCAATTCTGTTCCAATATTTATTACTTTTGTTTAGAACGAGTTATCGAGTCAAGAGTCCCAGAGTGCTGAAACAGTGTCACAGGACAAAATGACATTCTTGCATCTATTTTAGGACTCCTTGCTAAAAAATAAAAAAGATAAAGTTATGGAGATAAAGATAAACTATCAAGCGTACTGTAGGAGATATGGTTGCACACTTATGTCAGATGGTTGGACAGACAGGAGAGGGAGACATTTGATCAATTTTCTAATCAACTGTCCAGAAAGATCCTATTTTATAGGTTTCGTAGATGCATCCAGTCATATTCAAGATGCTACAATGTTATCAGAGTTGCTTGATAGTAAGATTAGAGAGATAGGAACAGAGTGTGTTGTTCAGGTAATTTTTTTGGTTTCATTAATTTAGTAATTTTCATATTTCAAGTTTAATAGTCTACAGCTTTCAATAATTACAAATGTCTGCACTCTGCAGGTGGTGACTGACAATGCTTCTAATTACAAGGCAGCTGGTAAAATTTTAATGGAAAAAGACCTACATTATTCTGGACTCCTTGTGCAGCTCATTGCATTGATCTCATGCTAGAGGATATAGGCAAGCTACAACAGAACAAAACTGTGATAAGAAAGGCAAGAATGATTACAAATTTCATCTACAGACACACTCGTTTACTTGAAGCAATAAGGATTATTATATGTGTTGATCTAGTGAGGCATTCGGTAACTAGATTTGCAACATCATTACTTACTCTACAAAGTGTGCTTAAGCATGAGAAAAGCTGAAATTATTCTTTGTGTCTTTCTCGTGGAATGCCGCTAATTTGGCAAAAACTGAAGCCGAAAAACAGATTGTTGAAATAATACTTTTAACCAATTTTTGGAATGGAGTAAAAGATTGCCTAAAAGGAGGAAAACCACTGATTGCAGTTTTGCGATTAGTAGATGGAGATGAAAGGTCGGCTATGCCTGAAGTATATGCTGCAATGGAAGAAGCCAAACAAAAGATCAAACAACATTTTGATAACAAAGAAAAATTATTTAAAAAGATTATTGAGATTGTTGAAAATAGATGGACAAATCAAATGGAGCAAAAATTGTATAGGGCGGCTTTGTTTCTAATCCAAGCAAATATTTTGAATACGAGGAACAAAATAATAATGATGCCTGGAAATTTCAAGATGCTTTCAATGATGTTATTGCAAGACTAGTGTCCGATCAAGAATTGCAAGACATGATTGTCGAGCAAGGTACTAACTACAAAGCATCTCGAAATAGTTTTGGAAAGCCTATGACTATTAGGCAACGAACCATCTTAAATCCAAGTAAGCATTGTTTACATTTTTATTTTTTTCTTAAATTATTTATATGTCAAATAATTTATATTTGTCTTAAATGAATAGTGGACTGGTGGGGTTCACATGGAGGACCAAATGTTGACCTTACAAAGGTAGCATTGCGCATAATTGGCTTATGTTGTTCTTCTTCTAGTTGTGAGCGCAATTGGAGTACTTTGAGTTTGTAAGTATAAATATTCAATAAAAATTTTAATATTTTATATTTACTAATTTCCAATAAGTTCGAAATTATCTTGATTTAGATTCACACAAAAAAGAAATAGATTGAAACATCAAAGGCTTAGTGATCTTGTATACATCCAATATAATCGTCGTCTACAAGCACGATTCCAAGAAAGACGTGAAAAAGGAAGAAATTACAATCATTTGGTGTTTGATGAGCTCAACTGGAGCAGTGAGTAGATGGTGAACAAACCAGAGGAAGCTCTAGTTTTTGATGATGATAATCTCACATGGGATGATGTAGAGAGAGCTCTTGAAACTGGGGCTCGAAATTTACGATGTGGAGTTGGAAACTAATCGTCAAATAAATGAACTAATAGCTCAAGGGGATGAAGATTTAGATCATTTTGTAGTTGCCAGTGATGATGAAGATATTTATGATAATTATGGGCAAATGACGAGTACCTCCATCCAACCAAACACATGCAATGTCAATGACGACTTACTAGATGATGATTCTAGTTGATCTTTTATGATTATTTAAAGTTAATGTTAAAAATATTATTCATGCTAATATGCTATATTGTGCAAATGGATGAAGACATTTGGATTTGACCACAATACTAGACTATGATATTTTGTGTTTTCTTTTTGTTATTGCTTTCTCTGAATTCTGTCTTCAGTCTTGACCATTGATTGCCACTGTTTTTTCTTACTATTACATGCTTACTGCTTCATGGTATTTGAGAATTGAGATCGGTCATAGGTGTGAATGTATTGAGGTTTGAGAATGAGAATTTGAGATATCATGATTCATGAATACATGATATTGGTAGTTGGAACATTTGTGCTTGCTACTTGCCTACTTCTTGTCATATGATCATATCATGTGTTGAGAATTGAGATATGAATATATCATGAATTCATGATATCAGAAGAATCAGAAGCTCTGCTTAGTTAGTTGCTAACTGCTATGCTTAGTTAGTTGTTTAATGTTAATTGTCCATAATCCATATATCAGAAGCTATTCTTAGTTGCTTACTGCTAACTGCTAGTCTGCTATGAAGAAAAAAATCTCTAACTGTGTTTGTACTTGGTAAACCTTATATCAAAAAAATGGAGTTTTAGACTGCGGTTATTATAATAACTACAGTCTAAAGTATGGCAGGCATGTTATAGACTGTGTTTATTATTGTAACCGCTGTCTATATACGAATATAGACTGCGGTTATTCTAATAACCGCAGTCGATAGTCATAAGGATATAAACTGCGGTTATTCTATTAAACGCAGTATATAGCCTGAGCATATACTGCGGTTATTATAAACCGCAGTCTATAGCATGTATACTATAAACTGCGGTTATTATAAACCGCAGTCTATATTATGTGTACTATAAACTGCGGTCTTTATAATAACCGCAGTCTATATCCTTTAAAGTATAGACTGTGGTTATTATAATAACTGCAGTCTATATACTGCCTTTTTTAAAAAAAAATGGCGGCTTGCGACTTGCTCGTCGTAGTGTCGCCTAGGCGTCCGCCTTGACGCCTAAGCGTCAAGGGGCCCAGCGCTCGCCTTGGTTCGCCTTGACGCCGAGACAAGAATGACACAAGTCCTTGCCCATGGGAAGTCTTCAGATACCTGAGAATGTGTTCCACTGCATAAAGGTGAGAAACCTGTGGGGTATGCATAAACCAGCTGACCCCACCAACTGCAAATGATATATCTGGTCTTGTAACTGTTAGGTATATCAGTTTTCTCACAAGACGACGATAGTATTCTGGATTCGGAAGTAGAGAATCAGACTCAGATTTTTGAGTGCACAACATGTGGTTTTTAACATGTTGTATCCCAGCGGAGCCATCACCAGTGATCAGAATATCGTCCACATAAACCAGAAATATTATAGTCTCAGTTGATTGGTGATGAGTGAAGAGAGAGGAATCTGCCGAGCTTTGTTTGAATCCAACCTCACGAACGGCCTTGCTGAATTTTTCAAACCACACCCGTGGAGACTGTTTGAAACCATAAATAAATTTGCGAAGTAAACATACACGAGACTCCCCCATGATCTCAAACCCGGGCGGTTGATGCATGTACACTGTTTTAAGAAGATCGACATTCAAGAAAGCATTCTTAACATCCAGCTGATGGAGGGGCCGCTGGCGATGAACATCTAAGGAGAGTAAGACCCGAACCGAATTTAATTTTGCGACTGGAGAGAACGTTTCCTCATAATCAAGGTCGTACTGTAGGGTAAAACCCTATGTCGCAAGCCGAGCCTTTAAGCGATCAACTGTCTCATTCGCGGCATGTTTGACAGTAAAGATCCACTTGCAGCTAACACAACTGTGACCAGGAGCAAGAGACACAAGATCCCAAGTATGATTACCCCACAGAGCAGTCATTTCTTTATTCATGGCAGCACGCCACCTCGGATGTTGGAGGGCTTACTGCACAGACTTAGGTATAGAGATAGAGGAGAGAGAGAGAGCAAAGGTGAGAAGAGGCGGAGAGAGCCGATGTAGAGAGACATAATTGACCAAGGGATGTGCTGTCGAGGGGGATGTCGGATCAACGGGCAGTGAGATCACACCGGTAGAGGGAAGCTGCTGTCGGGCATCTGGACGTAGAGGACGACGAGGGTACACTTGAATGATAGGAGGTTTGGAGGGGACTGGTGGTGGTGTGGGAATCGGAAGCAGAGTAGGGAGAAGTGGAAGTGGAGACGTTACGTGTACGGTGGGCCGAGGTAGCGGAGGAGGAAGAAGGGGATCAGAAGGACTGGTGTGACATGGTTGGTCTTCATAAAATGAGACATCAACAAACACAACCACCTTACCAGTGGTAGGATAAACGCAGACGTACCTCTTCTGAGTGCGGGAGTACCCAACAAATATAGTTTTGGTAGCATGAGGGGCTAGCTTGTCAGTGGAAGGACCAAGGTGGTGGACATAACAGGTACACCCAAACACATGAGGTGTGAGAGAGAAGAGAGTCGTGGATGGGTAAAGGAGAGTAATGGGTGCCACAAAGTTGAGGACGGATGAAGACATGCGATTGATGAGGTGACAAGCTGTAGAAACTGCAAAGTTTCAATAAAGATGAGGAACTTGCATTTGGATCATGAGAGATCTAGCCACATCAAGGAGGTGGTGATTCTTCCGTTCTGCTATGTCATTCTGTTGATGGGTATAGGCACACGAAGTCTAATGTAGAATACCGAACTCAGCGCACAGATTGGAGAAGGTGCAACCAGTATACTCTCGAGTATTGTCTGTACGAAGTGTCTTTACACAGGTAGAAAACTGAGTGCGAGTTTCTGTAAGAAACGTACGGAATATAGTTGTGAGTTCGGTGCGATCACGCAGTAAATACAACCAGGCAACTCGCGAGTAATCATCTATAAATGTAACAAAATATCGGTACCCAAAAATACTAGGGATCTTATAGGGCTCCCAAATATCAGAATAAACTAAGGATAAAGGAGCATCGCTCCGAGTACATGAAGAAGGAAAAGATACACGGTGTTGTTTACCGAAAATACAAGATTCACAAAAAAAAAACCCTTGAAGAGAAACAGTAGGAAGAGTTTTCTTGAGAATTGGAAGAGGAACATTCCCAAGACGACGATGTCAATCAGTGGTGGAGACTGTGGTGAGAGCAGAGGGAGAAACATCGAGAAGATACAGCCCGTTAGATAGTCGCCTTCTACCAAGTATATTATGTTTTAGTCGATCATGCACAACAAATGAAGAGCGTAAGAAAATAACACAACAATCAAGATCTTGTGTAAGACGGCTAACAGAACGTAAATTAAAAGGAGAGCTCGGAACATGAAGAATCGGGGATAAGGAGAGGGAAGGAGTAAGAGGCAGATGAGCAGTGCCAAAAACCGGGATCGTGCCACCATTAACCATAGTATTGTGTTTGGGGTAAGCAGTATCTAAATATTTAAGCGGCCGCTGCGGAGAAAGATGACGTGTAGCACTCGAGTCCACAATCCAGTGGAGTTGTGTGAGAGGCAAGATATACCTTCATTGGAGATCGATGTCACGGAGCCAGAGGAGCGACTAACCACTCATTGAAACTGATGGAGTTGAGCACGTAATGCAGCAATATCATCACTAGTGGCGAAGGGAGGTGTGGGAGCGACCGTTGCAGTAAGGTGAGAGGGCAAGTCATGTTTGCGGTAGCAGGTGGCCTCCAGATGGTCATCCCTGTCGCAGTAAGAGCACTTAAAGAGAGTTCAACCACCACGACCGCGTCCCCGAGACTGACGGCCACCATAAGCCGGTGGACCACGAGTAGATGAAGAGAGAGTGGTCACGGGCTGCTGAAGGAGAGCGGGAGAAAAGGGGGAGCATCCCACACCTCCCCCCATGTAGAGAACAAAGGGAAAACCTTGTATATACCTCTTCAAGTGTAAAATACAAGAGAGAGTACATATATATAGGAGAAGAGAAGGAGAAAGAATCTTATACAATAGATGTGGTACTAAAGGAGAAAGAAGAAATTGACCCATAAATGAGCCTTTACATTATTTTTCTCTATATCATCTAACAATAATCAATTTGGGATTTCCAAAACCACCACCATGTCCTTTCTCAAAGCTGCCTACATATCTATGAGTAATCATATTAGTAGTAAGGAATAAACTTCAATATTACAGGGTTTATATACATCAAGGTGCTCATATCAAACATGTGATGAATCGCGGTCACATAGGAAGAATTTCCCCGAGTAGTTACTTCCAAGATCGTTGATGATGCCATGAGGTATGCCGACAAATTGATGGTAGTGAACGTAAGATATAAGACATGATAGTAGAAAATGTAGCATACAAGACATGAAATTTTGTAAAAAAAAAAAATTAAGCACCAGCCAAAGAAATTTTGAATAAATGTTTTGTTCCTGAAAAATAAATTTCCAATTGAAAGAGGTTCCTAGATTAAGTGTTGATATCATCTTATCGTAGTCAGGCATCGCTTCTCGGGCTCTCCATTCTTAAATCAAGAACCTCTAGGGCCCGTACTACTTGTTCTTCAGCCAAAAATAGCATCAGTCAACCTCTTGTTGGAGTAAGGAGGTGAGTTAGTTTTAATTAAGGAGTGGGAACAGGTTTCGATAGTTCAAGGACATAACATGGACGTGAGATCTTCTTCATTTCATGTATAGATTTTTTTTTTCCTTGAATTGATCTTGCATTTGTTGATCTCTTATGCATGTATACGTAGGAAGCAGAACATGGGGATATTGCATTAGGTCCCAAAATCAAAACCTAGAACTAAACTAGTTTATCTTCAATTTATTCCTTGAAGACAGCAACCCCTGCAGTCGATAAGGAATGCTAGTGACTATTGTGGATGAATGTATACCAAAGGAAGATAAACAAGGGAGATTGCATTAGGTCTCTAGATCAAACCTAGATGCAAGCTAGGTTATCCACAATTTATTTGCGGAAGCAACACATGCAGACGGTGAGGAATGCCATTGACTCTTGTCGTTGGGTTTTCATTGGTGGTCCAAGTTGAGCACATAAGATGGGATCGTACAAGTGAATACTCGGGGCTTGCGAGGGGCGACGCAAGTCTGAGGTGAACGAATGTGCATGGTATTTGTAGTCTACAAGAGAAGGGTATGTTCAAAACCATACTAAGAGGAAAACATCGGTTCTGATGGGGATCAGAGCGATCGATGTGTCCTCGCTGCAAGGCGGAACACACATTCATTTATTCCCACGGGAAGACATGATCGGATCGACAATCCGACTTCACGGATGCGTTCGGCTCGTCATTACAGTCGATTTCATATATTACTTTATTGTTTTTGAGTTATTTTATTATAATCGGACCCTCCACACCTACGACCAAATATAGTCGTTGATGCAAGGTTCCCTAAGTATATTTTTATTATAAATAGGTGGTTATGGGGGCTACCAAGCTTATTGCAGAATTTTGAGATTAGAGGTCTCGGATTCCAGCGATCCTACCACGGTGCCGACTTTGTGGAACCTTAGGTGACGACTCTCAGGCCTTCTCCCGCTCCCCAAAGATATCCCCTACCCATAGCCTCATTCCTCCACCCTCTAAGCCCTCCACCGTCACCCCTACAGCCTGTGAGGCCCCATTTTATGCCTTACTAGAAATCTATGTCGGAGTTTTTTTCAAACATTCATCATACATAAAATTTAAAACTATGCACATGAGTATAAATATAACACAAACAAAACTTTATTTTATTAAAAGCTTTTATACAAATGTACAACTTTGATTATAGCCTTTCTACAAGACACCATGCCCAGCAAAAGAGGGTAACTACTAGAACTCGCTAACATATCTAAATAGTTGTTCGACGTCCCAACAAACCTCTCATGATGATGAGGATTGGAGACACCCCACAATCTTCTATACAAATTTTCCTAGTGCAGGCGGTCCTTGCAAGATAGCGATAGATAGTGGGAGTTGCGTGAACATCGTGGCCCGGAAGGGCCTAGAGCCTAGGTGAAGGCTGAGCCTCACCCCAATCCTTACCAATGTCATTTGGGTCGAAAAGACGGCAATTTAGGTTCATAAGCAATATCTTGTCTCGATTAGTCTGGCTACATTTGAGAACCCTGTGTGGTGTGAAGTCATCCCAATGGACATGCCCACGTTTTTCTTGGCAGGCCTCGGTTATATGATCACGACACTACGTGTTTCGGTCAGTGTAACACGTATGTATTTTACGACAAGGGACGGAAGATCGCGTTGCCCCCCCCCCCCCCCCCCGCACAACCCAAAGAGAAATCCACGGGTCGGGCATAGCCCTCAATTAGTACGAGCTCCTCAAGACCCTTGCATATCTTAAGACGTAGCAAGTTTTTTGAGACAGCACTGATGTGGGCATTATATATGTAGTGGCTGACAGTATGGCTCCTGACTTCCTTATAAAACAGAGCCTCACCCCGACGAGTGTCCATTATTGAATGAGTTTGTGGATATCATGCTTGAGGAGCTCCTTGATGAGCTACCACCCCTACAGAACATCCAGCACGTTATCAACCAAGTTTCGGGGTCCACTCTTCTGAACCTACCCCACTATCGTATGAATCTAGATAAGCACGCTGAGCTTAAAAGGCAGATCACTGAGCATCTTTAGAAGCAGTTCATTCGAGAGAGCTTGAGTACTTGTGCGGTTCTCACCCTTCTTATCCCTAAGAAGGACGACAGCTAACGTATGTGTATTGATAGTCGAGCTATCAACAAAATTAAAGAGCACCGCTTCCCGATTCCCCGACTTGAAGACTTGTTACATATGATGTTTGGTGCCCAGATCTTCTCGAAGATCGACCATCGTAGTTGGTACCACCAGATCCAAGTTTGAGAGGGAGACGAGTGGAAAAAGTGTTTAAGACTAAGAATGGTTTGTACGAGTAGTTGGTTATGTCATTTGGGATTTCAAATGCCTGAAGCACATTCCTGAGGGACATAACACAGATATTGTAGCCTTATATTTACAAGTTTAAAGTCATGTATTTTGACGACAATCTGATTTGCAGTCACACCCAGGCAGATTATCTTGGACACTCGAGGCTTCTACGTGATATCCTCTGAAAGGAGCAACTACTTGTCCATCTAAAGAAGTGCTTATTTTTATCTGAATCTGTCCATTTTTTTGGAATTTATCATCACCACTTCAGGAGTATCCGTCGACCCTGAGAAGGTCCAGTCCATTCGTGATTGGCCCACACCTTCGACCATCAATGAAGCTCGCAGTTTATCACTTGTCTCTGCAAGGGAGACTTTGAGTGGACCATCGCGACTATTCGTGTTTAAAGAAATAAAGGACAAGTTGATGACTGCTCTAGTTTCAGACTCCCTGAATTCAATAGAGCATTTGAGATCGCTTGTGATGCATCAAATGTTGGTATTGGCGGTGTATTGGGTCATGAGAGACACCCAGTTTCTTTAATGAGAAGCTAAATGAAGCGAAGCAAAAATACTCGAACTACGATCAAGAGTTTATGATATTGTTTAGCCCTGCATTACTGGAAACACTACTTCCTGCCCCGGGAGTTTGTATTGTACACTGATCACCAGGACTTGCACTACCTTGATTCCCAGACAAAGTGTAGTCATCGACACACTAAGTGGGTTAAGTATTTATAGGATTTTCATTAAGTTCTTAAACAACGTGTCGGTGTTGAGAACAACTCAGTTGATGCACTGAGCTGCTGAGTCTCATTCATAGAGAAGATGAGAGCCCGGGTGAATGGTTTCGAGAGATTGATCACGGACCACTCGGCTTGTCCGAATTTTGGTGAGTTGTATGTTGCGTTATCGAAGGATCCTCTGGATTCCGTAGAGGGGTTTCAAATTTATCACGACCCGTCTCAACAAAAGTCAGAGAGCGTTATTGGCGAGTCGTGATGTCGCAGGCATGGGCGGAAATAAAATCATGTCTGCTATGCCGGAAGCAGAGAAAAATGGAAATAATTTTAAAATAATTAATTTGGAGGGAAACAGTTTATTTTTATGCGAAAGCTTTAAAGCAAGTTAGTGTGAAACAGGTGCACATGCATTTTAATAAAACCCATGGCACAAGTTTTAATACAGATTTTCACGCAATGTCAATTTCAAATAAATGAACATGCAAATGATGCTAAATTCTAGTACATATAATATAGCTTATCAGTTGTCCATGATTTACTGATCATTATTATTACATAAAAGAAATGTCTGACAGTAAAGAAAATGAAATGGAAACATAAAACCCGGAACTTAATGTTGATCGGGCTCGAGAACCTGGCGGCGCTGTCACGAACGCTAATGTAATTCCAAAACAAAAAAGAAAAACCTTAGAACAATGAAATAAACAGGAGCACAGTAAAGTGCATAACCAGTAAAAGAAGCAGAAACGTATGTATACCAGATTCTCATGAAGTAAAACTATTCGAGACAAACAAGTAAAAGAGCTAAACCAAACAAGTTAGTTTATTAGACTACTCCAAAGTATAACATAGACAGATCAAGAAATGTCATTAGCTATAAAAAGTGAAAGGTGTATGTGTTTACGAGGGTGCAGATGGTTCACACTCAGGGTCAGACGCAATTCTTATTGGACAGGTTCCTGCTTGTCGTGACCATTCAAGCAGAAAGTTGTCCCAACTAACTGTTAACTTTCAGAAAATATGACATTAATGGATTGCAGGATTCATAGTTTCACGATCGTAACAGGAACGGGTTCACATTAAAGGGAAAACTTCAGATCATAAAATAAATTTACATAATTCTTGGAACCAAACAGACATAAGAAACAAAATTTGATGACACGGAAGAAACTAAACTGTGAGTTTGAACCTTGCGGGTTTGAGAGGCTAAGGTCATAATAACAAGAAGACTCTTCAAGCACATCGTAGAGGTAAGTTTGACATGAATCAATTCTGAGATATCAAGTACTCATCTAGATTTAAATTATTTTTTTGACAGAAACATCTTCCAAGTAAAATATGTACGTTACAAGCATGATATAAAACACTAATCATAAATTCACCAACCATAATTTGTGCATTTATTATAATGACAATGTGACTTGTGCTCAACGATCTATCAGTCTTCAAATTCTTCATCAAATGAGAAATACATTATCTAAGTGACTAATCAAATAAAAAATCTTTCACGATCATAACTCATGACATTTCAAGCATATTAAACCCTAAGATATTGGCTGATACAATTAGGCATTCAAGATTTCAATTTTTTGGACAAACAAACAATCAAGGGTGAATTCATGTAAACCATAAGAACGGACAAAGTAACTTAAGTTTAATATTTGTAAGAGAGAAGGATTTATACTTCCCTTAAATAAGCTGAAGCCGACGGAGGCAGCTGAGCGGCGCAAGCAAAAACCAATATCTTAATTTGAACCTGATCAAGAACAACAAAAGAGACATAGCAGAATTCACTACGCTAATACAGGCATTGATTAATTGCAAAATTAGATCAAGAGCGGGCTAAGAGATTTACGTCCCTCAAGATTAAAGGGAGAAGAGATTACCACACGGAAATAGAGACTTGGCGGCGCTTAGGTTACGAAAATCCTAATTCAGAGAGGGATTTTGAGAGATTCTATCACGTGAGTCGAGGAGCGGTGCCGGAAATAAAAAAACACAACGTGATTAGCCAAGTAAAATAGGGCACAACCCTTGAATTACAAGCTATACACAAATTGGAGACAAAAATTTCCATGAAAAAAATAGGAAAATCTGAATAGAGGAGAAGAGGAGGAGAAATCTTACCCACGGAAGTCAAATCTGAGCCCAATATTTGAGGAGCGGAGGAATCGAGTAAAACCCTAGGAGTTCCTCTTGAAATCCACTGACCGAAACAGAGGAAGGAGAGAAATTAGGGTTGCCAGAGAAAAATGTTGTCAAGAAATGCAATGGAGAAGAGAGAGAAGGGTATACCTTGCGCTGCCTTCACCAATCGAATGAGCAAAAGGGAGAGTAGGCTTTTGCTGCTGCCGCCAGCCCAAGGGTGAGGAGCAAGGGGTGCAGTCGCTGGCTGGAGATGGAAACGGGAGCAGGAAGGGGCGACAGCGCCAGTGCGGAAGCGGTAAGCGCGGGATCGGCACAGGAGCGGGATACGTGACATGCGTCTTGCGGCTTGCGGGAGAAATAGAAGCGGGAGAGGGGCTGGCTCGGGTAAAGGAGGAGGGGGAACCTAAGGCCCTAATTACAAAATTTCCATTATGATTTAAATTTTAAAGTTTCTTTTTGTTTAAAATACGGGTTGTTACAAAAGTGTTGATGGTTACCTGTACCAGATCTACCGCTTATGTATTCTTAGGACCTCTTATCGTGATTAAGAGACAAGTCGATAGCTATTTTAGAGGATCGTTTTATTAGTCAAGCAAGAAGAAATATGTGGCTCGTGTAGTGTTGTCATTGTCGTGTTCGTCAAACGACCAATGATATGAGGCAAAATACCGATTTGTATACTCTGTTACTCCTCCCAGACCACCCTTGGGAGGACATTAGCATGGACTTCGTACTCGGGCTTCCTCGTGCTCTGAAGAAGCATGATTCCATCTTTGTAGTTGTCGATCAATTTTCGAAGATGGCCCATGACATCGCAAGTAGCAAGACCGTCGATGCTTCCTATGTTGCGGCGTTATTTGTGTGGAACGTCTTTAGATTGCATGGTCTGCCGAAGTTGATAGTATCTAACATGGACATGAGGTTTATGAGATATTTCTGGAAAACATTATAGTGGACGACTAGTACTACCCCCAAATTTCTTTAGCCAACCACCCTCAGACTGATGAGCAAACAGAGGTGGTAAATAAGAGTTTAGGGAATCTTCTTAGGTGCCAAGTAGGCGAACTGTTTCGGTTTTTCATTGAGTAGATACACATCATATGTACCCAGCGGAAATAGTTCTAGAAAAGCCTAACTAGATATAAGATCTTGTGATAACCATGAATCAAGAAGTAAAACGACATACCTGTGCGGGATCAAATCTCAACTCGATCAAGATGCTCCAGAAGAAATCAGTAACATGATGGGGTTCTTCTTGACAGCCCATGAAAGCACAGAAGTAGATTTGTGCCTTCACGAGATATCCACACTAACGGGAGAAATACCTCACTAACGGCTCACGACAGCGGGCTGGAAGGATGATCGGGTTCTTCGTCTACACGAACTGCTAAATTCGCTTCCAGGAGAGGACCGTCGGCGCTAGGGCTCTGATTCGCAAGGGGAGGCCGTCGTCAGGGATTTTGCAGCTCTACAAAACCCTTTTGTGCGGAATGATGAGGCTTAAACCCTAGAACCTAATATTATATATATATAATTCTCAGCAAACCAGGTTCAGCTACAACAGGAATCACATTTAGAAAAGCTGAACAGGGTTCAGGGTCAAAATCAAGAGAACAAATTGTCCTTACAGCTCTTAGTCGAATCAGCTAGACCATCTAGTTGAATCGGCTTGAAGCCATGTCGAATTATTCTAGTCGATCGGTTAGACCATCTAGTTGATCGACTTAAAGTCAGATCAAAATCTTCCAGACCATCTGGTCGAATTCTTGCAGTTGAATCTGTCCAGTCAACACTAAACTCCTAGTCAAATCCTTCCAGTCAATCGGCTAGACCGTCTAGTCGATCAACTTGAAGTCTGGTCGAAATATGTCAGACCATCCGGTCGAATCCTTCCAGTCGAATCTATCTAGTCAACACTGAACTCCTTCTAGTCGATCGGCTAGACCATCTAATTGATCGGCTTGAAGTCATGTCCAATCCTACTAGTCAAATATGTCAATTCTCCCAATTAACCAAGTATGGACCAACACTTATATCATATATGAGTCGAGCCACCCCGATCAATTATTCAATTTCTCGTACGTTATTATGTGCGACCCCACAAACTCAAATTACGTTGGCAGCGAGACTAACTCGTTGACTATTTCTAGACCACAAAGACTCCAACATGAACATGTGTCTAGTTAGGACTCAGTACTTTCCATCACGGAGTTTGCATACAATAGTTCTGTCAATAGGTCTACTAGATTGATTCCATTTCAGATTGTGTATGGTTATATACCTCAGAAACTTATCGATCTTATTGTCATCCAACTAGAGTCCCACTCTAGCAAGTCAGCTAAGTCCTTTGAACATCATTTGCATGAGTAGCATGAGTTGGTCAAACAACAAATTATTGTTAGTAATGAATATTATAAAATATATACAAATAGGCGGGAGAAGATATTTTTATAAGATGACCAAGTGATGGTGAGAGTCCGTGCGGAGAGGCTCTATCAGGGGCCTACCAACACGCAACAAGCGAATAGGTCTCTATACGATCATAAAACACATCGGAACAAATGCATATGAGCTTAATATCGCTGCAAATTTGGGTATCCATACGGTGTTTAATATTGAGGACCTGAAGCCGTATTACAAGCCTCACGAGTATGTGGATCCGAGTTGTGGAGACAACCTTGGCCTTGATACCACCCCATTCTCTGCCCCACACTTAGTCCACTTCTGAGTCCAACCCACCCATGAGTACATCCCCTATGGCTTCACCTCTGTCGCCACCCACCGAGATCTGTTACACGTAAGTTGAGTGTTGAGAGTGTTACGGACACTATATCACATGAGTTTGTTCCTTCCTCGGATGGCATGTTATGTTGATACCTGGTACGTTGGAAGGTACGGCCCTTTATTGATGATACTTGGTTTGTACCAGCAGAGTTTGATTGACTCGCCCCGAGACTTCGACTACAGTATGACCGTCTTCATTCTTTGAAGATGAAGGCTTTTTCAGACGGAGGGAGTTGATGAGGATCCATCAGAGCCACAATGTTACCTCGCCGCTAGGAGGGACCCATGATGTTTATTTCCGCAGGAAGACTTGATCGGATTGGCAGTCTGACTTCATGGATGTGCCTTGCTCGTCGTTCACAATCAATTTCATATATTACTATATTGTTTTTGAGTTAGTTTAATGTAATCGGGCCCTCCGCACCTACGACCAATCATAGCAGTGTATTTTTATTATAAATAGGTGTTTATGGGGGCTGTCAAGGTTATTGCAAATTTTGGAGATTAGAGATCCCGGATTTCAGCGATTCCTCCACGGTGCCGACTCCGTAGAACCATATATGGTGACTCCTAGTCTTTATCCTGCTCCCCAAAGGTATCCCCTACTAGTAGCCTCATTCCTCCACCTTCCAAGCCCTCCAAACAATTGGCAGTCAGTCGCCCCCTCCCTAATGTCCAGCAATAGTCGCCCAGTCAACTGCTTACAGTCGCTCGTCCAGCAATATCCTTGTTTGTCGCCGCTCCTCCCAGCACCCCCCCCCCCCCCCCCTCAGCCCCTCTCCTCCACATCTCGATACCCCCACCCCATTGTCGACTTCCTAGAGCCCCTAAAAGCCGCCAACCTCCCCGATCTAACCTCCGGCCCGATCCCGCTCCATACAGCCAGATCCAGTCCAACCTGCACTTGTTTCCCTTCTGAATCGTCACCATCGCGTTGTGCTTTACAGAAACTTCACATCTCGGGCACCCCCCATGCGCTTTTGACTTCTTGTTGTACGAACTCTTGTCTTTCAATATTAATCTACTGTGTTTGGTTCCTTTATTTGTTCGGATATTTGGCTTGTGAAATATTGTTTTAGATATACTTGTGAACCGCAAGGGGTTATTCTCCGCAAGCTTAGCTTTGGCTCTCCCTGCAGTGGAAATATATCGCTTGTCATCCTCAAAGGAATCTATCTTGCTTAAACAAAAATTTGTGGGTTGATGTTTATTGCTTACTATTAATTATTGTTATCGTCACTTGCATGTTTGCATCATACTAGAATAAGAATAGTAGTTCGGAACCTCACCCGCTACTAGACGTGCATCGTAGAACTTCACTGCACCCCCTACCCTACATCAGCTTCCATTTCCAGAAGTGGGCACAGGGAGTGTTTGCAGCAGCGTTGTTGTTATTTGGATTTAATAGGATGATAAGAGGAGTAGAAGCAAATGATGTTTAGGTTGGAAGAGATGATATATTGAGTGATCAATCCCACTTCTAATCAACATGTGTTGGATGAGGTTGGCAGCGGGTGTTTTTTGCAGCCTATAGATGTTTGTATTATAATACAACTGCACATAATGGCAAGAAAAACGATTAAGAAAGTACAACAACAATAATCAAGCCTTTATCCCACTATAGTGGGGTCGGCTATATGGATTTTTTATCTTTATTGTGCCCTATCTTTTGTCATAATCTCACTAATGTCTAAGTACATCATGTCATTCATTATAGTTTCATTCCAAGTCTTTATTGATCTACCCCTCTGTCGTTTAACATGCCTAGTGACTAGACTCTCACAACGCCTATCAGGTGCCTCTAATGGTCTCCTTTGCACATGTCCAAACCATCGTACTCGAGCTTCTCGCATCTTTTTTGCAATCTATTATGATAGTACAATTATAACAAAATAGGTTACTATTTCTAGAAGTCGGGCTTGGTTCTAGATAACTTTCCAACTCATTATTAGGCATTGATTATACCGACATTTTCTTACTCTTTTTTTGCTCTTCTATTAACGTGTCATTGATTATACCGCCATTTTTTGAACCTCAACTACTTAATTGAAAGATTTAACTGGTGTTTAAAGAGAAGAGGATCTGACAAAGTATGAATTTCCTTAAAATTTGAAACTTGCTTCTTATGAATTGAAATTTTCACAACCAAAAGGGATTGGAAATATTGGAATTAATCTAGAGACGTGAGTCTATGGCATTTGATAAAGAAAGGGAAAATTTGTTGGGCGCAGAAAGATAAGAATGGTTTGAAGTAATAGGGAGATTGTTTTCTAGTTAATCTTATAAAATAATGAAAAATCAAAAATGCAATATAGTGTCTACCTTGATATTAGTTTTGCTTGGACTGGTATTTTGTCATGAATGTGGGTGAGGGCCATGTATCGTTACATTGTATCAGATTAAGAAAATTGTGCAGTGCTCCTTGAACAAAATATGGTGTTGTCCAAGTAGATACCATTTGGCGATAAGGACAGCGAGATTAAGTAAGACCATCTGATTTTATAAAAAATAACTTTCATTCAAAGTGGAAGCAGAATGAATCAATTGGTTTGTGTTAGAAAAGCTCTTCTAAAGGCCCATTTGTTTCTTGTATTTGTCCCACATCTTGGATTGGGATCTTCTCTTCTCCCTCTCTTCCTATATAAATGTATTCATACTTGTAATTATACATTCAAGAAGTATATACAAGGTTGGAGGTCTCTCTATTTCTACATGGTATCAGAGCCACCGGTCTCCCTCTAGCCGGCTTGTCTGTGTGCAAACCGTCTGGTCACCCGGCTGACCGCGCGGCCTGTTCTTATCTTGCTTAAGCCGCCGTATCTGGCGACTTGTTCTTTTCTACCCGCCGTTCCTCCATCTTCCCTTCTATTCTGACCTCCTCCTTCTCCTCTTCCTATCTCTCCCTCTTTTATAACCTTCTCTCACGTGGGGTCCACTTTCTCTAACTTTTCTCTCCTGCCTGGTCTTCTTCCCTGACCACGCGGCCTCTCTCTTCCCGCTTCTCGCGGTTTCTCTCTAGCCGCTGCGGATTTCTCCCCTTGCCGCTGCGGTTTCTCTCTTAACTGTGCGGTCTTCTCGTCTTTGCCTCTCCCCTCTAATCGCAGCGCCCTGTCAAGTCGCTTGCGGCCTCTCCTTCTCCCTTAGCCGCATTGTGGTTGCGTCTTTCTTTGTCGCTGGCCGTTCTCCCTTGCTGTGCGGCCTTCTTCTCTTCCCGCCAGCTGCCCGACCTTCTTACCCGCGGCCTTCCTTGCCAAGCCGCGCGACTTCTCCAAGCCGCTGCGCCTTCTTACCTGTGGCCTCCTTCTCCCTTCGCCGCATTGTGGTTGCGACTTTCTTTGTCGCTGGCCGTTCTCCCATGCTGTGCGGCCTTCTTCTCTTCTCGCCAGCTGCCCGGCCTTCTTACCCGCGGCCTTCCTTGCCAAGCCGCGCGACTTCTCCAAGCCGTCCGGCCTTCTTGTCAGGCTGCCCGGCTTCCTTCTTTGGCTAGCCGCGCGACTTCCCCCATTGCCAACCGGCCTCGTCTACTAGCCACATGGCCTCTGACGCCTCTGCTGCTACTTCTGCTCCACCAGCCCGTGAGGCTACTCCGGCTTCTGACCTCCGTGATGAACTGCGAATTACTACCATCTCTCTGACTGGCAAACGCAATTTTGTCGAATGGGTTCACTTTGTTCGTCGTGTCCTGCAGACGAAGGGTCTTCTCCACCACCTGCCTCGGGCAACCCCTGCTGCTCCCTCTGATGATTGGCTTCGAGATGACAGTCGGGTTCAGTCTTGGCTCCTCAACTCTATGGACACCGAACCCTATCGGATGGTCATGTATCATGATACGGCCAAGGCAATGTGGGAGGAGCTCCACTCTTTTTACTTTGGTCAAAACAGTCTTCAGCACCTCTATTATATTATCTCCAACCTTCAGAATCTTGCTCCAGGTGCTCCCGGCAACATGATTTCCTTTGTTGCTCAGGTCAAGACCCTAGCCGAGGCTTGGATTCAACATCAGCCTCCTACAACGGATCTTGCTACTCAACGGGCCCAGAAAGAGGCGATTACCATCGCGATGATGATGTCCCGCGTTCCGCCCCACCTGCATAGTGTTCGGGCCCAGATCCTCTCTTCCACGACGACTCTGTCCCTGTCTGACGTCTGCTCCATGCTACTTCGGGTTACGCCTCCTACGGAGTCCCCTTCCAGCTTTGCCCCTGTTCTTCTTCAACAGCCTCTCCTCCCAACTCCCCCCCCCCCTGCTCGTGGCTCTTCCACTCGGGGAGGTCGGCCTCCGTCTCGGGGACGCGGATGTGGTGGCCGCTCGTCTCTCCAATGCACATATTGTGGCTGGGGTGGCCATCTTGAGGCCACCTATTACAGCAAGCATGGGTTCCCTCCCAACCTCGGTGCCACTTCCTCTACTGCTCCTGCTTGCCCTGGGGCTCCTGCCCAGGATTCGGCCTCCGCTACCCGACACGATATTGATGAGCTCCGCACCAAACTCCATCAGCTACAGGGTGTCCTCAGCCGCTCTTCCGGCTCGGTTGCGACCTTTTCTCCGGAAGGTATAACCTATCTTTCTCCCATCCCTCACTGGATCGTTGATTCTGGTGCTACTCACCATATTAGTTCCCAGAAGCCCTCCAAATATCTCCAGATGGCTCATCCCCCGTGTATCACTGTGGCCAATGGTGATACTCTATCGGTCTCTGGTGTCGCTGCCCTCCAACTTACCCCGACCCTTTCTCTTTCCTCGGTTCTTCACGTTCCGGGATATCCTTTCAATTTACTTTTTGTTAGTCGCCTGACAAACGACCTTGATTGTTAAATAATTGTTTTCCTTCTTCCTTTCTTATGTAGGATCGTCGCAGTCGGAGTATCATTGTTGTCAAACATACCGCGCATGGGTCTGTTGAGCGTCTGAAGGCCCGCCTCGTGGCCCGGGGTTTTACTCAGCAACACGGTCTTGATTATGAGGAAACTTTCTTTGCAGTGGCCAAATTGAACACGGTCCGAGTTCTTCTTTCCTTGGCTGCTCACCGTCATTAGCCTCTTTATCAACTGGATGTTAAGAACGCATTTCTCAATGGTGATCTCCAGGAGACTGTTTATATGCATCAACCTCCCGGGTTTGAGACCACGGGGGAGTCTCGGGTTTGTCATCTTCGGAAATCAATTTATGATCTCAAACAGTCGCCGCGCGCTTGGTTTGACAAATTCAGCAAGGTAGTCCGTGATATTGGCTTTAGTAGGAGCTCGGCTGACTTCTCTCTCTTCACTCGACACCAGCCAACCAGAACGGTGATACTACTTGTCTATGTTGACGATATCCTCATTACTGGAGACGATACTACAGGAATACAACATACCAAGCAACAGTTGAACTCCGTCTTTCAGACCAAAGATCTTGGTAACCTACGGTATTTTCTTGGGCTTGAGGTTGCACGACGGCCTGATGGTCTTGTATTATCTCAAAGGAAGTATTGTATGGACCTCCTTCATGATGCTGGTTATCCGGGATGCAAACCTACGAATACTCCAATGGATGCTAATCACAGGCTCTCAGCCCATAGCTCTGACTCCGATGAGCTGCTTACGAATCCGGAATACTACAGACGCCTGGTTGGGAAACTGATCTACCTTACAGTTACTCGACCAGACATCTCTTATGTCATAGGAGTCGTGAGTCGATTTATACATGCTCCTAGGACATCTCATCTTCAAGTTGTCGAGCGCATTCTTCGGTATCTCAAGAATGTTCCAGGACAAGTGCTTGTGTACAAGCCATCCACATCACTATCTCTTGTTGCATACTCGGACGCTAACTATGCAGGATCCGTTGATGATAGGCGCTCTACAACTGCCTTTTGTACCTACTTCGGTGGTCATCTCATAACCTGGCATAGCAAGAAACAGAATGTGGTTGCTCGCTCTTCTGCTGAAGCTGAGTACCGGGTCATGGCTGCGGTAGTGTCCGAGTTAACATGGCTTGAGAGTCTTCTGGGAGATTTGGGTGTTTGTCTCTCATCACCGGCGACTCTATTTTGTGATAGTCAAGCAGCAATACATATTGTTAAGAACCTGGTATTTCACGAACGCACAAAACATATTGAAGTTGACAGCCACTTTATTCGGGAAAAAGAACAGTCAAAGAAGGTAGATCTGGAGCATGTTTCTGCTACAAATCAAGTTGCTGATATCCTGACCAAAGCTCTCTCCCTGTCATTGTACTACCAATTTTTATCCAAGCTTGGCGCCTACGACTTGTATGCTCCAGCTTGCGGGGGAGTGTTAGAAAAGTCCTTGTAAAGGCCCATTTGTTTCTTATATTTGTCTCACATCTTGGATTGGGATCTTCTCTTCTCCCTCTCTTCCTATATAAATGTATTCATACTTGTAATTATTCATTCAAGAAGTATATACAAGGTTGGAGGTCTCTCTATTTCTACAGTTTGTTCTCTTACAGAGTTCTTATACATTCAGTAAATAAAAATTTCAAATGAGGAAAAAGAAAGGATCCAGAAGGGCCGCAGAGTTTAGAAAATGTCGATTTGTTAATCTAGGTAAGTTAAATATTTCTTCATAGAGGTCCAGACAACAATGAAGGAATACTTGTTTGCCTGAAAATTTTGAAGCCAATGTCGTTTTCACCCCTCCGCGCAAGGAATGGATCAAAGTAAAATCAAGTGTATTTCTAAGTCCAAATAAGTAGGAGATGAGAATTATTTTAAAATTTGGATAATTGAGGATAAATAGAGATTTGAAGAATTGTTAGGGTTATGGAAAAGAAAGGCAGGAAGGGGGAAGAACTTAGAGGAGAAGAAAGGCAAAAGAAATCAGAGAATCCAAATACATTTCAGCATACCCAAAAAATAATATCCTCCGGCCTAAATAGTGGCCGGTCACAACATAACGGTACCAAAATATAAGAACATGAATAATACAAAGGCTACAATAACACCCCCTCGACACATGTCGGCTAGGCCGGCATGTTACGTGCGCCACGCTCGCGGCGTTGATACACCAGCCACATTGGCGGTCTCCCTTCGCACTCGTCAACTGCATCAGGATCCGTAACAATTTCGCCCCTAGAAAATTCGCCTTGTCTTCAAGATAGAAGGCTGGAAACAGGTGAAGAATATTGGCTCGGTCAACCTATGTCGTCTGCGAGAGTGGGTGATCCTACAAAACAAATAACAACTGATCCACTGGCTGCTCCGCGCAGAGAATCGTGCATGCTTCCAGCTTTGCCGCTGTTCTTCTTCAACAGCCTCTCCTCCCAACTCCCCCCCCCCCCTGCTCATGGCTCTTCCACTCGGGGAGGTCGGCCTCCGTCTCGGGGACGCGGATGTGGTGGCCGCTCATCTCTCCAATGCACATATTGTGGCTGGGGTGGCCATCTTGAGGCCACCTATTACAGCAAGCATGGGTTCCCTCCCAACCTCGGTGCCACTTCCTCTACTGCTCCTGCTTGCCCTGGGGCTCCTGCCCAGGATTCGGCCTCCGCTACCCGACACGATATTGATGAGCTCCGCACCCAACTCCATCAGCTACAGGGTGTCCTCAGCCGCTCTTCCGGCTCGGTTGCGACCTTTTCTCCGGAAGGTACAACCTATCTTTCTCCCATCCCTCACTGGATCGTTGATTCTGGTGCTACTCACCATATTAGTTCCCAGAAGCCCTCCAAATATCTCCAGATGGCTCATCCCCCGTGTATCACTGTGGCCAATGGTGATACTCTATCGGTCTCTGGTGTCGCTGCCCTCCAACTTACCCCGACCCTTTCTCTTTCCTCGGTTCTTCACGTTCCGGGATCTCCTTTCAATTTACTTTTCGTTAGTCGCCTGACAAACGACCTTGATTGTTAAATAACTTTTTTTCCTTCTTCCTTTCTTATGTAGGATCGTCGCAGCCGGAGTATCATTGGTAGGGAGCAGCTGGTAAATTGGGATTTACCTCTTGGATACCCAACCCACTCTTCTATCCGTCGTCTCTACTGTTGATTGGCATCGTCCCCTTGGGCATTCTCCTCTTCCGATTCTCAAGCGGGCTCTTCCTGATGTTCCATTACAGGAGTTCTCTTGTGAATCTTGTATCTACGGCAAACACCACCGTTCTGTCTTTCCCCTTGCATATACCCGGAGTAGTACTTCGTTATCCTTACTTCATTCTGATGTATGGGGCCCTTATAAGGTCCCTAGTATTTATGATTTTCGCTATTTTGTCACTTTTATCGATGACTACTCGCGTACTACATGGCTATATTTAATACATAATCGTACTGAGCTTACATCTGTCTTTCGTGCCTTTGTCACTGAGGTACGTACGCAGTTCGCCACCTCACTCAAAATCCTTCGCGCTGATAATGTTCGTGAATATGCAGGGTGCACCTTCTCCTCCATCTGCACCGAGTTTGGCATTATCCATCAAACTTCGAGTGCTTATACCCCTCAACAAAATGGGGTGGCCGAACGAAAGAATCGTCATTTACTCGATGTTGCTCGCTCCCTCATGTTTCAAATGCAGGTTTCAAACGAATATTGGAATTTCGCAGTCTCCACAGTCTGTCATCTCATTAACCGTCTCCCTTCTTATGTTATTGATTTTGCCATTCCTATTGAACTCTTATATCCTACTACCAAACTAACCTCTCTCCCCCCACGTGTCTTTGGGCGCGTTTGTTATGTTCATCTTCTTGGACCTCCATCCGACAAACTCGCTCCTCGTGCGGCCAAATATATGTTTGTGGGCTACTCCCGTATTCAAAAGGGGTATGTTTGCTACTCTCCTTCCGATGGAAAGATGGTTGCCTCTGTGGATGTCACCTTCTGCGAAGATCAGCCCTTTCACTTACCTTCCACCTCCTCGATTTCCTCTCCTGCTCTACCCCGCCCTGTCGTTCCTACATCGCCCTCCTTTCTGCCCTCTCCCTCCACCTCTCTTCCTGCTCCCAAAGTTCCTCCGCTCGTTATCCGTGTCTATAGTCGTCGCGGCTCCAAGGATGGTTCCCTGCCCCAGCTCCCTGCTCCCAGTGACACTCCGGCATCGGCGGATCCGGCTCCTGCTTCTACGGCCCATCCCCTGGCCACCTACGTTTCTCTCCACCGGCTCGCTCCACCTCTCTACCCCTTCGCCACTTCTCTTTCCTCGATTTCTATTCCTAACACTGTGCAGGAGGCGCTTCAACACCCAGGCTGGCGGGCGGCCATGGAGGATGAAATGAGGGCTCTTTGGGCTAACCAGACTTGGGATCTGGTTTCCCTTCCTGCAGGCCAACACTGTATCAGCTGTAAGTGGGTCTTTGTTGTCAAACATACCGCGGATGGGTCTGTTGAGCGTCTGAAGGCCCGCCTCGTGGCCCGGGGTTTTACTCAGCAACATGGTCTTGATTATGAGGAAACTTTTTTTGCAGTGGCCAAATTGAACACGGTCCGAGTACTTCTTTCCTTGGCTGCTCACCGTCATTGGCCACTTTATCAGCTGTATGTTAAGAACGCATTTCTCAATGGTGATCTCCAGGAGACTGTTTATATGCATCAATCTCCCGGGTTTGAGACCACGGGGAGTCTCGGGTTTGTCATCTTCGGAAATCAATTTATGGTCTCAAACAGTCGCCGCGCGCTTGGTTTGACAAATTCAGCAAGGTAGTCCGTGATATTGGCTTTAGTAGGAGCTCGGCTGACTTCTCTCTCTTCACTCGACACCAGCCAACCGGAACTGTGATACTACTTGTCTATGTTGACGATATCCTCATTACTGGATACGATACTACAGGAATACAATATACCAAGCAACAGTTGAACTCCGCCTTTCAGACCAAAGATCTTGGTAACCTACGGTATTTTCTTGGGCCTGAGGTTGCACGACGGCCTGATGGTCTTGTATTATCTCAAAGGAAGTATTGTATGGACCTCCTTCATGATGCTGGTTATTCGGGATGCAAACCTACGAATACTCCAATGGACGCTAATCACAGGCTCTCCGCCCATAGCTCTGACTCTGATGAGCTGCTTACGAATCCGGAATACTACAGACGCCTGGTTGGGAAACTGATCTACCTTACAGTTACTCGACCACACATCTCATATGACATAGGAGTCGTGAGTCGATTTATACATGCTCCTAGGACATCTTATCTTCAAGCTGTCGAGAGCATTCTTCGGTATCTCAAAACGCTCCAGGACAAGGGCTTGTGTACAAGTCATCCACATCACTATCTCTTGTTGCATACTCGGACGCTAACTATGCAGGATCCGTTGATGATAGGCGCTCTACAACTGGCTTCTGTACCTACTTCGGTGGTCATCTCATAACCTGGCATAGCAAGAAACAGAATGTGGTTGCTCGCTCTTCTGCTGAAGCTGAGTACCGGGCCATGGCTGCGGTAGTGTCCGAGTTAACATGGCTTGAGAGTCTTCTGGGAGATTTGGGTGTTTGTCTCTCATCACCGGCGACCCTATTTTGTGATAGTCAAGCAGCAATACATATTGCCAAGAACCCGGTATTTCACGAACGCACAAAACATATTGAAGTTGACTGCCACTTTATTCGGGAAAAAGTACAGTCAAAGAAGGTAGATCTGGAGCATGTTTCTGCTACAAATCAAGTTGCTGATATCCTGACCAAAGCTCTCTCCCTGCCATTGTACTACCAATTTTTATCCAAGCTTGGCGCCTACGACTTGTACGCTCCAGCTTGCGGGGGAGTGTTAGAAAATTTCTTGTGAAGGCTCATTTGTTTCTTGTATTTGTCTCACATCTTGGATTGGAATCTTCTCTTCTCCCTTTCTTCCTATATAAATGTATTCATACTTGTAATTATTCATTCAAGAAGTATATACAGGGTTAGAGGTCTCTCTATTTCTACAGTTTGTTCTCTTACAGAGTTCTTATAAATTCAGTAAATAAAAATTTCAAATGAGGAAAAAGAAAGGATCCAGAAGGGCCGCAGAGTTTAGAAAATGTCGATTTGTTAATCTAGGTAAGTTAAATATTTCTTCATAGAGGTCCAGACAACAATGAAGGAATACTTGTTTGCCTGAAAATTTTGAAGCCAATGTCGTTTTCACCCCTCCGCGCAAGGAATGGATCAAAGTAAAATCAAGTGTATTTCTAAGTCCAAATAAGTAGGAGATGAGAATTATTTTAAAATTTGGATAATTGAGGATAAATAGAGATTTGAAGAATTGTTAGGGTTATGGAAAAGAAAGGCAGGAAGGGGGAAGAACTTAGAGGAGAAGAAAGGCAAAAGAAATCAGAGAATCCAAATACATTTCAGCATACCCAAAAAATAATATCCTCCGGCCTATATAGTGGCCGGTCACAACATAACGGTACCAAAATATAAGAACATGAATAATATAAAGGCTACAATAACACCCCTCGACACATGTCGGCTAGGCCGGCATGTTACGCGCGCCACGCTCGCGGCGTTGATACACCAGCCACATTGGCGGTCTCCCTTCGCACTCGTCCACTGCATCAGGATCCGTAACAATTTCGCCCCCTAGGAAATTCGCCTTGTCCTCAAGATAGAAGGCTGGAAACAGCTGAAGAATATTGGCTCGGTCAACCTATGTCGTCTGCGAGAGTGGGTGATCCTACAAAACAAATAACACCTGATCCACTGGCTGCTCCGCGCAGAGAATCGTGCATGTGTCAGTAATGCATAGTGGAAGGAACATCGTTGGGGTGGTGCCGGAAACCGTCGGAGGAAATGCCTCCTCGACTGGGTGATCACAATAACCCGCTTGAGCTTCAAGACATGGAACTCCGGATGGATACAGCTCTCCGAAGGTAAACGAAGGTGATATGCCTAAGTGCCCACCCAAGCTAAGATCACGAAGGAGTCGTAGAACTTGGCCTCCAACTTGGAGTGGGTTTGTGGGATCGCCATTACCTGTCGGTGTGACCAAAACTTGAAAAACACAGAATCACCCTCGATGAACTGGACGTTGCAACGATGGCGGTTGGCTGGGCCCACCATCCTATCCTGACCACACTGGAGGTGTTGGCGCAGTTAACGGAACATGGCATCGCGGTCGTGGAGGAGGCCGTCTACGGCCGCTACCGCGCATTCGCCCAACACGGCCAGTGTAATTACGGGGGGAGTCCTTCCATAAACTTCTTCGAACAGTGTTGTGACGGTGTTGGTGTGGAAGGATGTGTTGAAGGAGTACTCTAACCAGGAGAGCCACTCGGCCCAAGCACGCGGGTGATCACACACAAGAAAATGCAGATAGGTCTCCAGGCATTGACTCATGACCTCAAATTGTCCGTCCGTCTGCGGGTGGTAGGTTGCACTCATCCGAAGTTGTGTACACTGCATCTTGAACAACTCCTGCCAAAAGGAACTCAGGAACAGGGGGTCACGGTCACTCACAATAGAGCAAGGGAACCCATATAGACGAACCACCCTTTCAACGAAGGTTGTGGCCAATACGAGAGTCGTGAACGGGTGACGAAGCTGAATGAAATGAGCATACTTGAAGAGGCGATCCATGATCATCAATATGCAGTCCCATGTCTTGGAGCGGGGAAGCCGGGAGATGAAATCCGTAGAAATGTCTTCTCAAATCTGTGTCGAGACGGGAAGCGGCTGGAGGAGACCCCAGTAAAGGTAGACCTAGACAAGACGCACTACCGCGGTAGGCAGGCCACGACGAAGGCCTTGACTCGCTGAAACAATCCTGGCCAATATATCTAATCGGCGAGGCGGCGATACGTCCTGAAGGCGCCCGCGTGACCCCCTTCTGGAGTCGCATGGAACTCGATGAGTAGGCGGAGAATCAGTTGAGATGATGCGAAAGTACCAGACGACCATGATAGAAGAGGCGGTCGCCCACATGGTGATAAGGTGGGCGGGCAGTGGCGTCCAGCCGCAAGGCCGCCACAATCGTCTGGAGCTCGAGGTCGGTTGCAACTTCGCGTTGAAGAATGGAGCGTCCTCCCAGACAGGTCGGGAAATGGCAGTTAGATTCGCCATGTGTGATTGGCGGGAGAGGGTGTCAGCCACCCAGTTGGACGATCCAGTTCAAAACTCGATGTCAAAATCGTACCACAAAAATTTGTCCGCCCAAACTTGTTGCATCGGGGTCACAATCTTCTGTTGGATGAGGTAGCGCAGTATGTGATGATCTGTTTGAGCCGTGAAGTGGCGGCTAAGCAGGTAGGGCCACCATTGTTGTACTGCTAGAACCAACGCCATCAACTAGGACTCATATGCAGAGCCAGGGCGCGAGGTGGCCGCAAATGTGCTGCTGAAATAAGTGATGGGTTGTTCCTCATGCATCAAAAGCGCACCGACGCCCGAGCTAGATGTGTCGCACTCCACCACAAATAGTTGTGAAAATCTGGCTTAGCTAACACGGGGGGCGGTACTTATGGCCTGCTGAAGGGTTCGGAATGTCGCGGCCGCTGCCGGTGGCCGCTGAAAAATGTCGGTCTCTGACTTCTTCAGCGGGTTGGAGAGAGGTTAGGTGATCTTGTCGTAGTCCCGGATGAACCGACGGTAGTACCAGATGAGACCCAAGAAGCCACGGGCGTCACGGAGTGATCGGGGTGTGGGCCATTAAAGGACGTCATGAACATTATTTGGAACCATAGCTACGTCGTTTGCGGATATGGTGTGCTCCAATTAACTAATTTTTATATGGCCGAAGACACTTTTCTCAAAGTTCACATAGAAAGAGTGCTCTACGAGAGTGGTGAGAGTTGCCCGAACATGGTCCAAATGATCCGGCGAAGATGAACTGTAAACTAGAATGTCATCGAAAAAAACCAATATATACATGTGCGGGACTGGACGGAGCAGATCATTCATATTAGCCTGAAATGTGGCGGGAGCATTCGTCAGGCCAAAAGGTATGACCATGAACTCATAATGACCATCATGTGTGCAAAACATCGTCTTGGGAACATCCTCCTCTCGGACTCATATCTGATGATAGCTGGTGCGTAGGTCCAACTTAGAGAAATAGATTGTCCCCTGTAACTAGTCCAAGAGCTCCTGAATGACCGGAATAGGGTACTTATCTGGGATGGTGACCTTGTTGAGTTCCTCATAGTCCACGCAAAAGCACCAGCTACTGTCCATCTTGCGGACCAGGAGGACTAGGCTCAAGAAGGGGCTAGCGTTGTGGAGTATGATGTCAGCCGCGAGTATGTCGCCCACCAGTGTCTCGATCTCGCCCTTCTGAGCGTGGTCATGGCGGTATGGTCGAACCAAGATGGAAGACACACCTGCTTGCAGGGGAATACAGTCATCTGTCGGCCTGGCAGGGGGAAAGCGGGTCTAGTTAGCGAAGACGTCCGGAAAGAGGTCCAAAATAGCGTGCAGCGCAGGGACAATCGGTGAGCATTGGGCAGACCACCCCTCCACGTGCCACAAGGAGGTCGCCCAATCCACGTCGGTGGATTTCTGAAGGGACCTTAAGGAGACACACTGACGAAGTATAGCCGAATTTCCTTCTAGCAAGCAAAGCGTGCCACCATGGAGTCATGCGGTCCCAGTTGATGTTGACATCCCCAAGGATGCGGAGCCAAGCCACACTGAGAAAAACATCCACCCCGCTCAAAGAGAAGGCGTAGAAGTCTGTCTGAAATGGGATGTGGCTTATGGTGAGAATGAGGGCCGCGCACAAGCAACTGGTAGCCCACCACCTATCATCTCCTAAGCAAACCGAGAAATGCTCAACGGCCAGCACTGGCAGCGCCAGACGATCCACCAGATGTTGAGAGATAAAGTTGTGGCTCGCCCCGCTATCAATCATCACCACAATAGAGGCCCCTGCAATGGACAATGTCGCAGCTGGCCGGTTGACCGGGTCTGCCGGAGGTATGGGGGCGGCTTGACCGTGTCCAGAGGCCGAGTCTGAAATTCCGCTTCAACCAAGCGGGTGAGGTCTATGGCCTCCACAATCTACGGCAGATGGTGGCTGCTGACATGGGCACAGACGTGTGGGAGGAGCTCATGCATGAAAAAGTTGAGGTAGTGGCCCGGCGAAAGTCCGGGTACATGCATCATGAGGGAGATAAACTCAATGATATACTCGTCACGGGAGCCCGTCTGGAGGATGTCGCACAGTCGCTCCACTACGGAGCCTGAGTAATGGGTGTCATACCGGCGAATGAGCTCCTACTCAATGTCCGACTAAGACATGGTCAGTGTTGAAGTATTAGACCGGGCGGCCTTGCGGTCTTGTCTGGCAGTTTGTTGACCGAGCGGTCTAGGGGTCTCTTCTGCAGCTTGAAGACCGGGCGGTCTATCGGACTCACATTGCGGCTTGTTCTTATCCTGCTGGAGTTGCCGTGCGGTTAACCCATCTGTCTAACCGCGCGGCCTGTGCGGTCTCCTTTATTTCCAGCCGCTCAGTCCTGTACATGTTTAGTCTCACATTGTTTGTTTATACTCTCTCATATCTCCTCCATTCTATATAAGGGAGGTCATACCTTTGTAAATGACATCTTTTTTGGATAATAAAATTTCAATTATTCAAAATTCTCTCTGTTTGTTATTGCATGTTCGCTACTTTTTACATGGTATCAGAGGACACGGTCTTTTCCTCCTGATTATGTGCGCTCTCTGATTCTCGCGGCTTGCCTTCTCTTCCGCCCGCTATCCTGTTCGCGCGTCTTGTTGCTCCTCTCCTCTCGCTGTTTTTCGTCGTCGCGGACTGTCTCTTGTCGCAGCGACCTGTTCCCTTCTAGCCGCCTGTTTCCCCTCTCTGTGCGGCCTGAATCTGTTCGCCCGGCTTGCGACTTGTTGTTGTCGCCGCCTGCTTCTTGCTTTCTCTTCTCTTCTGTTCGCGCGCACTTTTCAGTCCGTGCGACCTCTTCCCCGCTGTGCTTTGGTCTGCTTCCTGACTGATAGTGTTCGCGCGGCTTCTTCCCTTTAAACCGCGGAGGTTTCTCTCGGGTTGCTGTCCTTTTTATTCTCCCCGCGGCTTCTCTTCTCGCGCGGTTTCCTATGACTACTTCCGGTCTCTCCACCCCCGTTATCTCCATCACTCCCGCCTCTCCTCCTCCACCTACTCCTTCGGGCAACCTTGGCACGCTATCTAAGCTTGTTGGCTCCAACTATCCCGATTGGAGCGTTTCTTTCACCTTTCTTCTTCGCTCTCAGCGCAAGCGTCATCACCTCACTGATGACCCTCCTCCTCGTACCTCGCCTGAATTTGACGACTAGGATGCGAGTGATGCCCTTGTCCGCACTTGGCTCGCCAACATCCTCTCTGATGAGTGCCTTCCCGTCATTCGCCATGATGAGACGGTCAAGGCCGTCTGGCTTCACCTCGCTGCTCTCTATTCCAAGGGGGACCAGACGTCCCGCATTTATACTCTTTAGGAGGACATCTTTGCCCGCCCCTCCATGTCTCCTGCTGCGGCTTACCAGCAAGTTCAGGCTCTTGGCGCCGAGATCCTTCAGAATCGCCCCTTCTCCGCAGACTTGGCTGACCAGCACAAACACTTCCAGGAACTCCTGGTGGTCTGTTATCTTCTGCGTCTTCCTGATTCCTATGACATGATCCGCCAACAGATCTTGGGTGAGGCGGAATCTCCTACTCTGGATGTCACTGCGGCTCGCATTGCCGCTGTTACTTCGCTGCTTCAACGGCCTCTGTTGGCTTCCCCCCCCCTTCCCAGGACTCCTATGCTCACCAGGCTCAACGGGGGAGTCCTAGTGGCCGCAGCCACTCCGGCGGGCGTGGTTCGTCCAAGTTCCTCTGCTCTTACTGTGGTCGTACCGGCCACTCTGTTGACCGCTGCTGGCAGAAACATCCTCGTCTTCGCCCTTCTGGTGATGCTCCTTCCTCGACCTCTGCCTCCTCTCGGTCGTCTGCATCTGTGGCCACGACTTCAGGTAGTGCCCACGTTGTTACCCAAGGTAAATGGCTGATTGACTCGGGTGCTACCAATCATATGACTGGCAACCCTCATTGCTTCTCACTACTTGAAAAGCATGACCGCCTCCCCCCGGTTCGTGTGGCGGATGGTTCACCGTCCCCGGTGCTCGGGACGGGCATGGTTCAAGTCACCCCGTCGCTTCGCTTGGAGGACACTCTCTATGTCCCAAAGTTCTCGTGCAATTTATTATCTGTTACCACTTTATGCCGGCAACTACAGTGCTCTGTCTTATTCACTCCCACTTCCTGTTCTTTTCGGGACCGAGGACCCAGCAGACGATTGCTACTGGGACTGAGAGCGGCGGCCTCTATTTCCTCGACGACGTTTCTGCTCTGTCCGTCTGTTCCTCCTCTACAGATCTGCTTCAATGGCATCTTCGCCTTGGACATTCTCCTCCTCGGATTTTTCGACAGCTTCTGCCCCACCTTCCTCCGACCAGTCCTCCGCTCAACTGTGATGCATGTCAGCTGGGCAAACATCATCGCTCTTCCTTCCCACCGAAGCAAGGTCGTGGCTCCTCTCGCCCGTTTGATCTCATTCATTCTGATGTCTGAGGTCCTGCTCCTACCCTCACTGTTGGTCGGGGTAGTTCCTATTTTGTCACTTTTATAGATGATTTTTTCCGATGTACCTGGGTGTATCTACTAAAAGATCGCTCTGAACTATTTTCTGTTTGGCAATCATTTTATTTTATGATTAAGAATCAGTTTGACCTTTCTATTAAAATTTTGCGCTCTGATAATGCTAAAGAATATCTTAATCATGAGTTCTCCTCTTTCTTTCACTAACATGGTCTTCTTCATCAAACTACTTGTGTTTACACCTCCCAGCAGAATGGGGTGGCGGAGCGCAAAAACCGTCACCTCCTTGATGTTGCTCGTACTCTCATGACGCAAATGCAGGTACCTCGCTCCTACTGGGGCTACGCTGTGCTCCTCGCCTGCTATCTCATCAATCGTCTTCCCTCCACAGTTCTCCATGGCCAGACCCCCTTCTCCATTCTCTACCCCCACAAGGAACATTTTCATCTCCCTCTCCGTATCTTTGGCTGTACGGCTTTTGTTCTCCCCGTTCCACCAAGTGTGTCTTTTTGGGGTACTCTACCACCCAAAAGGCTATTGCTGTTTTGATCCCCTTCTACGCAAGCAATTTGTCTCCGCGGATGTAACATTTTTCGAGAATGCTTCCTACTTCTCTCCTCCCACCTCTCTTCCTCCTGCTGTCTCTGCTTCTCCACCGCTTATCTCCATTCCCTCCACGCCTCTCGACATCTCCCCCCTTCCGTCCTCTCCTCCTCCGTCTCCTTCTCTATCCGTCTCCCAACCCACCCCTCCTCCCTCTTCTCCGGCGTCGTCTCTCTCTAATCCCGGGCCAGCCTTCTCCGCCACGGACGCTCCGGTCGCTGACACACCCGTCGACCTGGATCTTCCCATTGCTCTTTGCAAAGGGGTGCGGGCGTGCACTCAACACCCGCTTGCGGCAGTTGTTTCCTATGATCGGCTTTCTCCTTCTCGCAGGTGCTTTGTCTTGGCTATCTCCGCTACTTCTACTCCCCGCACCTACCAGGAGGCTCTTGCTATCCCTCATTGGAAATCTGTCATGGATGAAGAAATGGCTACTCTTACTGAGAGGGGTACCTGGACCCTTGTTCCTCCTCCCGTGGGCACTGATGTGGTTGGCTGTCGCTGGGTCTTTGTTGTGAAATTTCGCCCCGACGACATTGTGGATCGTTACAAGGCCCGGCTGGTGGCCAAAGGCTTCACTCAGACTTACGGCGTTGATTACTTCGACTCTTTTTCTCCGGTTGCTCGCCTCAGCACCATTCGGGTTCTTTTCTCTGTGGCTGTTAACCGGGATTGGGCTATTTCCCTGCTTGATGTGAAGAATGTCTTCCTCTATGGCGATCTTCAGGAAGACGTCTACATGGAGCAACCTCCTGGGTATGTTGCTCAGGGGGAGACACGCGTATGTCGTTTGAAGAAGGTCCTTCTTACTGGCGATGACCAAGATGGGGTGGACTTGACGAAGAAGCACCTCCGTCAACACTTGGTCACAAAGGATATGGGCTCCCCGAAATACTTTTTGGGGATAGAAATCTCTCGGAAGCTTGACTCGTTGGTTCTCTCCCAACGGAAATATGTCCTTGATCTTCTACAAGAAACAGGATTGACAGGTGCCAAACCGGCTCGGTTTCTCATGGCTATTGGAGAAGACAAAACGTGGACGGATGACTCGCCTCTTCTATCTGATGTCACAAGGTACAGACGTTTGGTAGGCAAACTTATCTATCTCACAGTGACTAGACCCGACATCTGTTATGTCGTAGGCAAGGTCAGTCAGTTTATGCAAACTCCTATGGAGTGTCATCTTCATTCTGCCTTGAGGATTTTAGAATATGTCAAAGCAGCACCAGGCAAAAGGCTAATCTTTCAGAAGAATGGTCATCTGAGGGTTGAGGCCTACTCAGATTCAAGCTATGCGGATGATAAAGGCGATCGTAAGTCCACATCAGGTTTCTGTACCTTTGTTGGAGGAAATCTTGTGAGTTTGAAGAGCAAGAAACAGTCTGTTGTCTCCAGATCCAGTGCTGAAGCCGAATACCGGAGTATGGCGTCAACCACGTGTGAGTTAAAGTGGTTGCGGTCTCTCATGCTTGACCTAGGCGAGGTATATGACTATCCTCTTCCAATGTTCTGTGACAACAAAGCCGCTATATACATATCCAGAAATCCGGTCTTCCATTAAAGAACAAAGCATATAGAGGTTGATTGTCACTTCATTCGGGAAGAGATTTTGAAGAAACAGATTTGTACTCTGTTTGTCACCTCTGACAAGTAATTGGCAGATATTTTCACCAAGCCGGTCTCTACTTCCTTCTTCCACATTTGTGACAAGCTGGGCATGATTGATATCTATGCTCCAGCTTGAGGGGGAGTGTTGAAGTATTAGACCGGGCGGCCTTGCGGTCTTGTCTGGCAGTTTGTTGACCGAGCGGTCTGGCGGTCTCTTCTGCAGCTTGGAGACCGGGCGGTCTATCGGACTCACATTGCGGCTTGTTCTTATCCTGCTGGAGTTTCCGTGCGGTTAACCCATCTGTCTAACCGCGCGGCCTGTGTGGTCTCCTTTATTTCTAGTACATGTTTAGTCCCACATTGTTTGTTTATACTCTCTCATATCTTCTCCATTCTATATAAGAGAGGTGATACCTTTGTAAATGACATCTTTTTTGGATAATAAAATTTCAATTATTCAAAATTCTCTCTGTTTGTTATTGCATATTCGCTACTTTTTACAGTCAGTTTGGATTGTCGGAGCCCGTGCACCCAGGGGATGGTGGAGCCCTCCATGCCGATCAATGATGTGCCGACCTTCTGTGGCTATGAGATCTGTTGTATCTCAAAGAATTGTTCAGACCGAACAATCTATCTCATAGAATCAGTGTCGTTGAAAGATGGAAAATCAAAGGAACAAGGGCCCAGTGAGAGAACCCCGGGCAGGGGGGTTGTGGCATGGAAAGATTCCAGGGGAGCTCTGAGGAGGGACGGCGAATACGTCGCGGATGTCGCGGATGTGGTAGGGCGGCCGGCCAAGAGGGAGTCGATCTTAGCGTCCATGCGTAGCATGAAGGCATGCAACGACGCGATCGAGTCGTTGTGTTCATCCAAAAGACGAAGGATGGTTGGATCCGTGGGTGGGGGCGGCGGAGTTGCGTCGATGTTGACCATTAATCGCAGCCTAGGGGGCATGCAATCGATCGGGTGGAGGGAAGAGAACCCGGAAGCACTGGAAGCCGTAGGGAGGAGGCGGATGCTCGTTGGAGCCGTGTCTAAGGCAGGCAAGAAGATCGGAAAGAGCGGGAGGATAGGGAACAAAACAAAATGGCGATGACGAGAAGTTCGGAAGCCGCGTCAGAACAGCGACGTGAAGCGCGTCGGTTTTGCGATGCGCGACAGGGAAGCAGCGACGGGCCTGCGTAGCCGTGGGGAAGGCGGCAGGTCGGACCAAATTGTTAGGGCTAGGGAAAAGCGGGGGAGGAAGGGGGAGAAATTAGAGGAGAGAGGGAAAAGAAATCAGAGATTCCAAATACTTTTCAGCATACACAAAATACAATATCCTCTGGCTTATATAGTCGTCGATCACAACATAACGGTACCGAAACATAAGAATGTCAATAATATAAAGGATACAATAACACCCCTCGACATATGTCAGCTAGGCCAGCATGTTACGCGCGCCACGCTTGCGGCGTTCAGACACCCAACACACTAGTGGTCACTTTTCTCACTCATCCGCTCCGTCGGGATCCGTAACAAGAATATTATCCGACAAAGATCGGGAACTTGGTCGTGGAGAGCTAGCGTTGGGTCAGGAGTTAAATCAACCATTAGAAATTCATTGGTCGGGGACACGCAGTGGAGTTCCCATTATAATACCGTGGTGATTTTATCGGAATGTTCTCATTTCTTGTGGAGGTTCAGTAATTGGTATGTACTTAGTTATTACTATGTTCCTAATTTTTTTGTAACTCATCATTTTTGTTAAATTTTTGAATTATTGCAAAGGCTTTACTTGGTGCCCAGGTTGGACTAAAATCCTAGTTCTGCGACTGATTATATATAATAGCTTGAGCAACAGTTGAGCTCCAAGAACGCCATATAGACTAGGGATAAATGTTATAGAAAAGTGTATTAGAGCTGGTGGTCTGTTTCATGATGCTCCACCCTGAAATCAGAGCACAAATTATTAATTTGAAGAATACAATAACACCGAGAAATTGTCCCAGCATCAATATGAATCCCAAAAGAAAAGAAAGTAAACAAGAAACTGTGTGCATCCTATTGAGCAGCATATCAAGGATGATAGGTTCTTAGAAGACAATCGCCAAGATCAACTTCTTATTAAATATAAAATCACATACCTCTGCTCGAGGATCAAAAACTACTACAACAGACTCCGGCAATATTCTCAAGGAAGAGACAAACTGTAAATTTTCCAATATTTTAGTTGGAGAAAATCAATAATGAAGAATAAAAGAAAAAGAAATGGGATATGTAGCAACATAGCAATATAAACAAATAGAAACGTATTAATTTAACATACCTGTAACTGCAGCGTGTCAGTTAGAGCGCCCTTTGCACTCTCAAAATGCAAAAATTCATATCCTAACAAATAGCTAACTACGATTTCAGAGAAGCCAATAATACTAGCACTAACAGTGCACTGCAAACAATAAAATGGAAAATGAGAATTCAAATTCCAAAAGTTTAATTATGTGCATAATGCAAACATTGATAGATGGAAAAACTTGGTAGCTAGTTAGAGAAAACAAGCAAAATACTTTTCATTAAAAAGACCTTTCCAATAAAATTATGTGGACTGCAGCTATTTCAACATTCACATGCTTAATATATAACCTCAAGAAGTAAACAAGCCTTTTTCATATACATATAGGGGCATATTCATGGAACGAAATGATATGTTTATAACATTTGCAATGAACAGGAACTCAAAGTAAAATTAATAATACAAAAATGTGAATACACAGCCTGAAACTTAAAAGGCAGAATGCTTAAAATATGGGGATGTTCAGTATCCAAATGCCAAAGAAAGACAACTAATATGAGAAACATTTATGTGCTTACTTGACCCTATACAGATAAATCAACCTCAAAAACTATTTAAATTTTGTCTTGTGACTTGATGAAACCAAAAAGAAATGAGATTAATTCATTAATGAAATTCCTACTCATAGATATACTTGGGATAGGATAAAATAGTAATACACAATTGCGAGAAAGCAATTGAGAAAAGGAACAAAATATTATTTCTATCTAAAATATAAACATTAGATAGCATGTCAATATATACACAACAGGAGAAGAACTCAAATCAATATTACAGGTGTGAGATTAACAACAATTAAGAGAAACATGGGGCCTTTATAGTGGGTCTTTGCAAGGGGTCTTAATTCCACTCCCCCTCAAGATGAGAGTATACGTCAATTATTATCAACTTGGACATAATTTCAAAGAAGATGTCAGAACTCAGGCTCTTGGTAATGATATTTGCTAGCTGATTTTGAGATTGAAAGAGCAAAGTGCACATATTGTCTTTCCTGGGGTGGTCCATAATGAAATGTCTATCAATTTCAACTTAGTTTATTTGGTCATGTTGAACGGGATTATGAACAATGTTGAGAGCCACTTTATTGTAGCAATATAGTCATGTGAGTTTTCCATTTTTTAGTCTCAAATCTTGCAATGAAGATTGAGTCATAGTCTCTCGCACATCCCTTATAACAATGTTATGTTTTTGCTTATGCACTTGACCTTGCTACCACATTTTGAACCTTCACCAAGTCACGAGAGTCCCTCCAACAAAAGAGCAATATCCGGTGGTAGATTTTTGGCAATATTGGCTTTTGGCTCGATAAGCATGTGTATATACTTCAATATTCAAATGATTGCTCTAGAAGAATAGGATTCCATGTCTAGGAGACTTCTTTAGGTATCGTAGCACTCGTATAGCAGCTTCCTGATGTCTCACTCCGGGAGAATACATGTATCTACTCAGAATGCAAATGGCGTGTGGTATCGGTACGAGTGTGTGAAGTAGATTAGCTTTCCCGCCAATCTTTGGTAGTTGGTGGAATTAACTGTCTCAAGGTCCTTGTCGTCATCGATTTTACAATTTACTTCTATGGAGGTATCTTCAGGTGCAGAACCAAGTATCTATGTTCTTCTAGAAGATCAGGACATATTCCTAATGAAAAATAAAGATTTTGTGGTCTGACCACACGTCAACAACTAAGTAATATTTCAACTTTCCAAGAACTTTAACATCAAATTTCTTGCATAGGAGTCATAAGTCACGTGTTGTCTTCCAAATCATTTCTCGTGACAATGATATAGTTGACTTAGATAATGAGAATAGTCGCTTTCTCTAGTTTCCTCATAACAAAGAGTGTATGATTATAGTGACCCTATTTGTATCCCAATAGAATCATGGATTTTTGAAACAATCCAACCAAGCTTAGGGAGACTACTTCAAATGATAAAGAAAATTTTTTAAATTAACAAGCTTTCCCTTCTGATCCTTAAGAAACCTAGTAAAAATTTCATGTACACCTTATCTTCAGGATAGTCATGTAAATAAACATTTGTAACATCAAGTTGTTTTGGATCCCATTCTAGGAATGCAACGCAGGTTAAAATAAGTAGATGGAGTCCATCTTGGTAACTAACGCAAAAAATTCATGATAGTCCACGCTAAGGGTTAGAGTATATCCCTGAGCTACAAGCCCAACTTTATATATATGTATGAACCCTTCTTGATTTTGTATGATAAAGAACACTCATTTGGAGCCGTCTTTTCCCAATAGGGATAGGAGATAGCACCAAGTCTAGTTCCTCTCCAACGCAGGAATCTCTTCTTCCTTGGCCTTTCGCCATTCAGGCATATCTATCGATTCCAGCCAAGCGTTATGAATATGAACAAAATACAGGGATAAGAGGAAAAAATTTTGTGCATGTGTTAGATTGTGATATGAGATATAATTGTCAATAAGTTATTTTGCGGAGGTCAACTTACTTTTCATATGTATGAGAGGTCGATGGAGGTCATTGTCAGGACCTGGTTGGGAAGATTGCATTTGTTTAGCGGAATGACGGGGGTTTGAAACAACATAACACCAGCATTGCGTCATTAATAAACTTTAGGAAGAGGAGAAAGAAGCCTCCGGATAACATGTATGACACCGTCTTGCTTTTACACAGGGTTATATTAGCGTTGGCACACCCAAGTCGCACAATTTACCCTACGTCAGTTTGGTATCAGAGTGTGCTTAGGGCGACATGCATGTTATGTAGTGGTAGGTCTTATCGATAATCCATGTCTGACCCGAACCTTACCGTCGAGAGAGCCACCAACACTAATTCCGAAATGACACTAATGGAATTCCAACAATTGATATTAGATTCATTTGATCAATTGACTGCACTATATGACGATCTTCGCACCCGTGTCGGCACCATTAAGGATCAACGAGAGCATTCCACTTCCCAAAGCAGGGATAGCTCACCTACTCCACCTGATGTTCCCTTTGAAGAAGAATGGGTTGTCATCCCACCACAAGATGTGTGTATTAGAAATCAACCGTCACGAGAGGCCGCTCCACTTCATGAGCCTGCTCCACACCAGTCGTAGGCATAAAGCTCGATCGGGTCGGCCCGGGCTTTAGTCAACCGGGCAGAGCCCGGGCTTTCCTTAAATCGGACTCGGGCCGGGCTCGGGCAGTTGCTCTTGGAAGGGGCCTAATCCGGCAATCAGGGCCGGGCTAGGCCGGGCCTGGATTTTATATATTTTTTTAAAAAAATTTAACTAAAATATTTATAAATATTGAATTATTTTAAAAAATAATAATACATTAAAAATTAACAATTATTACTTTATTACGATAATAAAAAAATTTCTGCCATGGACAAGAAAAATGAATTTTTATTAATATTGAACAAAAAAATAAATAACATTTACAATTTACATTAATTGAAAAAAATGAAATTTATTATCATTATTAATTTTAAATAAATAAAATTACAAAATTCAATAACTTAACATAACGCATAAAATACAATTTTTTATCGGTCATGTAATAAATGTTGGACGTGCTTAATCATTTCTTAAATTCATTGTCTTCATCTCGTCTTTTATCTCCTCCGAGCTATCATCTAATGTTGTAATGTGTTGCTTCCTATTCATAGCATCTAAATAGTCGTTGTAGCAGATGCACATTTTCATAGATTTTTCGTTGAGCCGGCTCCTCCGCTCGTTCAAAACACTATCACTAAGAGAAAAAACGGACTCTGAAACTACCGTGATAGATTGGATTGTTAGTAAATCACGGGTCATATGGCAAAATAGGATAAGTATTAATTTTATCTTTCCACCATTTTAAGAGATCGAAGTTTTCAATCTCCTCGGTGCACATAAAATCGCGGAATTGTGTTTCAGTATACAATCTTAACTCATTTAAACAACTAGATGTGCGCGCTTTTTTCTGGAAGGTAATTCTAAAATTTCATTTGTAAAGAGAGACCTCCAACCTTGTATATACTTTTTTTAATTAATAATTACAAGTATGAATACATTTATATAGGAAGAGAGGGAGAAGAGAAGATCTCAATCCAAGATGTGGGACAAATACAAGGAAAAACAATGGGCCTCTAAAAAGGGTCTTTACAAGGGCTTTTCTAACACTCCCCCGCAAGCTGGAGCGTACAAGTCGTAGGCGCCAAGCTTGGATAAAAATTGGTAGTATAGCGGTCGGGAGAGAGCTTTGATCAGGATATCAGCAACTTGATTTGTAGCAGAGACATGCTCCAGATGTACCTTCTTTGACTGTATTTTTTCCGAATAAAGTGGCAGTCAACTTCAATATGTTTTGTGCGTTCGTGAAAGACGGGTTCTTGGCAATATGTATTGTTGCTTGACTATCACAAAATAGGGTCGTCGGTGATGAGAGACAAACACCCAAGTCTCCCAGAAGGCTCTCAAGCCATGTTAACTCGGAAACTACAGCATCCATGGCCCGGTACTCAGCTTTAGCAGAAGAGCGAGCAGCCACATTCTGTTTCTTGTTACGCCAGGTTATGAGATGACCACCGAAGTAGGTACAGAAACCAGATGTAGAGCGTCTATCATCAATAGATCCTGCATAGTCAGCGTCTGAGTAAGCAACAAGAGATAGAGAGGTGGATGGCTTATACACAAGCCCTTGTCCTGGAGCGTTCTTGAGATACCGAAGAATGCGCTCGACAGCTTGAAGATGAGATGTCCGAGGAGCATGCATAAATCAACTCACGACTCCTACGGCAAAAGAGATGTCTGGTCGAGTAATTGTAAGGTAGATCAGTTTCCCAACCAAGTGTCTGTAGTATTCCGGATTCGTAAGCAGCTTATCAGAGTCAGAGCTATGGGCCGAGAGCCTGTGATTAGCGTCCATTGGAGTATCCGTAGGTTTGCATCCCGAATAGTCAGCATCATGAAAGAGGCCCATACAATACTTCCTTTGGGATAATACAAGACCATCGGGCCGCGTGCAACCTCAAGCCTGAGAAAATACCGTAGGTTACCAAGATCTTTGGTCTGAAAGGCAGAGTTCAACTGTTGTTTGGTATGTTGTATCCATGTAGTATCGTCGCCAGTAATGAGGATATCGTCAACATAGACAAGTAGAATCAATGTTCCGGTTGGCCGGTGTCGAGTGAAGAGAGAGAAGTCAGCCGAGCTCCGAGTGAAGCCAATATCGCGGACTACCTTACTGAATTTGTCAAACCAAGCGTGTGGGGACTGTTTGAGACCATAAATAGATTTTCAAAGATGACAAACCCGAGACTCCCCCGTGGTCTCAAACCTGGGAGGTTGATGCATATAAACAGTCTCCTGCAGATCACCACTGAGGAAGGTGTTCTTAACATCCAGCTGATAAAGAGGCCAATGACGGTGAACAGCCAAGGAGAGAAGAACTCGGACCCTGTTCAATTTGGCCACTGGAGAGAAAGTTTCCTCATAATCAAGACCTTGTTGTTGAGTAAAACCCCGGGCCACGAGACGGGCCTTCAGACGCTCAACGGTACCATCTGCGGCATGTTTAACAACAAAGACCCACTTGCAGCTGACACAGTGTTTGCCTGCAGGAAGGGGAACCAGATTCCAAGTCTGGTTAGCCCAAAGAGCCCTCATTTCATCCTCCATGGCCGCCCGCCACCCCGGGTGTTGAAGCGCCTCCTGCACAGTGTTAGGAATAGAAATAGAGGAAAGTGAAGTGGCAAAGGCATAGAGAGGTGGAGTGAGCCGATGGAGAGAAACGTAGTTGGCCAGGGGATGGGCCGTGGAGAGAGGCACCGGATCAGCAGGCCGCGAAAGCACGTCGGTAGAGGGTGGCCAGATATCGGAGGGCGACGAGAGTACACCTGGATGATAAGCGGCGTAGGGTGGATTGGCGGGGGGGGGGGGGGGGGGGGGGGGGGGGGGGTAGGTGTTGGAAGTAGAGGGGGAGAAGGAGAGGTAACGGGCACCACAGGCCGAATTATAGGAGGAAGAAACGGATCTGTAGAGATGATATGGAAGGGTTGATCTTCCCAAAAAGTGACATCAGCAGAGATGATTAGTTTACCGTCGGCAGGAGAATAGCAAACATATCCTTTTTGGGTGCGAGAGTAGCCAACAAACATCATCTTGGTTGCTCGGGGAGCGAGCTTGTCAGTGGGCGGAGCCAGGCCATGAACATAGCATGTGCACCCAAAGACTCTGGGCGTGAGAGAGAACAGAGCATGTGAAGGAAAGAGAAGAGTGATAGGAGCCACAAAGTGCAAGGTGGAGGAAGGCATGCGGTTGATGAGATGACAGGCAGTAGAGACGGCAAAGTTCCAATAGAGAGGCGGAACCTGCATCTGAAACATGATAGAGCGGGCGACCTCGAGAAGGTGCCGATTCTTCCGCTCGGCGACGCCGTTCTGTTGAGGAGTATAGGCACACGAGGTCTGATGAACAATACCAAACTCTGTGCAGATATTGGAGAAGGTGCGGCCCGTATACTCGCGCGCATTATCGGTACGAAGAATTTTGACGCAGGTAGAAAACTGAGTACGAGTCTCGACCAGAAAGGCACGGAAAGTCGAGGGAAGTTCAGTACGATGCCGAAGTAAATATAACAAGGTAACACGGGACTAGTCATCGATAAATGTGACAAAATATCGATAGCCAAAAACACTCGGGAGCTTATAGGGCCCCCAAATATCAGAATGGACAAAGGAGAAGGGGGCATCGCACCGAGTACTAGGTGAGGAAAAGGAGACATGATGTTGTTTGTCATAAATGCAAGACTCACACTGAAACTCAGAAAGGGAAACATCAGGAAGAGCTTTCTGGAGAATGGGTAGAGGAGCATGCCCAAGACGACGATACCAGTCAACAGAAGAGAGGGTAGAGAGAGCGGTGGTAGAAGAGGAAACGAAAATGTAGAGCCCATGGGACAGCCGCCCAGTGCCGAGGATGTTCTGCGTCCTGCGATCCTGCACAAGACAAGAGGTTGAAGAGCAGGATATGTCGCAGTTAAGGTCGTAAATGAGACGACTAATAGAGAGAATATTAAAAGGAGAGCCAGGAACATGAATAACAGATAGAATGGTACTAGAGGGAGTAAGAGGAATGTCAGCGGATCCAGAGACGGGAGTGGTATCCCCATTTGCAACGGTGATGAACTTAGGATGCACAGAGGTCAGGTATTGCGGAGGCTGTATGGGGGTAATGTGGTGTGTCACACCGGAGTCCAAAATCCAGGAGGAACTGTGTACAAGAGAGGAGCTCCCGCTATCAGAGATAGACACCACAGAGCCCAGTAGTGGGGCGATCAGCGCGGAAGAGGCACACATCCTGATAGGGGTCGCCAAAGACCAAGCCGCAGAGGCCGCAGCAGGAGCACCAAGCAGAGAAGAGACCAGCCGCAAAGGCCGCAGAGGCCGCAGCAGGAGCACCAAGCAGAGGTGGCAACAAGGACCAGGCCGCAACCGGGACAAGTGACGGAGAGAGAACCAGCGACCAGCGACAAGAACCGGCAAGAAGCCGAGGCCGCAGCGAGAATCAGGCCGCAGCGAGAACCAGGCCGCAGCAAGAACCGGAGTAGTCGGCAGCGAGTAGAGAGGGGAGGCAGCAAGTGCAGGAAGGGAGCTCGCTGATTGAAGAAAGGCAGCAAACGGAGCAGTCAGCGAGCAAAGAGACCGCAGCGGATAGGAGCAGTGAGCAGGCCGCAGCGGATTGAAGTAGAAGGCGGAGATCGCAGCGGACTGGAGCAGCGAGAACCAAGCCGCAGCGAGAACCAGGCCGCAGCGAGAACCAGGCCGCAGCAAGAACCGGAGTAGTCGGCAGCGAGTAGAGAGGGGAGGCCGCAAGTGCAGGAAGGGAGCTCGCCGATTGAAGAAAGGCAGCAGACGGAGCAGTCAGCGAGCAAAGAGACCGGTCCGCAAGAGAGAGGAGCCCGCAGCGGTTAGGACAGGAGCAGTCCGTAAGGAGACTGGCGCGAGTAGAACTCAAGCACCAGGAGGAAGCGGGAAGGAGAAGTCCGCGAGTAAAGAAGCTCGGGCGAACAAAAGAAGAGACCGCGAGGATGAAGAACCCAAGTAGCAGGGGAGAAAGGAAGTACGCAGCGGACAGGAAGAGAAGCCGCAGCGGATAGGAGAGGCGGGCCCCACGGGACAGAGCAGAAGATGGCTATAAGAAGCATGAGGGGGGTGGAACCACGAAGAGAGAGGAGAAGCGGACGCAGAGAGGCAGTCTGTAGAAGCCGCGGAAAGACAGGCAGGCCGCAGGAGAGCGGAAGGGATAGCGGGCAGGAGAAACAGGCCGCAGGAGAGCAGAGCGGATAGACAGGCAGTTCGCAGGAGAGGAGATGGGATGGCGGGCTGGGTGGTTAGACAAACGGAAACCGCAGGTACAGGACCGCTGGCTCTGATACCATGTAAAGAGAGCAGGAAAAGAGAGACCTCCAACCTTGTATATACTTCTTTTAATTAATAATTACAAGTATGAATACATTTATATAGGAAGAGAGGGAGAAGAGAAGATCTCAATCCAAGATGTGGGACAAATACAAGGAAAAAAATTGGGCCTCTAAAAAGGGCCTTTACAAGGGCTTTTCTAACATCATTTTAAAAAATATCATTTGTTTTGGATTGCGATATTTCTTCCTGTGGTCACGAACCGTATAAGTTATCATAATAATTATAACACTCGATAAAAAGATGGGTAAATTTTGGAATACTAACGTCATCATAATCATCGAAATTTAAATTAATATTGATTTAATCTATCAAATTTTTTATGTCGTTTACGCTGAATAACGGATTTAAAGTGCCGGCGCGTGAAAACATAGCAGGCATTTCTCTAAAATATTTTTAAAAAATTTCTTTCATTATTTCAATTAATGGAAGTCATCCATCATGTTGTTTATAATAACTAGATTTTTGTGTGATATTTACAAAATTTTCAACTACTAGTGAGCTAGTCGAATAGTACGCGTCAAATAAAAAAACAGTCGTCATATAAAAATATTTTAATAAATCCATATAATTTACTAAATTGTCTCAATCGACATCGGTCAAATCATTAGTATTTATCAACCGTCACGAGAGGCCACTCCACTTCAAGATCCTGCTCCACACCAGTGATTTTTGTTAAAACGCATTTTTTAATATTTTATGTTGGGTTCCATCTAATATGCATATTAAATTGAGGTTTCAAATATTTTTTACCCTGTGCGTTTACAAAAATTTAAAAACTTTGAGATCGTTGCCTACAACTATAAATAACTTTTAACATTAGACGAATTTTCTCGATATAAGATTTCATGACGGCTAAACAATCTTCTAACACTAAATTTAAAACACACCGATTGTGAAAAAACGCACCGCTTAGCATTGGTTTTAAATCGAGTTTTAACCACTCAATAGCTACGGTATTGTTAAAGGTGTTATCAAAAGAAATACTCATTATTTATCTTTTATTTTGAATTCATGCACATATTTAATAATTACTTTATATATAGTTTTAGCTGTGTGCAGATATTCGAAATCTTCAAAACATATTACGCGCTTATTTAGCTCCCATGAAACGAGATCGAACCAATGACATGTGATACAAATATACGATAATCCTACTTTATGTTACTCCTCCAAACGTCACTCGTTAAACTTACACGACCTTTGAAAGTTTCAAAATAATTTATTAGCGATTGTTTTGATTATAAATTGTCTTTAATGGCATCGCGCCGAAGAGAAGCTTTATTACCTGTTGATATTTGGATTGAAGCTCTGTATGTATGTATTTCGTCGCATCCTCGTTGTCGTAGTGGGTGAATGGCAACCCAAGTTTGATGACATGTTTCGTCTGCAGGTCTCGTTGTCGAAGTTGATCGTGCATCCAAATTTTGAGGTCTCGTTGTCGAAGTTGATCGTGCATCCAAATTTTGCGCTTCTCATGAAATTTGGGCTTGACTGCACTCAGGAACTTGTTCTGAAATGCAAGACTTAAGGTGACTTGCTAGTGTTAAGTTGTCGATAAGGGTCAGCAGCTTCGAGCATAATTTACACAGCGTCTTGAATTCGGTGCCAACTTGAATCTTATCAAAATGCTTCCAAACTGGCGTTGTACGATTGTGCTCAACCACTACAGGCGCACTTTGAGTAGACGACTCTGGCATTGAGGAGGGCAATGTCATGCTAACGTTGAGTACGTTGGCGTCAAGTGAAAATAAATTAAGAGAAAGAGTGTGAGAGAGAATGAGAGAGAGAAAGAAAAGAGTGAGAGAGAGGGGGTCGACTTGGCAGAGGGGGTTTATAAAAATAAAAATTATTTTTTAAAAAAAATAATAAAATTTAGCATGCGCTAGGCCCTGCTTGTGACAACCCAAAATTTCACGCACGTATTTTAATCTCTCCATGATGATAAAAAAGGCAGTACGATATTTTTTTCTCGAGATTTATCTTTTTGCGCATTTTTTGTTTCATTTGATTTTATTTGTGGAGGTGTCAATAACAATTGGTTAAGATTATATTAATATCAAATGGGCTTATATATTTATATGGGCTGGCCTTGTTAATATGGGCTTGCTGCCTTTAATGGTGTGCTGGCTGTGTTGGCTGGATGCTGGATATGGATAGTGCTGGCTGAGGTGTGTGTTGGCTGGATGCTGGATATGGATAGTGCTGGCTGAGATTGGGCTTGTGTTGGATGGTATGTTGACACTTGGGTGTTGAGGTTTGACACTTGGCTTGTGTTTGGACACTTGGCTGTTGGCTTATTTGATATGTGACACCTATTTGAGTTAGCCACTCCATTTTGACTTCTTGTTGCCTTTTCACCGTCCATGCCCTCTTTAAATAATTGGTGGATTTCTTCCTCCCCTTCTCCAACTGCTTTCCCTCTTCTCTGCTATCCCGAGACTGCTGCCACTGCTGTCTTTTCTGCTGCTTTGCTGAGCTATGCTGGAAGCTTGCTGCTGCTTACTGTTGTCTTGCTGCACCACTGCCCCTTAGCTGATACTCTCTGTTGCCCCTATCTGCTACTCTTTTACTACTGTAGTGTTGCTGCTCTGTTACTCTTGGCTGCCCGACTGCTGCCCGCTCTCCTCCTCCCTCTTTCTCCTCTTTTTGCTGGTTAGTTTATTACTTTCATGATTGTTTTGAAACTATTTTTTGTGCTGATTTCGGGCTGCCTAATTACTGTTTTATATGGAGGCTTAGCTCATTTTTTATACCTTGCTGAATATCATTTTATAAGAGGACGGAAAGTCCATTTGGGGGCTGGTTTTAGCCCATTTCGATGCATATTTATGGCTGTCCGACAAGATATAAAATCAGATTTTGGCCTTTTTGCGATTTCTGATTTATTGTGTCAGTTTTCCGATGATTTAGCGAATCATTCTAAATCTTTTGCGTTTTTCACAACGCATTCCAAGTGACGCAACACAATAAACGTGTGTATAATTTCAGTGGGTCCCAAGACTTCAAAATTAGAGGATGGCGTCGCAAGGAAACCGTGACGAAAATGTGAATAAAGGCAAAACTGTGGTGAGTATCTTATTTCTTAAAATTATGGGTATCCAATTATTTTGTAGTATTTAATTTATTGTCTCTTTTAACGAAATTGTTTGTGCATATGAGTTTCATCTTAAAGATATATCGCTAAGTAAATAAAGTGGGCAAGGGGACAATTAAGCGATTTTTATTCTAAGGGATTATTTTTATTATAAACTCCTATTTACACGACAAGATAAAATTTATTTAAAACTCTGCATGAGGAAATGTGATGGTTTCGAATCTGATGATGTGGAGGCATTCACTAATGGATTCACCAGTAGGGGTGATCCTACACTTACGCTCTTCGGGGGAGGGGCCAAATTCAAGTTTGCATCACCGGAGCATTTCTCATTTTATGTGACTAAAGTAAGGGGTAATTTAATGATTTAGTATTGAGAATAATCAGCTGATAAATTTTACTGTACTGTATGCATATTGATATCATTTCACTTGCTTGCATGTATAACTGTTTCACGAAATATTGTTCTCATATAGTCATAATTTTTATGACTAACCCAGAGTGTACACATTTTTTTAGGCAACAGGACCAACTTCAAGCAGAACATGCAGGAACTTGGCAGTTGAACTGGCAAAAGCAATAATTGAATCCCGGGACTGGCATATGGCTCGTTGTACTGTACCTACGTGTATATATTGTAATAAGCCTATCTAGTATATGTAAACGATCGTGTAATAAAATATAATAAATGAAAAAATGGAATAAAAGTTTGGTATATGTTCTTTGTATTTTGCATTTTGATGTGTTGTGACCCTTTTATTCAAAACCGTGATCTGATCTTTGACTCAGTTAATAGATCCCAGGATTTGTGTCTCTACAATTGGTATCAGAGGGACAGGTTTTCAATAAATTGTGTCACAGATAGTACAAAGACATTACACGAATAACCCGCTATTCGAGCATATTCCGGTTGAAACCGACAGGCGGCTTGCTACGACTGTAACGCTCTCAAGTTAGTTTTTGTTTTCGGGGACAAAAACTCTTTTAGTGGGGAAGATTTTGCGACAACCCAAAATTTCACGCACGTATTTTAATCTCTCCCCGATGATGAAAAAGGCAGTACGATATTTTTTTCTCGAGATTTATCTTTTTGCGTATTTTCCATTTCATTTGATTTTATTTGTGGAGGTGCCAATAACAATTGGTTAAGATTATATTAATATCAAATGGGCTTATATATTTATATGGGTTGTGTTGTTAACATGGGCTTGTTGTCTTTAATGGTGTGATGGCTGTGTTGGCTGGATGCTGGATATGGATAGTGTTGGCTGAGGTATGTGCTGGCTGTGTTGGCTGGATGCTGGATATGGATAGTGTTGGCAGAGATTGGGCTTGTGTTGGATGGTATGTTGACACTTGGGTGTTGAGGTTTGACACTTGGCTTGTGTTTGGACACTTGGCTGTTGGCTTATTTGATATGTGACACCTATTTGAGTTAGCCACTCCATTTTGACTTCTTGCTGCCTCTTCATCGCCCATGCCCTCTTTAAATAATTGGTGGATTTCTTCCTTCCCTTATCCAACTGCTTTCCCTCTTCTCTGCTGTCCCGAGATTGCTGTCACTGCTATCTTTTCTGCTGCTTTGTTGAGCTATGCTGGAAGCTTGCTGCTGCTTACTGTTGTCTTGCTGCACCACTGCCCCTTAGCTGCTACTCCCTGCTGCCCTTATCTACTGCTCTTTTACTGTTTTGGCTGCTGCTGCTCTGTTACTCTTGGCTGCCCGACTGCTGCCCGCTCTCCTCCTCCCTCTTTCTCCTCTTTTTGCTGGTTAGTTTATTACTTTCATGATTGTTTTGAAACTATTTTTCGTGCTGATTTCGGGCCGCCTAATTACTGTTTTATATGGAGGCTTAGCTCACTTTTTATACCTTCCTGAATATCATTTTTTAAGAGGACGGGAAGTCTATTTGGGGGCTGGTTTTAGCTCATTTCAAGGCATATTTATGGCTGTCCGGCAAGATATAAAATCAGATTTTGGCCTTTTTGCGATTTTCGGTTTATTGTGTCAGTTTTCCAATGATTTAGCAAATCATTCTAAATCTTTTGTGTTTTTCACTACGCATTCCAAGTGACGCAACTCAATAAACGTGCGTATAATTTCAGTGGGTCCCAAGACTTCAAAATTAGAGGATGGCGTCGCAAGTAAACCGTGACGAAAATGCGAATAAAGACAAAAGTGTGATGAGTATCTTATTTCTTGAAATTATGGGTATCCAATTATATTGTAGTATTTAATTTATTGTCTCTTTTAACGAAATTGCTTGTGCATATGAGTTTCGCCTTAAAAATATATCGCTAAGTAAATAAAGTGGGCAAGGGGACAATTAAGAGATATTTATTTTGAGGGGATTATTTTTATTATAAACTTTTATTTACACAACAAGATAAAATTCATTTAAAACTCTGCATGGGGAAATGTGATGGCTTTGAATCCGATGATATGGAGGCATCCACTGATGAATTCACCAGTAGGGGTGAGCCTACACTTACGCTCTTCGGGGGCGGGGCCCAATTCAAGTTTTCATCACCGGAGCATTTCCCATTTTATGTAACTAAAGTTAAGGGGTAATTTAATGATTTAGTATTGAGAATAATCAACTGATAAATTTTACTGTACTGTATGCATATTGATATCATTCTCCTTATTTGTATGTATAACTGTTTCACGAAATACTGTTCTCACATAGTCATAATTTTTATGACTAACCCAGAGTTGACACATTTTTTTAGGCAACAGGACCAACTCCAAGCAGAACACGCAGGATCTTGGCAGTTGAACTGGTAAAAGCAATAATTGAAGCTCGGGACTGGCATAGGGCTCGTTGTACTGGACCTACGTATATCTGTTGTAATAAGCCTATCTAGTATATGTAAATGATCGTGTAATAAAATGTAATAAACGAAGAAATTGAATAAAAAACTTGGTGTATGTTCTTTGTACTTTGCATTTTGATGTGTTGTGACCCTTTTATTCAAAACTGTGGTCCGATCTTTGATTCAGTTAATAGAGCCCAGGATTTGGGTCTCTACACTACTGCTGTGCAGAAGTACAACAGCTGCTGATGTGCAGAAGTACAGCAGCTGTTGTTGTATATCACTACAACAACAGCCTGCCACTGGCCAGTGGCCAACAGGTCAAGGCTATGTGGCCAAGGATGCCCGGTGGCCAACGGCTCTTATAAGAGTTGTTGATTAATGGTGCTTTTAAGAGTTGTTGATTAACGGCTCTTATAAGAGTTGTTGATTAACGGCTCTTATAAGAGTTGTTGATTAACGGCTCTTATAAGAGTTGTTGATTAACGACTCTCATAAAAGCCTTTGGGCCAACGGCCTGGGCCGGGCTGTTGCCTGGGCCAGGCCAGGGACGACCCAAAAATCGGGCTTTGCCCGGCCCGGCCCGGGACAAGTATCGGGCCGGGCATTTACCCCATACTTGGGCCCTGCAAGGGCCCTGAACCCGGCCTAGGCCCGGGCTTTTTCCAGGCCGGGCCTAGAAGGGCTATTTCCGGGGCGGGCCTAGACGAGCTATTTATGGGCCAGGCTCGGGGCGGCCCACTGAGCCCGGTATTTTTGTACACGACTACTCCACATTGGAGACCTCAAGATCACGTTCGAGACCGTCAGCTTGTACCTGCTCCACCACAACATCCAACTCCACATGATAGCTCGGGACCGTTATGACTACGAGTCAGAGGATTACTTCGACGATTATCCTAAGCAACTTCGAGTACCACGCATTGAGGACGATATTACATGTCGCATACGCATTAATGCCCCCACCTTCGATGGTCAGCTACCCAAAGAGTTTTAGTGAATTGCTTATGCGACATGTAATGCGTATTTTTCCTTCGATGGTCAGCTACCCAAAGATGTTGTGGTGGAGCAGCCAAGATTTTCTAGATCAACCTAGAGAGATCTCTACAGCGAGATGGAACCGTCTTATTATTCGTTGAGAAGACATGAAACGCGGATCGAAGGAAAAATACCTTTCCGCCTCCAATCAGAATCAGGTTCTAGATCAATTTTTTATGTTGCACTAGGGAACGCAATCCATAGAGGAATACATGTCTCGTTTTGATGAGCTAGAATTGAGAAGTGATCTACAAGAAGCTAGTGCCACCGCATCTCGGTTCCAAACTGGATTGAGACCGGAGTTACGTAGGGAGCTTATTCTCCACCAGTTGGAGACGGTAGAGCAAGTTTATCAGATGACCCTCGAATATAACCAGTACCAGTGAGTAGCTGGTACACGTCAAATTTCTACTGAGTCAAACAGATACACATTTAGGAGGACACCACCAGCCAATACCACCCCTACAGGGTCGTCTCGTGTTCCCAAGAACACAAAGGACAAGGTTGTCACCACTGGTCCTTCCAGATCTTCAGGTCGAGGAACATCTAATGACTAGTGTTATCGTTGACGAGTAGGGGCCATGCGGCAGCCCAATGCCCTACGAGAAATATATTAGTTGAAGGCGAACCCAGTGTTGCTGCTGAGAAGATCGCATATGAGAAGGTTGTTGCCACCGTTGAGGACGGTTGGGAGAGTGATGTTGAGCACTCCCTATAGTTAGGTGTTATACGGCATCTCCTTTACGCCCTACATACTGATGTGGATTGGTGTCGTACGACGATCTTTTATATCTACTTTCCCAGCGTAGCTGGTCCCAGCAAGTTAGTCATTGATAGCGGGAATTTTGTGAACATTGTATACCAGCGAACATTACAACAGATAAAGGTGACACCTGAGCATCATCCACATCCTTATCGAGTCATTTGGGTCGATAAGATGACTATATAGGTTACCCAGAGCTGCATAGTTCTGATCATTATCGCTTGATTCGAGGATCGTGTTTGGTGTGACGTCATCCCTATCGTGTTCGGTGTGACGTCGTCCCTATGGGTGTCATCCATATTCTATTAGGAAGGCTCTGGCCCAACGACCGTGATATCACGTGTTCTCGTCCATCAAACATGTATGTATACTACGACAAGAGTCGTAAGATCACGTTGACATTGACCCAAACCAAGGAGAAATTCATGGGGAAGGTCATACCCTCTAATAGTACGAGCTCATCTAGGTCGTTGCACATTCTGCGTAGCAGCAAATTTATGAGAGAGAGTGTCAGTGTCAGTATCTTTTATGTAGTGGCAGCCACCATGGCTTCTGCAAGCCCTACAGAGATTCCTGAGCCACCAACTGAGGTCCGTCGACTTTTGAATGATTATGGTGATCTTATTCAACATGAGTTACCTCAGTTATGAGATATTCAGCATGCCTAAGATTTGACACTGGAAGCTTCAGTCTCGAACTCATCACATTATCAGATGAATCTGGATGAGCATGCTGAGCTCAAAAGACAGGTTGACGAGTTGTTGAGGAAGCAATTCATACGGAAGAGTTTAAGTCTCTGTGTCGTCCCTCCCTTCTCACCTCGAAGGATGGGAGTTGGCGAATGTGTATCGATAGTAGGGCCATTAATACAATTACTATTAAATATCATTTTCTCAACCCCAAGTTGGACGACTTACTTGATACAATGGCCGGTGCCCAATAATTTTCAAAGATCGATCATCGCAGTGTGTACCACCAGATTAGAGTTTGTGAGGGAGATGAGTGGAAGACAACTTTAAAGACCAAAGACGGTCATTATGAGTGGTTAGTCATATCATTTGGGCAATTCAACTCCTACAGCACCATTGTGTGGGTGATGACTCAGATCTTTTGGCCCTTCATAGTCAAATTCTTGGTCGTGTACTTTGATGATATTTTGATCTAAAGCCACTCTTCGGATGACCATCTGGGCTATCAGAGGCTCGTGTTTGCTACACACCGAAAGGAGAAGCTACATGTGAACTTGAAAATGTGCACTTTCCTGAATGATTTTGTACACTTTCTTGGTTTTATCATATCAGTGTTTAGTGTGTCTGTTGACCTGGAAAAGGTCTAGTCCATTCGTGAGTGGTCTATTCCTTCCACTATCATTGAGGCTCGTAGTTTCCACGAACTAGCGACCTTCTACAGAAGATTTGTCCAGGGTTTTAGCACTATTAGGGCCGTCGTCATGAGCTGCCTTCAAAAGGAAGATTTCTAGTTCGTGGTTGTCGCCACTTCAGCTTTTATTGAGATCAAGGAAAAACTAACAACTGCACATGTTCTGAGATTGCCTAATTTCTCTAAGGTATTTGAGATAGCATGTGATGCATCTGGCGTTGGGATTGGCGGAATACTGAGTCGAGAGGGCTATCCGGTTTCTTATTTTAGTGAGATGTTGAATGAGGGCCAGCGGTACTAAAATTATGATAGTGAGTTTTATACAATAGTTTAGCTTCGTTATTGGAGGCATTATCTCCTCTCATGGGAGTTTGTTCTACACTCCGACCACCGAGCTCTACGCTATCTTGATTCACAACGAAAGTTGGGGCATAGGCATGCTAAGTGGGTAGAAGATCTACAGTACATTCATTATGTTCTCAAACACCATGCGGGAGTTTAAAACAAGCCTGTTGATGCTCTCAGATGACGTATAGCGCACAGTGTTAGCGCGACTAGTTTTCATCGTTTTTCTAGTGATTATCCTACCTACCCTAATTTTGGTGAGATTTATTCGGGGGTTTTTAGAGATCCTCCAGAACCCACTGAAGGGCTTAATATTGCTAAGGGATATTTATATTGTGGGTCATCCTTTCGGGAATTATTGATCTAGGAAATGCACGTTGGTGCACAGTTGGCTACTTTAGCAGATATAAGACAATTGCTTCAATTGGGGATCGCTTTTATTGGCCCGCCATGAAAAGGGATGTGGCGCGTTTTGTGCAACATTGCGGCATATGTCAGACAACGAAAGGTTCGAAACAAATACTGGACACTATACTCCTCTTCCGCTCCCACACCATCCTTGGGATAATATGCAAGGATTTTGTATTGGGTCTTTCTTACATTCTGAGGAAGCACGATTTTATTTTTGTAGGGGTAGACCAGTTTTCGAAGATGGCTCATTATATTGCCTTAGGCAAGACCAGCTGATGTGGCTCATGTGGCAGCCCTTTTCATGAGAGACGTTTTTGGGTTACATTGATTACCTAAATCCATAGTGTCTGTCAATGACGTTCAATTTTTTAGTTATTTTTGGATAACGTTATGGCATAAGACAGGTAAGACTTTGAATTTTTCTACAGCTAATCACCCACAAAATGACAGTCATACTGAGGTCGTTAATATGAGCTTAGGGAATCAGTCGGTTTGAGATTTTGTGTTACCCGTAGCTGAATTTGCACACAATAGTTACATGAATAACTCTATCGGCGTGAGTTCATTCTATATAGTGTCAGGTTATAAGCCTAGGAAGCCTATTGACCTATCGCATGTTCCCTATAGAGTCATGTCGCAGTAATTCTATCGAGTCTTTTAATCATCACATGCATGAGCTTGCATGAATTGATTCGGAATAAAATTGCTAGCAGTAATGAATTATATAAAGTACAGGCAGATGAATACAAGTGTGATCAGCATTTTTGGGTGAGCAAGTCATGATCCGACTTCGCATGAAAAGGCTCCCAAAAGGAATCGCTAATAAGCTAGAACCAAAGTGAATGGGCCTTCATAGGATTATAAGAAAAATTAGAACAAATGCCTATAGGGTCAACCTCCTAGCATATATGGATATTCATAGTTTCATACAGTAGTTAATACTGAAGATTTAACATTGTACTTTAAGCCTCTCGAGCATAGAGATCCATACCTTGAGCCACTTCCTACACCTTCTCTGTTACATCCTGACCCATCCCCTGGCCACCTTGGACAAACACTTGCGGACTTGTCGCCAATGATTCTACCGATTCTTCTAGATCCACCAGCACGATAGGTGAGGGTTGAGAACACTACAGATATTGTGGCGCATAAGTATATTTCTAGCGTTGATGGTCCCTCTTGTCATTACTTGGTGCACTAGATTGGTCGCCCCATATTTGATGATACCTAGATGTTTGCGACGGAGCATGATGGACTTGCCCCGATCTTCGATGTTAGTATGATCATCTCCATTCATCGGAGATGAATGTTTTTCAGTCGGGGGGAGTTGAACGAGTTTAACACCAGACTACGGGTCACCAGTCGCGGGGCCTACATTCATATATTCGCGCAAGAGACGCTGATCGAATAAGCGATCTGAGACTACGAGCACGTCCGGATCGTGGTTTTATTATGTATGTGTATTTTATTTTATTTTTTGAGCATGTAGTTAGTGATTTAGGACATCGGACGTAACGGTCAATCATAGTCGTTCACGCCCGGTACCACTTCCTACATCATCCTTGCTACATCCTGACCCATAACCTGGCCACCTTGGACAAAGACTTGCAGACTTGTTGCACCACCAATGATTCCACCGATTCTTCAAGATCCGCCAGCACGATAGGTGAGGGTTGAGCGCACTACAGATATTGTGGCGCATAAGTATATTTCCAGCATTGATGGTCCCTCTTGTCATTACTTGGTGCACTGGATTGGACGCCCCATATTTGATGATACCTAGATATTCGTGGCGGAGCATGATGGACTTGCCCCTGATCTTAGATGTTAGTACGATCATCTCCATTCATCGGAAAAGAATTCTTTTCAGTCAGGGGGAGTTGAAGGAGGTTGACACCAGAATACAGGTCACCTGTCGGTGGGTCCTACATTCATATATTTGCGTAAGAGACGCTAATTGGAACAGCGATCCGAGACGGCGAGCGCGTCTGAATCATGGTTTTATTATGTATGTGTATTTTATTTTATTTTTTGAGCATGTATTTAGTATTGCCGCCTGTTTCTATTTTTTGTCGTTGATTTGCTAGGATGTCAACTTCTCCCCTACTATACAGCAACTTTAGATCCTCTTTCGGAGTTTCAAAAAGGATTTGGCTGGACCTCTGACAATAGAAAGGTCAAGATCGCGGCCCACAGCCCGACTGCAGTCGGTGCACCCCAACTCGCCCTCCGTCTTGGATATAAACCGTGTGGCGGATTGTTGAGGCCGGTAATCGATTCCAGGACCTCCTTTATAAGAGGATTTTATCTCCTCCTCTCAAACCCATCTGAGCATTATATGGTTGGCCTTGACCTTTCAATGGTCGGTGGGCCCACTTTCAACAGATCCTTTGTTGGCATTGTGCCCTATCTGTTAACATAATCAATGCCTAAGTACATCATGTCTTTCCTTATAGTTTCATTCCAAGTCTTTATTCTTCTACCCCTCTCTCGTTTAACATGCCTAGTGACTAGACTCTCACAATGCCTAACTGGTGCCTCTAATGGTTTCCTCTGTACGTGTCCAAACCATCTTACTCGAGCTTCTTGCATCTTCTCTGTAATTGGTGCTACTCATCTCTTATCCCTAATATATTCAATCCTAATTTTATCCAGTCTCATGCGTCCACACATCCACCTAAGCATTCCCATCTCCGCAACCCCCATTTTTTGCTCATGTACACGATTCACGGCCCTACACTCAGAACCATAGAGCATCGCTAGTCTAATTGCAATTCGGAAAAATTTACCCTTAAATTTTAATGCTACTTCACAATGACATAAGAAGAAAGAAATTAAGAAGAAAGGAAATTCACAGCCATGCTTTGTAAGAATTCCAAACTGGCGGCAATAACACAGTGAAGAATAAGGGAGAAAATCGGTAAAATTACATTTCTTTATTTCATAATCAACTGTACTTTTCAAGGCCTACTACTAGTAAAAGAGGCCATAAATTCATAACCTTGTTAACCCTGTACATACCGATCCAGATGTTTTGTTAAGAACTAGAAACCTCTCCCAATTGTTATCAGTTGACCTCTTGCAATTCTCATTACCACTCCAATAAGAAAGATCCTTACAACCAAAAAATTCCCAACTCAAGCATAATGATGATGAATTTGCGAAGGCTTTTTTAGAAATGTGCAGACCAACAGCAGCAATGCGTATGGTACGTCCATTGGCCACTATGATTGGAGAAGACCGGACATGACCAGAACTACGATCAGCATTTGCAGCAGCCTCTATAACATCCAGAGTGTTCGCTGTTTTGAGCAATAAAAATAGTTTGAAATTGAAACTTGTATTGGAAACAAAATGAGGTAAATATCATCACCCATTTTTAAATCAGTTCAGTGAGCGTTCATTAAATTTTTTCTCTAACAAGTAGACAACAATCTGTACACACCGAGGTAATAGAAGACATTCCATACCAGGTTCATTAGCAACAAGTGTGATGGAAGAAGGAATGCTGCATACAACAGACAATTCCAAGTTTGCAATGGTTGGCACAGGATGGTCCCTGCCAACAAGGTTTCCCCGTGAAAATAGAATTTTCTGTTCAGCAAAGGGAAAATATTAGGACGTACAAATATTACATTTAATAAATACCACTTCAGTAAAAAAAATGTAATGTCTCCTGCTATTTAAAGGTGCATACAAAATTCCCCACTGATAGGCATAAAACTGTGTATAATCTAGTCCCAGTGGAGAATGTCTTCGACACCTGAGCACCATCTGTCACTGATAGAATTTCTTCGCTAGTAATATCTGCACTTTCAACATATTCGACATGATGATCCCATCGCTCAGGCCCTCCACTTAAAAGGACATCTATTGCTGAGCCAGGGGCTAGATATAATTCATCCAAAGGGAATAAATGTGAATGTTTGAGGCCATTATTCATTTTAGGAATATCTACCCAGTAGCCTCCAAATTTATTTCCATTTCCCGCTTGGTAAGCAACTAGTGGAGAATATGCAACTATAAGGTAATCTGCTCTTAAAATTAAAGGCTCTTCTTTGGATTGTAAGGGAGAATATAATTCCATGGATAAAGTAGCGTGTAGCATGGCCCGACCATGACCATAAGCAAATAAACAAGTCCAAGCACAAGGCTGCCCAAAGGATTGCTTAATGTTCACTGTGAGGGGGATGTTGGGCTCACATATCTTTTCAGTTATGTTCAGCGGACTGAAGATTTCACTTTCAGAAAAAATATTCCACCTTATGATAGAGTTGAAAGCATCACACTGATAAAAGTAATTACCTGGATTTAACCAAGTAGGATTGCAAATTATATTTATTCTTATAACTAAAAAAAGTGAAATAAAAAAATACAGTCAGTTACAAACTATGCACCATCGGTTGTCTTTAAGGTAACAGCAGCTTTAAGTTCTGTTCCAACTGCCACCTCTACAGGGTAGACTGGAAGAAAAGTAATGGAAGAAGGTTGAGTAACTTCCAAAACAACCTATGCCAAACAAGGGTTGCACTTAATTAGTCAAATAAGTAAGGTGAGCAATTCAATAGAGTTGAAGTAACAAAACAAAATGTAGTAACTAAATAAAAAGGTAAAAAAAATAAGATTCTCCTTTTTATAATTAAAAATCTACCAAGATGCCTCCAACAATGGTCATATGACACGGCAAAAATAGAAGAAACAACAAGTTTAGAATCATAAAAAAGATTATGTATTTAAGTTAAAAAAACAAGTGAAACAAGCATAATCGGAATTCAAATATGTTAAAAATTACATTTTTAAAAGCAGTTGATAGCCTTCGTTATCGTCAATGAAAATAAGTACATTAATGCAAACGAAGATACAAGATATCGAGACAAACTGTTACGGCGTTCGACGCACCAGATCCACATTGGGGACGCACTTATCAGGGCCGCACTTATCAGCGCCCCCCACGGCCAGGACCGCAAGAATTTATCTTATGCTTGATGCTTTCGTATTTCGCAATTTTATTATATTTTGGTCTCACTTGTAGTAAACCCAGGGGAGGGGCGCGACTATGCAAACAATTCACTCTTGGTTTGGGTTGGTACCTATATGGCTTTGGTTGGGTTAATGGAAAAGAAGGCAAGCAAGTATTTACCCTAAAATCTCCTCTCTCTCTCTCTAAATCCCGCTCTATCTCTCTAACCCTCCCGATCGCAAACCCTAGCCGCAGCCACATCCCGACTCTCGGGATTCCGCCGACGCCAGTGCTCCGCGCCTCTCTCGCCCCCGCCCCTGCTTCTCTCCCTATCTCTCGATCTCTTCTTCTTCCCCTCTTCTTCCCCTGCTACAACCCAGCAGTCGGCTGACCATCCGGCGGATCTTGCTCTCCTTCTACGGTCATTCTCCGAGCTATTCTGCCCGCGCTTGGGCCTTCCGTCGCAACGTCGACAGAATCATCGCATTTGCCTCCTTCCAGGGGCAGCCCCGGTGGCTGTGCGACCATGCTGATACTCATTCCTCCAGAAGGATGAGATCGAGCGGCAATGCGACCTCCTCCAGCAGGGTCTCATTCGGCACTGCGTTTCTCCTTTCTCTTCCCCAGTACTGTAGGTGCACAAGAAGGACAACTCATGGTGCATGTGTGTGGACTATCGGGCTCTCAACGCCATTATGGTCAAGGACAAGTTCCTCATTCCGATAGTGGAGAAACTCCTCGACAAGTTACACGGGGCGTGCTTCTTCTCCAAGCTCAACTTGTTTTCTGGGTATCATCAAGTCCGGATGGCGGATGCTGACGTGGAAAAACTGCATTCCGGACGCATTACGGCACTTCGAATTTTTGGTTATGTCGTTCAGCCTAACGAACGCGTCTTCCACATTTCAAGCTTTGATGAATGAGGTATTCCAACCCTTCCTCGGCAAGTCGGTTCTAGTTTTTTTTGACGATATTTTGGTGTATAGCAAAACTTGGGAGGAGCACCTACACCATCTCCAGGTCGTCCAAAACTCGGTGTGCACGCACTAATTGGTTCTTAAGGCTTTGAAGTGTTCGTTTGGGCAGCACTCGATCATTTACTAGTGCCATGTGGTGGAAAGTTTGGGAGTATCGGCCGATCCAGCCAAGCTCCAGGGCGTGGCGTCGTGTCCCCTGCCGCAAAGCCTCGTCGACCTCCGCGGCTTTTTCGTCCTCGCGGGATATTACCGCAGATTCATCCGCGACTATGGCAGCATCACAGCCCCCTTGATCAGCTTGCTCAGGAAGAACACATTTGTATAGACGGATATGGCGATACAGGTGTTCCACTCTCTCCAGGCGGCATTGTTGTCTAACCCGGTTCTCTGTCTTCTGGACTTCACTTTACCATTCCTCGTCGAGTGCGATACGTCCGGCCTACTCTATGGCGCAGTGCTACAGCAGGAGGGTCATCTCATCGCCTATTTCAGCTGCCAGACGGCCATCCATCATCGGAAATTTCCCTCGTACGAGCAAGAGCTCATTGGCCTCGCAAAGGCAATCCAGCATTGGCGGCCTTATTATAGGGTCGTTCATTCATCATACGGACAAATCGCGACAACCTCAAGTACCTTCTGGAGCAATGCCTCTACCGTGCCACAGCAGCGGTTGGTGAGCAAGCTACTCGGCTTCGATTTTCAGGTGGAACACAAGGCTAGGGCGCTCAGCCGCGCCGCCGATGCACTCTCCCGCCAAGACTCTCCAACAGATGTCGCCATCCATGTCAACAAAACAAGGTCGATCATCTCCTCCCTGCCAGGTTGCTTCAGCACTTACCGGTTCCTACCCAGATTTGGGCGGATCTTTCCATGGATTTTGTTGAAGGGCTGCCTTCAGTACGCGGCAAATGCATTTTTATGGTGGTGGTGGACCGGTTCTCGAAGGGAGTCCGTTTCATCACTTTAGCACGGTCGCTTGTGGCGGAGCACGTCGCACGGGTTTTATTCTAGTAGATCTTTCGACTGAATGGCATGCCGAAAACACTTGACTCGGACCGGGATAAGGTCTCCACGAGTAACTTTTGGAAAGAGCTTTTCTCACTCAACGGCACCAAATTGTCCTTCTCGTCGGCATACCACCTCCAGTACGATGGCCAGACCGGGGAGATCAATTGCACTCTGGAGATGTACTTGCAGTGTGTTACAGGAGATCGGCCTCGGGATTGGTCGCATTGGCTGTCTTGGGTTGAATATTGTTACAACACGGCATACCACACCGCACTGCAGACCACGCCGGTTCGCATCATCTACGGCCTGGAACCCCCCCCCCCCCCCGCCTCTTGTCCTACACTGGTGGATCAGCTCGCTTGGCGGCCATCGACCGAGAATTGGAAGATCGGGATATTTTTTGCATGCAGCCCGGAATCGCCTGCAACAGGCCCAACAACGGATGGAGATTGCATACAAACGGGGGCATCGAAAACTCACCTTCGCCGTGAGCGATTGGCGTCGTCCTTTCCGTCAGGTCTCCACTACACGGCCCACCTACAATAAGATGGGGCCCAAGTTTTTTGGCCCTTCTCCCATCACCAAACGCAAAGAGGACGTTGTCTACCGCCTCGGCCTACCTCCCGAGGCCCGAATTCATGATGTCTTCCACATCTCCCAGCCCAAGTTGTTCGTGGGATCTCCGTTGTGGGCTCCCCTAGTATAAATTCCACCACAACTTGAGGACAAGCTGTCTTCCGACGAGGGCAGTGATGTTACAGCGCTCGACGAACCAGATCCACATTGGGGTCGCAATTATCAACGTCGCCCACCGGCCAGAACCGCATGAATTTATCTAATGTTTGATGCTTTCGTATTTTGCAATTTTATTATATTTTTGATCTCACTTTTAGTAAGCCCAGGTGAGGGGCGCGACAGTGACGATCCCAATTACGCTTTTTAAAATTTTAATATTTCCCTGATGATGATCAAGAGGCAATACAGATTTTTCGAATTATGTTTTTTCCATTTTGTTTTATTGTTTACATTTTTTGTTATTTGTGGGTGCAAATAGCCAAATAATGGATTGTGTGGGCTGTCTTTGGTAAATCGGCTGCCATTTCAAATGGGTTGCCTTTGGTATTGGTAAATGGGCTGCCATTTAAATGGGCTTGTGAAATGGGGATGCTGGATGAGTATGGTGTGTTGGTTGCTGTGGTGTTAGCTAGTTTTGACATTTGGATAAGCCACATGTTGGCTAGGTTGAGTCTTGGGGATGGTTTGGGTGGCACCTGGTTCACACCTTGGCCTTTTTCTTGCCGCTGACCGCTTACTCCTCTGTTATAAAAGTGAGACCGAGCTCTGCTTCTCCCGCATTTCTTCTTCCGTCTTTATGTCATCTCTCGGTTGTCGCCTTCTTCCTGTCGTTGCTCTGCTTCTGCGATTACCTTCTTCTTCTTCTCCCTGGATTTCTCATTGTGCTTCTGAGTTGTCGTTGCTTTGCTTCTATGCTGACGGTTTTGTTGTGTCGCTTAAGGCTTGTTGCTGTGTCCTGTTATTGCTTTCTGCTGTTAGGCTTTGCTGCTCCTGAGCTGATGTAGCTCCCTCTACTGGTCCTGAGCTGTTGCTGCTCCCGAGCTCCCTATGTCATTGTTGTGTTGTTACTACTGCTCCCGAACTCCCTGTGTCGTTGTTTTGCTATTCCTGTATAACTGTTGTGTTGTTCTTGTGCAGCTGTTGTATACTGCCTTTTTCCCTTCCTCTCCTGCTATAAGGATATTCTCCTCCTTCCTACTATGCACTTCCTATAATTGTGGCTTGCTGAAATAATTTTGTTGGGCTGATTTTATTATTTTGATAGGTCGTTTGACTACTTGTTATTATTTTTACAGATACATTATACGGATTTTGATGTTTAGTTTTAGTGGATCACTTTATGGGCATTTCAGATTTTTGCTGAGTTCATTTTGAGCTATTTAAGAGCCGTTTTGGCTATTTTGTACCGTTTGGACGGCTAAGGTTGAGATTTGCAATCTCGGTTGAGCACTGTTTTGGTTGGACAGCTCGTATTAAGATTTTTTTGTTGTTTATGTTTACTTTCGGATTGTAACGAATTTTAAATGCTTTTTTAAAAACATTAATGCTACGAATATCAAGTGACGCAACTCAAATAAAAAGTGCGTAAAATTTCAATGGTTCCGGAGGCCCAAGAATAAGAGCATGGCGTCACAGGATAATCGTGGCGGCAATGCGAACAAAAATATGGATAAAGGCAAGGCCCTGGTGAGTTTCTTATTTTTTGAATTAAGTTTTATTCACGTAATTTCATATTTTTGATTTTCTTTTTAAATAACCAGTGTCTGTGCATACGAGTTTAACTCAATGATATATCGCTATAGAAATAAACGTGGACGATAGAAAAACATAAAATCGATAAATATTTCTGAAGGGATTATATTATTCAAAACTCATGTTTTCAAGAAAATTACGATCAAAATAAGAATTAATTTAAAACTCTGCATAGAGAAATGTGAAAGATTCGAATCCTATGACGTAGAGGCATCTACTGATGGATTCAAAAGTAGGGTGCGACTACAATTTCTCCCTTCGGGGGTGTGGCCAATTCAAGTTTGCATATCTGAGGATTTCCTATTTTATGTAACTAAAATTAAGGGGTAACTTAAGGGTCAGTATTGAGAATAAATGAAATAATTATTTTATTGTAATGTATGCATATTGTTATCTCCCTTGTTTGCATGTATGACTATTCACGAAATACTTTTCTCACATAGTCATAATTTTTATGACTAACCATTCGTGGATTTATTTTTGAAGGCAACAGAGCTTCTCCCAGTGCACCAAAGAGAATTCCGCCAGAAGAATTGGCGAAGGTATGGCTGAAGATATTTGTAAGCATTGGTGAAGCTCAAGAAAGGCATAAAGCCTCTTGTAGAGATCTTTATTGTGACTTTTGTATTGAGTATAAATAAATACTCATAATTTTTTATCGAATAATGTAAATAAATAAATGGATGAATAAAAATGTTGATGTTTATGATCTTTGTACTGTACTTTTAATGCTACGACTCTTTTTATTGAGATAAGAAATAGTGTTTGATCCCTGAAATCATTTGCCAAGCCCGGAAATTTGGGGCTTCACAGCGACTATGCAAACAATTCACTCTTGGTTTGGGTTGGGACCTATATGGGTCTGGTTGGGTTAATGGAAAAGAAGGCAAACAAGTATTTCCCCTAAAATCCCCTCTTTCTAAATCCTGCTCTATCTCTCTCTAACCCTACAGATCATGAACCCTAGCATCAGTCGCATCCCGACTCTCGGGATTCCGTTGACGCCAGTGCTCCGCGCCTCTCTCTCCCCCACCCCTACTTATGTCCCTCTATCGATCTCTTCTTCTTCTCCTCTTCTTCTCCTCTCCTTTCCCCCCTCACGGGTTTTGCTATCTTCCAACCACAGCACCGGCGAGGGATTTGGCCCCTCCACCGGGGAACTCCACCTCAATCGGACCTATCACGAGATCTAGATTGGGGGGTCATAACACAAACTCTATTCAATCTCTTGAAAAAATGCTTCATCTAAGAATTTGCCCTCCAAGTGTTAGAAGACCTGAATGATCCAAGATATCACTCCTTACATTAATGCGAGCAAAGATACATGATATCGAGACAAACTCCATTCAATCTCTTGAAAAAACGCTTCCTCTAAGAACCTACCCTCCAAGTGTCAAAAGACCTGAATGATCCAAGATATCACTCCTCATAAACTAGGGGAGCCTTATATATATGGAGACCCCGCTGCAAGACGAGCATCCTAAAAGATTATTTAAGGAAATTATGTCTCTAAGAAGACCCCTGCATCGTGAGGCCGATAGTCCACGTGAATGTATTGTTTGTTCGCAAGTATGTATACGTATCAATACATCCGACCTGAAAATCGACCTTGTCCACGGGGTTGAGCATGTAAGGATCCCTTGAGCACGGTAACGAAACTCGGTAGTCTCTTCTGGTGGGTGGGGCATGTGAAACATAACGCGCTTGGATGCACCGTAGCTAGCTAATTTGGCGGAGCAAGGGAAATTTCACCTAAAACTATCGTGAGCTCTTCATGGATTTGACCGGGTGGTGAAAAGTGGTCGTGCCCCCAAGACCAACTGGTGAGAAATTGGAGAGCCATAAGACCCTTCAAGGAAGAAATGATACCGTCTCGGAAATGATGTTGGGAAGATAGGCATGGTCGCTTGATGGAAGGAGAGCAGAATGCTTCGCTCGATGCTGGAAGGATCAAGGAAAAAGTGTCGCTGATTGGACAACTGATCGAAGATGAAATGAGACGTTGAAGCTGAGGAAGGATCACACTAAGGAAGATCAACTGCAAAACGTGTAGCTCGGTGCTTGAAGGAGCTGCAGAAGGCGTCACACAACACTGGAAGGATCGAAGCAGAGGCATCGCTAGTTGGACAATGTATTGGCACTGGAATTATCGGCTAAAGTTGAGTTGAAGAATAGAGCTGACACCTCGAGGATCTTGGGTTTAAGATCAGAGGCAAAGAGGATTATGTCTCTAATATCAAGTGAAATGCAAAATACATTTGATATTTTACTCTCCGAAAATTCTGTCTCTTTAAATAGATTTTCTAATGCAGAACCCTGAACCTTACTGTGAACCGAACCTTGAATCAATTTCTCTTTACAATATCCATGTTGAGTGTAGCATAAAATAGGCAAGAAACAAATAGAAAAGATAGAATTTTATATCTGTTAGAAAGGCCCATGTAAAGAACCCATATTGGGCCCAATTTTATTATATTTTCTTCCCCTCTTCTTAGTCTCACATCCTTTATAGGATTTCTTTCTCACCTTCTCCCTCCTATATATTTGTATTCTCTCATTGTATTTAGAAATACAAGCAATACATACAAGTTTTGAGCTCTTTCAACATGGTATCAGAGCGACTCGGTCTCTCATTGCGGCTAGCGATCTGCTAACCGCCCGGTCTCTCCCTGCGGCTAGCCTCTGGTAACCGCCCGGTCTTCCCTTTCGCGTCAGGCGCAGCCTGTTTGTTTTCTACCCGCTACCTGCGTATAGAACTTTCTACCCGCATCTCTTACCCACCATTCTCATGGCCTCCACCTCTGCTTCCCTCTTCCTTTTATAGGATTCTCTCTGTCAAGTGAGGCCATCTCCCACTTCCTTCTACCCGCGCGGCTTCTTCTCTAACCGCTTCGAGCTCTACCCTCTCTTCCTCCTACCCACTGTGCACCTTGCCCGCTGCGAGTTCTCCTACTCGCGGCCTATTCTTCTTGCGGCTTCTCCTATCCACTGCCTAGTATTGCTGCTCGAGTGCTCCTACTCGCGGCCTGGTTTTCTTCCTTTGTCTTCCCGCGCGGTCTCTCCTTCCCCGTTGCGACCTCTCCCCTTTTCTGTTCGAGCCGACCTATCTTGTCGTTCCTTCTCTGGCAGCAAGTGTGTTCACTGTGACCGTGCGGTTTGTTTCTCTGCACTCAGGTCGCGGCCTCCCTCTCTCTCTCTTTTGCTCTCTGCTACTCTTGTCGCTTTGACTACCCGCTGCGCCCTCTTATGTAACCGTGTGGGCTTGTCGTGCAAGAGTGTTTTCCCGCGGCGACCTCTTCAACCCGCGGCGACCTCATCAACCCGCGGCGACCTCTTCAACCTGCAGCGACCTCTTCAAACTGCGGCGACCTCTTCAAACCGTGGCGACCTCATCAACCCGCGACGACCTCATCAACCCGCGGCGACCTCTTCAACCCACGGCAACCTCGTCACCCGCGGCAACCTCTTCAAACCGCAACGCCCTCTTCTGCTCGTTGCGGCCTCTCCAGTCTCTATGAGCTCGTCTGTTGACTCCGCCAGCCAGGCAGCTAACCCTTCTGCAGAACGCCCGGCTCCTTTTGCAGAACGCTCGGCTCCTCCTCCTGAACTCCGCGATGAGCTACGGATCACCACTATTTCCCTGTCTGGGAAGAAGAATTTCATCTCATGGGCGCACTCGGTTCGCTGAGTTCTTCAGGCCAAGGGCCTTGTACTTCATCTCACTCAGGAACCTCCCTCTCCTCCTACCTACGACTGGCTGCGAAACGACGGTCGCGTTCAGACGTGGCTCCTCATTTCCCTGGAGGGTGAGCCCTACCAGATGGTCATGTATCATGAGACGGTCAACGCTATGTGGGCTGAGCTCCACTCCTTATACTCAGGCAAGGACAGAGTCCAACACCTTTATGACATTATTATCGACCTTCAGGCTCTCGACGCTGGCGGAACTGCGGACATGACCTCGTTTGTTGCTCATGTTAAGACTCTTGCGGAGGCCTGGACCCAGCATCAGCAACCTACCACTGATCTTGCTGCTCAGCGTGCTCAAAAGGAGGTCGTCTGCATTGCTATGATGATGGCTCGTGTCCCACCACACCTTCAGAGTATCCAGGCTCAGGTTCTGGCTTCGGCCACTACTCCTCCCCCATCTGATGTTTGCTATATGCTTATTCGAATGTCACCGCCCCCGGATACTCCTTCACCCTCCTCTCCGGCCCTTCTCCAGCAGACCCTTCCCCCTACTTCCCCCACCGTCTTCTGCTCGTGCTGGACGTTCGGGCTCCCGCGGAAGGGGGCGTGGTGGGCGGGGCCGCCCAAAGTGTTCCTATTGCGGCCGTGACGGTCACACTGAGGTCGTTTGCTACAAGAAACATGGCTACCCTCCTCGTCCGACGGCCTCTATTATTGCTGACACATCCTTTGTCTCCCCTCCCGACCTTGAGGTCGTTCGTCTCCAGCTTCAGCAACTTCAAGGGTTGCTTAACCCTCCCTCTGCCTCCATCGCCTCCGTCTCCAACATAGGTACAGCTTGTTTATCCACTAGTCTGCGCTGGATCGTGGACTCGGGTGTCACTCATCACATTACCACACTACGGCCACCCCAGTACTCGGATGCTCCTCGTCCAAAATGTATCATCGTGGCTAATGGGGAGACGGTCCCTGTCTCCGGCTCGGCTGACCTTTCTCTCAACCAGTTGATCTCCCTTCGCTCGGCTCTTCATGTTCTGAGCTCTCCGTTCAATTTACTTTTTGTTGGTCGCCTTACAAATGATTTAGATTGCTCTGTGATATTCACATCCTCTTCATTTTTCATCCAGGATCGGCGGACGCGGACTACCATTGGTAAAGGCACATTGTGGAACGGGCTCTACCTTCTCGATGACTATCCCTCTGTCATATCCTTTGTCTCCTCCAGTGAGTGGCATCGGCGTCTTGGACATGCCCCTCTCCCAGTCCTCCAGCGGGCTCTTCCTGATATCTCTCTTCACCCTTTTCAGTGCGACTCTTGTATCTTCGGCAAGAAGCCGCGCTCTTCTTTTCCTGCACATTGTACTTGAAGCACCGCTCCTTTTGACTTAGTACATTCAGATGTTTGGGGTCCTTTTAAAATTACTAGTGTTTTTTGGTTATCGCTAATTTCTAACGTTTATTGATGACTACTCTCGCATAACATGACTTTACTTATTTCGTGATCGCGTCGAGCTTCCCCGTGTTTTTCGGGCCTTTGTTCTTGAAATCCGTATGCAATTCCACACCACCTTCAAAACATTGCGCACCAATAATGCTCGTGAATACACTAGCCACGGCTTTGCGGCTCTGTGCTCTGAATTCGGGATAATTCATCAAGCATCATGTGCTTACACACCCCAGCAAAATGGCGTTGCCGAACGAAAGAACCGGCACTTGCTTGATGTTGCCCGCTCCAACATGCTTCAAATGCATGTTCCCAAACACTACTAGAACTTTGCGGTCTCCACTGCGTGCTTCCTTATCAATCGTCTCCCTTCCTCCGTCCTCAACTATGCTACTCCGTTCAGCCTTCTGTTTCCCTCTACTCCGGCCTTCCCTCTCCTTCCTCGCACATTTGGCGCACCTGTTACGTCCACCGACTGGGCCACTCCTCGGACAAATTAGATCCCCAGGCGGCTAAACATATCTTCGTCGGTTATTCACGTACACAGAAAGGCTATGTGTGTTATTCTCCTTCTACTCGCAAGGTCTACGTTTCTGCTGATGTTACCTTCCGGGAGGATCAGTTGTTCTTCCCTGCTCCTTTAACCACTCCTCTCCCACCGACAACTCTGCTGCCACTCCTCCCACGCCATGTCATCCCTGTTACTGCGCCTCTGCCACCGGTCCCACCTGCTCCGGCTCCTGCGCCCTCCAGGCTTGCCTGTCTTCCGTGTCTACACTCGTCGCCCTTCCGGTTCTGTTTCCCCTCTGCAGTCGGCCTCGACACGGCTCCTTCGCGCCCTGCTGATCAGGTACCGGCCTCCACTGCTCATCCTCTGGAAAATTGTGTCTCCTTGCATCGCCTTTCTCCCCACCTTCACACATTTGCTACTTCTCTTTCCTCGGTTTCGGCCCCTAACTCTGTGCAGGAGGCGCTCCAACATCCTGGTTGGCGAGCTGCCATGGAGGAAATGGCTGCTCTCTGGGCCAACCAGACATGGACTCTCGTACCCCTCCCTCCGGGTCAGAAACCGGTTGGGTGTAAGTGGGTCTTTGTCATCAAACATGTTGATGATGGGACGATTGACCGTTTGAAAGTTCGTCTGGTGGCGCGTGGCTTCACCCAACAACAGGGACTCGACTATGAAGAAACTTTTTCTCTGGTGGCCAAACTCATCACCGTTCGAGTCCTCATCTTCGTGGTTGTCCATCGTCGATGGCCCTTAGTCCAACTGGATATTAAGAATGTCTTTCTGAATGGCGATCTCCAGAAAACAGTGAATATGCAGCAACCTCCCGGGTTTGAGATCACGGGGGAGTCTCAGGTCTATCGTCTTATGAAGGCACTGTATGGTCTCAAAAAATCCCCACGGGCGTGGTTTGACAAGTTCAGTAAGGCCCTTTGGGAGGTTGGCTTTACTCGGAGCTCGGCAGACTTCTCGTTGTTCACTTGTCACCGCACAACGGGAACGGTTCTTTTGCTAGTATACGTTGATGATATCATAATTACAGGAGACGACTCGAAATAAATACAGGAGGTCAAACTTCATCTGAGCTCTGTATTTCAAACAAAAGATCTGGGGGTCCTTCGATACTTCTTGGGTCTTGAGGTTGTCAGACGGCCAGATGGTCTTGTCCTCTCTCAGCGGAAGTACTGCCTCGACCTCCTTCATGATTCAGGTTATTCAGGTTGTAAGCCAATTGACACCCCAATGGAGGTAAATTACAAGTTGTGCGCTCAGGCATCTAACTCAGATCTGCTACTCCAGAATCCAGAATACTATCGTTGTCTCGTTGGAAAGTTGATCTACCTCACGGTAACCAGATCAGATATTTCCTTCGATGTTGGTATTGTCAGTCGGTATATGCATTCCCCTCGAAAATCTCATCTTCAGGTCGTTGAACGCATTCTCAGATACCTTAAAATGGCTCTTGGTCAAGGCCTGGTATACAAAACCTCATCTTCAGCTCCAACATGGGTGACATATTCTGATGTTAATTATGTTGGTTCCCTTGATGATTGACGATCAACCAGTGGTTATTGCACATATTTTGGGGGACATTTGATTACCTGGCGAAGCAAGAAACAAGCGGTCGTTGCTCGATCATCAGCTGAGGCAGAATACCGGGCAATGGCATCGGTGGTTTCAGAGATAACGTGGCTTGAAAGTCTCCTTACCGATCTGGGTGTAAAGCTCCCTTCCCCAGCTCTCCTCCTCTGTGACAGCCAAGCTGCTATACATATAGCCAAGAACTCAGTCTTCCACGAGAGAACAAAACATATTGAAGTCGACTGTCATTTCATCCGGGAAAAGGTTCAAATGAAGAAGCTCGAACTGAAGCATGTTTCCGGGACTGAACAAGTTGCGGATGTCCTCACAAATAGTCTTTCCAGTACCCTCTTCTATCAGTGCTTGTCCAATCTTGGCGCATACGATTTGTACGCTCCAGCTTGCGGTAGAGTGTTAGAAAGGCTCATGTAAAGAGCCCATTGTTGGGCCCAATTTTATTATATTTCCTTCTCCTCTTCTTAGTCTCACATCTTGTATAGGATTTCTTTCTCACCTTCTCCCTCCTATATATTTGTATTCTCTCATTGTATTCAGAAATACAAGCAATACATACAAGTTTTGAGCTCTTTCAACAATATCAAAGAAACATTTGAAGTGACAACTATCAATAAGAAAATAGTTAATGTTGAAAGAATATGTAGAAGAAGAGATACACACGAGGTCTAAAGAGAAACTTTTGTTCAAGATCGCTTGTGTGGTTAAGAATAAAAATCTCAAGCAATGGGTAATAGAAATGAATAGAAATCGAGATTTCATAAAACTGGCCCTAAATAATTGGATTAAGGCCATTGATGGTAAATTCTAGCAACTAAAAACATAAGTCATTTATATCTCCAAATTAAATAGACCAGGAAATATGCTTTTGATAAGATGACGATAAATAGTAAGCAATACCAGTATAACTGCTCGTGTACCTCATCATAATTTATTGAGTCACATAATGAGATGACTTTAATAGTTGTTGTACCAGGCATTCTTGCCATTACAAAACCAGAAGCAGTAACAGATGCAATTTCCTCGTTAGTAGATGACCAAAACAGATTGCCACAACCTAAAAAAACATTACCACTTCAGAATTATTAAGAAACGTATTCTTGAATAAAAATATGTTGTAGAAATAAAAAATATATATTACCTCCAGTTGCCTTCAGCTCAACTTCCTGGTAAATACCTGGAGCCCAAGGAATGTAGATGATTCCTGAGAACTCAACCTGCTCTCTGCCACTAAACTTCACTTCTTTGCAAACAGTTACTCCTTGGACAGCTCTTAGAGCCTAGAAAACTGATGTTATGAATAAAGAAACTAGGTACTGAATCAAAGAAGAGAGTACTTGGCCAAGTATCTAGTAGCAATAAGTGGTAAAGATATCAAATGAACTCCAAACATACAGGAATAGACCAATTATTTTATGCGGTAATGCATGCAGAGGTGATCGCACAAGAAAGCAATATTTGATTTACCTGAACTTCTTCTTTGTTTTCACTATGATAAAACAGAGAAGCTGTTAAAACACCTTCGCCAACAAAATATGGCTTGAGTAATCTTGAATTTTGCCAACTATGTTTTGCTGAAACAGCATTAGGAACAAGCAATATGTCCCAAAATTCAGAAGTGTCGTCTTCCAGTTTTATATTAGCTTTCTGTTATAAGAAAGGATCATAAAAATCAATAGCAAAAGAATGATGCCAAGTACATTAAAAGGGCATTTTTCACTCCACCGTTAAGTACAATATTATCAATCAGACTTTTGATCTTGCCATAGAAAAATTTAAAAAAAGTTACATCTCAGTAATTGCAGAAAAAATCAAACAATCTGCATCAACTATAATAGTCCTATTGGTTAATATGCGAGTGAAACTAAAAGAGCTATATAGGCTCCATCTACATAGACTATATTCTTCCTTTAATTCTATCTCTATATGGAAGAAGAAGCTGAGGCTAAGAAGATGTAGTCTTCTATATAGCCTATAACCACGGAGACTCAACATCTTCTTCTATATAGAGCTAGAATTAGAGGAAGAATATTCCTATGTAGATGGAGCCCATATATTCTTATATATAACTATGTAGGGTATGGGAGAACCAGGTAGAGGTTTATCTAAGGGTTTATCGTTAGTAATTTTGTTGTTCGGTGGGAAGGAATTGCGTCGCAATTGGCTTTCACGCCAAACCAGTCGGTTCACAATTCCAGAAAGTCAATTCATGCGCGTCGAACGAACCCTTACACATTTCCAGAAAGCAAATAGAACAATTCCAATAGGCTTTGCCGTGAAAGCCAATTAGGACGCAATTCCATCCTACCGAACAACGGAATGTCTATAAGTGCAAAATTCCTTGTCCATACTAGCATTCTTTATGCAATCACGTAAATCATTGATGCAGGAACACAATCGCTGATTCTATAAAGAATTCTTGCAAGCAATACAGTCTAAAATTGCATATGTTTTGCTTCATTGGTCTTTCATAATGGATATTATTCTACCTGAAATCACAAGAACAACGACCACCTACTTAGCCCCTCTAAACCTAGCAATCCCAAGAAGATCATCAAATTCCAAGTACAACAAGTATGTGTGTGTCCCAATCTTCAATATTTCAACTATTCCATTACAAACTAATAGGCACTGTATATGTAGGAACATGCTTCATTATATTAGTATTCCAGCTATTCCCATCAAATAATGTTTGAGGTATTAAACTTAAACTTGCAAAATAATTTTATCAACTTCATTTATGCTATGTTATATATATAATCCTTCGCCCCTACCTCCATAGTTGTTAATAAGAGGATATAGATACTTATGGAGAGAGCTCAGTAAAGGAGGAATGCCTCAAATTAAGTGTGCAGGCTTTCTTATACCTATTCCGGTTTATGGGATTACTTAATGTCCTAACTCATTTTGAGCTGTTGATTTTGATTGATCCTTGAGAGGATTCTTCTTTAGAGTCGTCATGAAAACCGTAAAATGAACCGGAACCGCAAAGAACTGGGTTGAACTGGGTTGAAGCGTTTGCGAACTGGGTCAAAGCAAATGTGCGATAAGCGGAATACATGATAAATAAATGCATAAATAAAATGTGTGACGCCTAGTGACGTCTAGCATTAGCTGATGCGACAGAGCTTGCATCAATTCCCTCGAGTTTGAAAGCGCTCGACCCCGATGAGAACTCGCAAAGACAAGGAGTGGAGAGAGCAGATGTTGTCGCTATTGCTGAATCAAGTGGTTTGTTACGCTTCAGAATTTGAAATGGGCAAGAACTCCTGCAATAATCAAACATCCACTCCTCCCATGAAAAGTACAACTCATGACGATGACGACCGACCATGAATTCGTAATCTCCACAGGTGTCTCGCATTTTGTTAGTAATAAAGTTATACAGTTCCGTTAAATAATTAATATGAGCTTGCGCGTCGAATGAAATACGTTCGTGGAATGAGGCGTGATGACAGTTGGGTGTGCGGAATAACACATGAATAATCTCGGAAGGAGATTCATAATAAGAGTGATATTTCGAATTATTGAAAGTGACGTGTGCTTGTGGAGGTACAAGATTTCGTTGTTGTAGATTCTTACCGATTAATTGCCAGAGAAAATTCTCCAAACTTCTATTAATGATTTTGATCTGCTCATCGGTCTGAGAGTGATAGACGCTACTTCCTTCGAGATTGACTCGTTTTTCCACATAAAATATGTTTCATAAATATGATAGAAAACATTTATTGCGTTGTATAGTTTCATAAATTTGCTCCATTCCAAATGACAATGAGGTGAACTAAAAGTACAATCTTTAAATACGAAATCGATGGGATGTGGTGTGCCGAGTGTATGTGCATCATACATAGTATAGGAGAACTGAAAGATATCAGGTGGCACATCAGGACTTGATAAGTGTGGGGTGAGTGACACATCTGGGCCACGAGTTGCCTCATAGGATGGCGGTTCAGGCGGGAGGACAGTGAGTAGTAATGTGGTGGGGATGACGGCAAGTGAACTTGGAGTCGTAGGGGTCCTCTCGCGGGCTCTTGGAATAAGACAGTTCTTCTAGGGTAAAAGAACAATCTTGTGTCTGTGGTGCTTGAATGTGTGAGAGTTGCTCGTGCCATCGTGTATGGCACGACGATCGTACTGCCAAGATCTTCCTAGTAAGATATGACAGACGTCCATAGCAGCGACATGGCATAATACTCTATCAGCGTACGTACTTCCTATAGAAAACTCTACTAGACAGTAATGTGTGACGGGCATAGTCAAATGACTATTGACTCCGGCTAAGCTGTAGGGTTGTTCTAACAGGTGCACTTCAAGCCTCAATATGTCGACCATGCGCTGGGACACAAAATTTTTCATGCTACCGCTATCGATGATAATGGAACAAAATTGCCCCTGAATGCGTGCAGTAGTGCGGAAAATATCATGCCTCTTATGATCATCCTCAGTAGGCTCATTAGGGGTGATCAGACTATATCGTAAGACGCAGACTAGGTGTTCGGCGTGTTCTCCTTCCACTTCTATGACATCCTCAGTCTCGTGTTCGTGCTCAGGTTCAGAGTGTGACTCGTTCACGTAAACTTCATACTCAGGCTCATGTCCATCCGTGGAGTCGATGATAGAGATGAAGTGGCGTCGCGGGCACTCAGATGATTTGTGTCCGGGCTCCATACACTTGAAGCATCGGAATACTCCAGTGTTGGGCTTAGCCCAAATAATCTCCTTACCCTTGGAAGGGATAGTGGACGGGGTCGGAGTCCCAGTAGTGATGGGAGGGTGCGGGGAATCAGAAATCCTAGCAGCGGTGGGAGTGGTGACACTTGTGGTAGACTTATCCGTAGATCTGACTCCGGATGCACGCTTCTGTAGTGACTCTACTCTACGGGCTCTACTAGAGACTTCCCCTAAATCGCGATAGTCGTGCAACTCTACCTGATCTTGTATGGAATAGCGTAATCCATTAAGATAACGGGATACAGTCATATCATCATCGTCACGAAGATCTAGCCTCGACTGTAGGACAAGGAACTCATTAGTGTACTCATCTATCGTTAACTTTTCTTGTCGTAGATTATGGAATCTACGTTATAAAGTCTGTAGATAATCATGGGGCACCTAGCGCTTTCTAAGTTGGGCCTTAAATTCGTTCCAGGTGGTGATGGGAGGTAAACCTAAATTGAATCTGGCGCGCTCTAATTGTCCCCACCAGACTAAGGCAGACCCCTTTAGCCTAAGTACGGCGTACTCTACTTGTCTAGCTGGAGGCAATTGCTTCCAAACTAAGTAACGATCCATCCTATCACACCAATCCAGGCAACTCTCGGGCTCTATTCGCCCTTCGAAATCACCCACGTCCAGCTTGATGCCCACATCCCAACGGGGTTGGTGACGTGGTTCGTTGTGTGCTTCCGGATCGGGGTGTGCAAGTTCCTGAGGCCTGTGGTCAGGGTCGTTTTCGTCCAACGGGGCAGGTGTTCGGTTGCCGTGCAGGGTTCCTTCAATATTATTAAACGACGTGCGCAGTCCGTTCAAGATATGTGTGACACTACCCATACCGGCGGTGAGGGTCTCGACGGTTTTCATCAAATCACTCATGCGTCGAGCCAAATCTCTTACGTTGTTTTCTAACTGATCGACCCTTTTTCCATCGAAAGAAATAGATGTATATAAAATTCTATTTTTTTTAATTATTATTTTTTTTTAAGAGAGAGCTTTCCCGAGGGGGAGGAAAAAAAATTTTATAAAAGCAAATTTCCTCTTTTTTTTGTTTTTTTTGAAACATGCTAAATAAAAAGATAAAATTTAAAATCTATTTTTTTAATAATAGTAAAATTAAATTTGCTGGATCGACCGATCCACAGTAGAAGTGAACCGAACCTCCCTCTGATACCAAACTGATGTAAACTGAAATCTAGATTTCAAAATATTTAATATTTGGTAGCAAATATTTTAGTTATTATAAATAAAATCAGAGTTTTGAAAATTAAGGGGATTTCTTAATTTTGAAAAGAGGGTCGAGCGGGCCAACTCGAGATGTTTGCGCATAAGACCGTTCTTAACGACAAGACAAACAAGAACCGTTATTCGTATTTGAGTAGAATTTGTCAGCGCCTAAACGGTTCGAATCATAGCAGGATTTATACAATCACAAGCACGTGTCTCAACAATAATTTTATGGAATAAACGGCAGTTAGAGTATTGGAACGTGCGGCAAGCTCATTAATTATTTAAAGGCGTATAAATTTAATACCAACTAACTGAGCAAGGATTAGGCGTTGTTACCACAAGAGGATCTCTACCATGTCAAATCCGTGGGCAAGGACAAACCCTAAAATTTTGCCGTTGCTGTTGGGAAACACCGGGTTGGAGCTCTGCTGAGAAGAGGAATGGGAGAAGACCCCGCAAGGAGAACTTAGCCGACTATAGACGCACGGGAAGGCACAGGACTCGCCGGAATTACAGTTCTTGGTAGACGGCGAGCCCTTGGCGGTCGTTGGTGGTGACGCAAGGAGGAACGACCTGCCGGAAAAGGTTTCGTAGTCGACGGAGGGCATGGAGACGTCCTCCAACCGGGCGGAGTCGGTCGGCAACTGTGGCAACGGGTTCACACAGTGGCGGGGGGGGGGGGCTCTTCTGGCGACGAAGACGCGGGGCTTCGGCAAGGGCGGTGGGCACGGGGGGCGTCGGTTCCGGAACTGCAGGAAATCAATTAGGTTTGATTTCCTGTTGTCCGGCTTCTTCCTGATTCAATTGAAGGAGGCGGCTTAAATAACCGGTTTTACCCAGTCAATTGTTCACAAACCGGGTTGGCCCAAACAGAAACAACGAATATTTTATTTAAATGCAAATTTTATTCCTCAATAGGGTTGGTCAAAGATTGCAATGTAATTATTTCAAATACTTATTTCCAAATGAACTATTTCCCCAAAATACTATTTCCTAATATCATTACTCAATTTAATTTTAAATTTATATGTTTTAGATAATTAATGATCTTGCCCATCACGTCCTAACAACCAAAACTACCGGACCTTTTTATTAAGGGTCTCATCGGACGGTCAACTCAAAAAACCAAACATCAAAGCAAATATGCGATAAGCGGATTACATGATAAATAAATGCATAAATAAAATGTGTGACGCCTAGTGACGTCTAGCATTAGCTGACGCAACAAAGGTTGCATCATTCTTTCTCACAAGCCGAACAACTAAAGACTTAGCATAAGGAACAGACCCAAGACTCCAGCACGGAGGTCCCATCAAACACCCGGAAGATCTTAGAGTGTTTTCCCTACTTAGTCAAGTGTTGAGCTAAGGATATCTCAGAAAGCGCAAAAAGATCAGGGCACAAGCATGAGAGTATGAAAAACCTGTCTTCTGAGGTACCCCCTTGGGTCTATATATAGTTTTCTGAAAATGGTCTGCAAACAGCCAACCTCCGCTGTCCCAAACGCTCTGAGCACAATTCATCTTGATTGTCTTTGCAGATCCTCTCGGCCAATCCGAAGGTGAAGAGTCCTCTGAGCCGGCCCAACACTCGCCACCCCCTTCCCCCAGCGCGATAGAGAACTTCCTGGACATCTAGCTAGACTCATCTGAGCTGAGGAAGCGAGTCGTCGAGGTCTTCAAGAAGCAGGCGCGTGCGCTACGCAAGATGCAGGAGGAGAGCGATCTCGGCGAGCAGAGGCTGCAGGCACTGGAGCAAGACTACGTGCTGCTCGCGGACAAGATGAAGCGCGGCTCGGCGAGCGGGATGACGTCCCCCACCCCGCTCATGGACAGGATTAACGAGAACATGTGGTTCATCTACCACGATCTGGAACTGGTCTGCGAGTTCAACAACCCGCGCCGACCTCCGGGGATGGAGACGCGAGGCCGGGGTAGGTGGAAATGGCTCCCTAGCTAAGCCTACCGGCACTCGCCCCCCAGTCCCCACCTCGCGCGCGCTAGAATAATTCTGCCTGTTGTACTTTCCTTTTCTGTACTGCGAGAACCCTCTGTCTGTAATAACTTGGACAATTTTTTAGATTTCATTGTTTATTGGTTCTGCATAATACGTTGCGCTTTAAGTTCAGCTCGTCATAGGATAAAGCGGGTCGCAGGGGTCGGCGAGTCGGGGTCGGCGAGCCGAACTGACCGGTCGGCTCGGCCATTAATGTTGTTTTCTATAAATAGGCCCCCTCACCAACCCCCAGACTATCGTCTTTACTGCTTACTCTTACTCTAATCTCCTTGCCCTTCTCGCCACCTCGACTCGCGCTATAACCACTGTAAACATGGGCAAAACGGTCCCGACGCCGACGGGAGGTCGAAATGTGCTCGGCAATTCGTCAAGTACAACTTTTATGAAGGAAACACCAGCGAGAAGGAGCTCGCCGAATTCATCGCCGCGTACGCTCCTGCGTGGTTTTCCGCACGCCGACCCGTGCCAGGCGAGACCATCAATTCCTTCTATGAGGATGAGCTCGTCTTCCCCATCTCGCACTTCGAGGTGGGGTTGCGCCTACCCCTGTGGCCGAAAATCCGCCAAATCCTGAAATAGTTCAGGGTGGTTCCCGCCCAGCTGAATTCGAATGTCATTGTCATGATGGTAGCATTCGCCTGCTACCTCCGCCGAGAGCGGATAGAGTTCAACCTGACAGTCTTCAGGAAACTCTTCATCTTTCGCGCGACCAACGACGGGGTCGCCTTCCTGACCGCCTCGCAGTTCAAGGTCCGCGAGACGGTAAACAAGAACCACAACAGGTTCTCCAAGCTCGTCTTCATCAAGGGAGAGCTCGGCAACATACACTTCTCGCCTCGGCAGAGGGGCGAGGAGGTGTACCGGCCACCGACGGTGACGGGCGATGATGCCGAGGTCCACAAGTTCTTCCTCGGCAAAGATTTCAAGGTCGCCTTCCTCCGAAGGGGCCTTAACTCGCTCCCCCCGGTGTTGTCGGCGAAGGTATAGCTCTTCCCCTTCTTTCCTCAATGCGCTCGCTTACAAATTGACGATAAATGATTTCTAACTCTTTATCTGCAGGGGAGCAGCTGATTCCCGAGCACTCGCCCTTTGCGGACTCGGGACTCCACCTGGACCCACTCGCGAGCGGGCAACCGCAGCAGCCTGCCAAAGCGAGCCGGGATGGGGCAAACCTTCCTCCAGCAAGAAGCGACCCGACCCCGCGGGATCCAGCTCGGCTCGTCGTTCCACACCACCAAAAAAGATGAAGAAGGCGATGACAGTCTCCAGGGGAGAACAACAACATCAAATATACCTGAGTTCCCCAGAGACCACGCCGAAGAAATTGCCAAAGAAAGACCAGGGCGGAGGCGACCCGCCCGCCTCCAACACTGCTGAGGAGCTCGCGGCCAGCGAGCTGAACCTGCCGAAGGGGCAACGCAATTTTGGCCTCGTCGGGAAGGCCAAGGATCGGTTCGGAGAGCCGATGGTTCGATGGGATGAGCAGGCCCACAGGGTCTCCATCTCCTCCTCCATCCCCTCCTGGTCAGAGCGCCACCCTCCCAGCGGGCACTCCTATGCCCTAGGGTTCGGGCTCTATGGCCGCGAGGATGCCGCAGCCTTTGACGCCATAAGCCTCCAGCGGCTCGCCCATGAGAGCTCGCAGGCTCAAATGCGCGTGTTGAAGCTCGCGCATATGTCGACTCGCTGAAGCAACCAGCTCAGTCACAACCTGGCGAAGGACGGGGCAGGAGCGGGACATCGTGAAGGACAACGTCGCCGCCATGGCGAAGCCGCTGGAGGTCGCCGAGAGCCTCCTCGCCAAAGCGGCCAGCGGGGTGGTAAGTATCGGTTGACCCCTTCTCCCTTTGACTTAGGTTTCCCATAGTTGCTTATCTTTTCTTGTCTGGCAAGATGCCGAGACCGCGGACCGCATGCGTGTTCGCTACTCCGAGCTGGAGGAGAGGAACAAGGAGCTGGAAGAGCAGAACAGAGGCCTCCAGAGCGAGGTCACTCGCCTAATGGACATCGTCCTCCTCCCCTCTGGCGGCGTGTTGGGCGGCCCAATCCAGAGACCAAAGATCTTCACCGAGGCCGAGGTCGGCAAGAAGTTGTGCGTCAACTCCATTAGCACCGCCGACTTCACCCTGCAAGTCATGCGAGATATGCAGGTGCTGACGGAAGGCTGCGAGGAGATTAGCGCGAGAGACTTGGTGCCAGAGCTATTCTCCCCTCCCGCTTCCCCCCTGGCGAGAAGGAAGACAACTTCGATTCGCTCTTCAAGGACGTTGTCGTTTACAGGGATGACAATTTTGGAGGGGAGTGCGAGAGCTAGCCAGTCTTATTTTTCCTTGTAATAATCCTCCCCCCCTGATTTTGTAACCTCGTCGAGGCGATCCCCCTTTTGTAATGATATACATTAATGAAAAAGTTTTTTGTCAAATCTTCCTTTTCTTGTGTTCATTTTTTTGTGTTGGACTCGCACGCGCGTCGTCTCCTCCCTGCTCGACCCCGTTAGGATAGCATTCGCCGTTAGAATGTACTTGAGTTAGAACACATACCCGCGAGGAGACCTTGAGATCTCACTGACCCTAGACCACCTGGAGTTAGACCACTAGCCGCGCTAGCCTCATGAATACTTTGTTCGCCTGCGAGATCTCTTCCCTCTAGGGATTGGCACCAAGCCCGGAATTTCTTCGAAATTTTCCAAGTAAAATCTTCAATGGGATGGAGCATAGTTGTCGAGCATGGCCTCGACCCGACCTTCTGTCGAGATCTCAGCTCGCCATCATTGACCCTGCCTTACTAAGAAAATGCCACCCCCATGGTGGTTGCCGAGATCCCGTCTCGCCACATCCAGCTCGCGCAAAGATCGTTGGGCCTCATGTTCCCCCAGCCTGTCCCAAGTAACTTCAACTGCCTGTTATTGATTGGCAAAAGCAGCCCGGGGCATGGATATAGAGCAAGAACGATGTCCCTCGAGGATCCCGGCCCAGTCAACTAAGTGGGAGCGTGACAGCGGGAGCATCTCGAGACTTGACTCTAGGATCATAACGACGTCTATCAAGGATCCCGACCCTGCCAGCTAGATGGAAGCCTAACAGCGGGAGCATCTTGTGACCTAACCCCAGAGCAAGAAAGATGTCCACTGAGGACCCCTGCTCTGCCAGCTAGATGAGAGCCTGACAACGGGAGAAAGCTCGGGACTTTTCCTTTGCCAACCATCGAGCGCCACCACCGCCCCATCAGCTAGGTGAGAGACTGCAGCGGCTGTTGAGCATCAACCGAACTTGGCTCCAGGGTCATAACGACGTCTATCGAGGATCCCGGCCCTGCCAGCTAGATGGAAGCCTGACAGCAGGAGCATCTCGTGACCTAACCCCAGAGCAAGAAAGATGTTCACCGAGGACCCCTGCCTTGCCAGCTAGATAAGAGCCTGACAGCGGCAGAAAGCTCGGAACTCTTCCTTTGCCAACCACTGGGCGCTACCACCGGCCCCATCAGCTAGGTGAGAGCTTGACGACGGGGGTTGAGCATCAACCGGACTTAGCTCCAGGGTCATAACGACGTCTATCGAGGATCTCAGCCCTGCCAGCTAGATGGAAGCCTGACAGCGGGAGCATCTCGTGACCTAACCCCAGAGCAAGAAAGATGTCCACCGAGGAACCCTGCCCTGCCAGCTAGATGAGAGCCTGACAGCGGGAGAAAGCTCGGGACTCTTCCTTTGCCAACCACCGGGCGCTACCACCGGCCCAATCAGCTAGGTGGGAGCCTGACGGCGGGTGTTGAGCATCAACCGGACTTAGCTCCAGGGTCATAACGACGTCTATCGAGGATCCCGGCTCTGCCACCTAGATGGAAGCCTGACAGCGGGAGCATCTCGTGACCTAACCCCAGAGCAAGAAAGATGTCTACTGAGGACCCTGCCCTGCCAGGTAGATGAGAGTCTGACAGCGGGAGAAAGCTCGGGACTCTTCCTTTGCCAACCACCGGGTGCTACCACCGGCCCAATCAGCTAGGTGGGAGCCTGACGGCGGGTGTTGAGCATCAACCGGACTTAGCTCCAGGGTCATAACGACGTCTATCGAGGATCCCGGTCCTGCCAGCTAGATGGAAGCCTGACAGCGGGAGCATCTCGTGACCTAACCCCAGAGCAAGAAAGATGTCCCCCGAGGACCCCTGCCCTGCCATCTAGATAAGATCCTGACAGCGGGAGAAAGCTCGGGAATTGAGGAAACTTCGGTCTGTCATGCATATCATTGTCAAAAAGAGATGAAACACTAAAAGATTTCATAACTTAACTGAAGGAAATTCATACATGCTTCATGGATAGAAGCGCTTCAAGTCATCACCGCTCCAAGTATGACTTAAGGTCTCGCCTTCCACATTCTGGAGACGATATTCCCCTGACCTCAGTGCCTCTTGTACAATATGTTGACCTTCCCATTTGGGGTTGAGTTTCCCCACGGCAGCCGATCTCCCGGCCGCATCCACCTTTTTCAAGATCAAATCCCCCTCCGTGAACTGTTTGATTCGAACGTGTTTGTCAAAGTACTTAGTCATCCTCCGTTTGACCTCTTCCTGCCGGATAACCGATAGAACGCGCAGCTCCTCCACCATGTCAAGGGAGAGCCGAAGCTCGCCCTCATTCTCGGCCCACCATTCTTCTCCACCTTCTTCCGTCTCGACCACCCGAGGCGTCCGGACCTCGAACTCGATAGGAAGTACTGCTTCGCAGCCGTGGGAGAGTTTGAAATGGATCTCCCCTGTGGCTGTGTTGGGGCTGGTCCTCAAGGCCCAGAGGACTGAAGGGAGTTGTTCCACCCAACTCCCCTTCAAGTTCTCAACTTTCTTCTTCAGGAGGTTTACGATGATCTTGTTCGCCACCTTCACATGTCTGTTGATCCTGGGATGGTGGACTGAGGCAAACCTGAGGTCAATCCCAAGCTGTCCGGAAAAACTGATGAATTCGGCGCTGGCAAATTGAGGCTCATTGTCCATGACGATGGCCTACGGCAACCCGTGCCGGCAGATAATCTCCCCCATACAAAGTTCTTAATTACCTGGGAAGTCGCCTTGGCCAGCGACTTTACCTCCAACCACTTAGAGAAATAGTCGACAATCACCAACAGGAACCTCCTTTGCCCGCTGGCCTGAGGGAAAGGTCCTACAAGATCCATTCCCCAGATGGCGAAGGGCCAGGGGGCTATGATGCTCCTGAGATGCTGAGCTGGTAGAAGTTGGAGAGGGGCGAACAACTGACACTTGTGACATTTTCTCATGAACTCCGCGGCATCATGTCCCAGAGTCGGCCAGAAGTACCCTTGCCGGACTATCCTACCCTCCAGGGTCCGGCTCCCAGAGTGGCTCCCGCACTCCCCGAAGTGGACCTCTTCCAAAATCCTTGGGACCACCCACTTGGCCACGCAACGTGCCAACATCCCCGAGAGGATCTTCCTGTACAGCTGCCCATTGCGCATAAGATAGTATGCCGACTTGTGCTTAAATCGCTGCTTGTCCATCCCCTTTGGGTACTCCCCAATAGATAAGAAAGTTGCAAAAGGATCCATCCACGAGGGGTGTTGGTCCACCTCCATCAGCTCCCCCTCCTCGATGGATGGACGGAACAAGACGGTGATGGTGCCGCCCACCCGGGGTCCATGCTTGGCTAATTGATACATCTGCTCATTTTCTTCCCTTGGAACATGACGGATGGAGAATGTCTGGAACGTGTCGAGTACCCCCTTCACCTTCGCTAAGTACAACTGGAGAGTTGGCTCTCTTGACTCGAACTCCTCATTGATCTGAGAGGCTACCACCATGGAGTCGGTGAGGACCTCCAAATCTTGCACACCCAGCTCCTTGGTCAGGCGCAATCCTGCTAACACCGCCTCGTACTCGGCTTGATTGTTCGTGATGGAAAATGTACTACCACTGTTTGCTCGATCCCTATTCCCTGATGGCTCTCCAAGATTACCCCCACCCCCACGGAATGCCTTCCTGAGGCGTCGTTCACCATCACCTTCCAAGGGACCGGACGAGTGAGCTCCGCCTCCGCCACCTCGACCACATAATCAGCCAGAAAATCAGTCATCGCCTGGGCCTTGATCGAGAGGCGGGGAACGAAGGATATGTCAAACTCGCTCAACTTCACCGACCACTTCGCCAGCCTCCCCGAGTGCGACACCCCCTCAAAAATGTTGCGGAGGGGGTGGTCAGTCACCACTCGGATGGAGCGCCAGGATGTAGGGTCGGAGTCTCTGGGCTGAGATGACCAGAGCAAATGTCAACTTCTCCAAGATCGGATAACGGAGCTCCGCCTTCCCAATACCCTGCTCACGTAGTAGATTGGTAATTGTTTCTTCCCTTCTTCCCGGACCAGGACGGAGCTCAAGGCTTCGGCTCGCACCCCAAGATATAGGGACAAGTCATCTCCTTCCTTGGTCCCTTGGAGGAGCAGAGCCTGCATCAACTATCTCTTCAAGGCTTGGAATGCCTCCTCGCACTTTGTGGACCATTCGAACTTTTGACCCCCCCCCCCCCTCAACGCTTTGAAGAAGGGGGAGCACTTCTCTCCCGCCCGGGAGAGGAATCTGCTCAGCCCGGCCAACTTTCATGTCGGCCTCTAGAACTCCTTGGCGTTCTGAGGCGATCCCAACTCCATGATTGCCTAGACCTTATCAGGGTTGGGCTCTACATCTGCATGAGTAAGGAGATGGCCTAGAAACTTACCCCTGCTTGTCCTGAAGACGTATTTCAAGGGGTTCAGCCTCATCTTGTACTTCCGCAGAGTGTTGAAGGTCTCTTTAAGATTCCGGAGGTGAGAGTCAACATCCTGACTCTTGATCATGAGATCATCTGCGTACACCTCCAGGTTCCTCCCCTTTTGCTCTCGGAAGACCCGGTACATCATCTTTTGATATGTTGCCCCTGCGTTCTTCAACCCAAAGGGCATCATTTTGTAGAAGTAGCACCCGTCCCCAGTGATGAAGGAGACATCTTTTATGTCAGGCGGGTGCATCCTGATTTGATGATAACCTGAAAAAGCATCAAAGAAACTCATCCAGAAAAACCGACGACTGATTCAACCAACGCGTCGATCCGAGGCAAGGGATAACAATCCTTAGACATGATTTATTTAATAAAGAGAAATCGACACACATCCTCCACCGGCCGTCTCATTTTTTAACCATTACAACATTGGAGACCCAGTCGGGGTATTGAATTTCGGATACGAAGCTGGCCTTAAGGAGCTTGGCCACCTCCTCCCCGATGGGCTCAGCCAACTTGTCCGTCGTGGACCTCTTCTTCTGCTGGATAGGGCGGGCTTCCGGATCCAGGTTGAGGCGGTGGCGACGTTTGCATCGATCCCCGGCATTTCTGTCGCGCTCCATGTGAAGATGTCCACGTTCCTCTGGATGCACTCCAGCATCCTCTCCTGGTCCTCCGGGCTCAGCCCCCCACTGATCCGCACCATCTCCACCCTGCCTCCCAAGGTGAGAACCTCCATCTCCACCACCTCCTCGGCAGTATCCAAGACATACTGGGAGGTCGCAGTATCTCAAGATGTGGCTTAAGTGAAACAAATAGGGTTTCCCTTGGGGGGATTATCAATGAGACAGAAAACCTAAAGGTATATTTTCTCTCGCAACACCTTGGGATGGTAGGCGGGGTCATGGGGACTAGTGGCTGCATGAGAAAATGGAGGAAGTCGAAGGGGAGCCCGCACGAAGAAGACTGGTCGAAGGAGTTCGTCGTTTTCCTATAGCTGGAGACAAATCCAACGAAAGAAACAATGAAACGATCGGAGCTGGCAAAGGATTGGTCGTCGGAGCCGTGGATGGCATTAGACGGTGGAGGCGAATCTGGCGAGGGAATCGGGGGCAGGAAACGAGTCTAGTGAGGGCATTAGGGGAAGGAAATGACGCAGGTTGACGGGATGACTTTCAAACAAATAGAGAAAGGTCTCTGTTCCTTTGATTTGCCAAGCTCCGTCGGAAGGAAGAGTATTGTTTGGTTTTAATGGAAAGGTCTGAAATAATAAAGGAAAGAATGATTTTAATTGGTATTATTAGGGGCAAGTATTTTGGGGCAATTCATTTATTGGCATTTATTCAAATACAAGAGGATATAAAAATAATATGAGAATATTAAATTTTGCAAATTAATGTAGTTTTTATATACTCATTCATATAATTTCTAAAATAATATGGGTCTCATTAAAATACCTCTTTTGGAATTACGTAATATTTAGTAAAATCTCATTTGCCTTAACTATTATTTTACCTAATTTTGACGAATTGTTTTAGGGACATACTGGGAAATCACACCAATAAGTTGTCGCAACGAGCGCGAACGTCGTGTGCAATACAAAGTAAATAATAAATGTGTGATAAATAAAATAGATGTGCGTGAAAACATGCGCTACATCAAGAAGATGCGGGAAATAAAAATAAAGATGTGCAAATAAAAATAAAGACTTAATGTGATGCAGCGACGCGGATTGCACCAATATATCATCTGGCTCAACCGCATTTCCATTTTTCATCTTCTTAAAAGTATCATTTACCTCTAATAATTAAATTTTACAATAAAATAATATGTTCTCATACTTCTTCGATTTACGCAACTATTCTAAGTTCAGTTCATTATCTTTTGTTTCATTATAGAGTTGATAAAAGTATTTTTTATTGTTCTTTAATAGTTACATCATCCATCAAAACTATATCGATTTCATCATTTATGCATTTACATTAGCTTAAATCTCTTGTATTCCTCTCTTTAACTTGAACAATTTTATATATGTCACACTCTTTGTACAACCACGTGTCCGGCGAGCAGGATAGCCAGGAACCAGACAAGTCGGGCTGAAGATAGTGGGCGAGCTCGGCAGTAGAGAAGCCGAGCCCGAGCTCGGCATTCGTCGACCAGGAGCTCGACATTCGTCGACCGGAGATCGGTACTCGTCGACCGCGAGCTCGGCAATCGCCGAGCTAGTCCAAGAATCGTCAAGCTGAGTTCGACTAATGGAGACCGACGGATGGGCGAGCTCGCCGTCCTGCCTCTCGCAACGGAGCTCGGCAACAGTTGGCGAGCAGGATATGCCGAGGTGAACAAGCTCCCCAGCTCGCCTGGACCTATGAGGTATTTTTTATTGTTTTTCCCCCGCAGGTCTGGCTATAGCCCTTCAAAACAGCTGAGTTTGGCTGTTGGCAGACCCAGCCAAGGGCTTTTTGGTAACTTCAGGTCAGTTCCTTTTGTTATTGGCAGACCAGATTCTAAAAACTATAAGTAGGACCCAAGGGGTACCCCAGAAGGCAGGCTTTCTGTGCTTTCCTGCTCCAGTTTTCAAGTGCTTTCTGAGGGTACCTTAGCTCGGCTTCTGGCTAAGGAGGGGAAGCGCTCTGAGATCTTCCGGGTGTGTGGTGGGACCTCCCCGCCGAGCCCTTGGGTCGGTCTTTCCTTGTCTTCTTTGTTGTTTTGCTTGCAGGAGTGAAGTAGGTGTGAGACCACCCCTTCCCCAAGGGCGAACTCCACAGGACATCAATTTTCGGTTTCAACATTTTGGTGCGGTGAGCGTGGAGCGTTGTCAGTACAGAAAAGCTTCAGCGAGTTCGATGACAGGACAGGGATCTGACAGGCCGAACTCCCCCCCCCCCCGCCTCTCGCCACGGTGGGGATGTTCGAAGATTTCAGGAATGAGGTGCTGAACCTCGTCAAGTTCACACTCGGCACGCGGGTCGAGTGCTCGACTCCAGCAGTCCAAATCGCGGCCGCCCCCTCTTTGGGCGAGGACGCCCCCGGCAGGCGAGCTGGGAAGGAAGTGGCCGAGGAAGGCCGGGGGTGCGAGCTCCCTGGGCGCGAGCTCTTCCCCGGCTCGGCAGGTCGAGGCCGGTTCGGAGAGCAAGGCTCGCGAGATTCGCCAGCTCGTCAGGCAGGGGGAGGCAGCCCCTTCAGCGAGTTGGTCTCTTCAGCTCCAGTTCCAGATGGGTTCAGGGAACCCGAGATGTCCTACTACACCGAGAAGGGAGACCCGGTCCAGCATGTTCAATGGTTCGAGGATGTAGTCTCCATCCGACAGATGTCGGACGGGTTCAAGTGCCGACTCTTCGCTATCACCCTCAGGGAGAAGGCAAGGGAGTGGTTCCATCAGCTACCGGCCAGCTCCATCTACTGCTTTGAGGACCTGCGCCGGGGGTTCATGCTGAGGTTCACTACCTCGAAGAAAAGGAAGGAGTCAGAATCCTTGTTCCACATCAAGCAGGGGGTGAATGAGACCCTGGGGAGCTACGTGGACCGGTTCCAGGAGGAGGTTACTCAGGTCCAGGAGATGTCGGGCCATAGTTTGATGATGGCCTTTACCCTGGGCCTGCAGCAGGGATTCTTCAGGATGGAGCTGAAGAGAGTTCTCCCCCTCTCCTACGAGGAGCTGATGGAGAGGGCGGCAAGAGAAGTTGACGGGGAGGCGTCAAACCCGGAGTTTGCGCGGAAGCTGCCCAGGTGGGCCACGGAGGAGGAGAAGGAGTCGAGAGGAGGAAGAGGACAGGAGGAGAGGAGAGCCCCGGCAGAGGGAGCAGAGGCAGCTCCAGTGGCAGCAGCAGCCGAGGTGGGGGCGTCAGGAGCCCGACCGTCGACTGGGCTGGAGGCCTGAGTGGCAAGGGCAGGGGCCACAAAGGGGATACCACGGAAGGGATCGCTATCAGGAGGGGCAGGATCAGTTCCACCCCCCGGGCTGGAGGCAGGCCCAGAGGCCCCGGCTCCCCGATCAAGAGGAGGCTATGGTCATAGCCTTGGGGGCGAGGAGGAGAATAGTAAGGAGGAGAATAGTAAGGAGAAGTTAGGGTGGAGTTGCCTTATTGCGACTTCCAACAGGAGGAGGGGCATGCCACGGCCGTGTGCCCGAAATTTCTTGAGATGAGAGAAAATAGGGAGCAGCAGCAGCAGCAGGGGCGGCAAGAAGTGAGGATTGAGGAGGTCCTGCCTCGGGCGGAGGACCGTTGCGAAGACCGGGTGGATGTTGGAACCCGAGGAGGGATCTGATTGATCCACGGGGGGGGTGGCGGTCGAGGCTTCCCGCAAGGCGAGCCTCCACACCATGTACCGTCGGAGCGTTGCCTCCGCATCCCCGACCCCACCCCGAGAGGAGAGGATCACCTTCTCCAGAAGCGACATGCCAGATCACGAGGATCCATTCTGTGATGCGTTGGTCATCAAGGCAGTCATCGAGAATTTTACCGTCTCTCGGATCCTCGTTGACAACGGGAGCTCCGTCAACGTCGTCTTCAAGAAGGCGTTCGACGCGATGAAGGTATAGGCGAAAAGAGTGCTGGCCTCGGACGGACCCTTGTTCGGGTTTTCGGGCGAAAGGAAGGAAGTGGAGGGAGGAGTCGGCCTCCATGCCACCCGGGGGAGTCAGTCCAAAAACTGCAGATTCGTCATCGTGGACGCCCCCAGCAGTTACAGCGTCATCTTCGGGAGGCCCCTTATCAGCGTCTTCCGCTACGTCCCCTCATCTTTCCATCAGTGCTTGAAGTTCAACGCTGAGGGGATTCAGGTCCGGGTCAGGGGGGACCCCAAGGTGGCGCGGGAATGCTATGTCACCGCCGTAAATTCCATCTCTTGGCAGGAGGGAGCCGAGGAGATGGGCGAAGAATGGAGGCTGAGCAGGAGGCTGGCAGGGAGGAGCTGGAGGTGGAGAGCTGCGCTGAGGAGGCGGCGGGAAGAGATCAGCAGGAGATGGCCGAAGTGATGGTCGTGGAAGAAGAGATGGAGGTGGAGGTCCCCGTTCCAGAGGGGAGAGATGTTGAAGAATGGGGGGAGCAGTCCAGGCTAGAGGCTGCGGAAGAGGTGGTGGAGCTGGAGGTCTGCACCAGTGAAGGCAGGGTGGAGAAGGTCCACGTCAGCGGGGGGCTGACCCCGGAGGATCAAGGCAGGATGCTGGAGTGCATCCAGAAGAACGTGGACATCTTCGCATGGAGCGCCGCGGAGATGCCGGGGGTTGACGCGGATGTGGCTTGTCGTCGCCTCAACTTGGACCCGGGAAGACACCCCGTCCAACAGAAGAAGAGGTTCACTGCAGACAAGCTGGCAGAGCACATCAGACAGGAGGTGGCAAAGCTTCTCAAGGCCGGCTTCGTGTCCGAGATCCAATACCTCGGCTGGGTCTCCAATGTGGTCATGGTCAAAAAGGGAGACGGCCGGTGGAGGATGTGTATCGATTTTTATTTACTTAATAAAGCTTGTCCTAAGGACTGTTATCCTTTGCCTCGGATCGACGCGCTGGTTGGCTCAGCCGTTGGTTTTTCTTTAATGAGTTTTCTAGATGCTTTTTCAGGTTATCATCAAATCAGGATGCACCCCCCGGACATCAAGAATGTCTCGTTCATCACGAGGGATGGATGCTACTGTTACAGGATGATGTCATTCGGGTTGAAGAACGCAGGGGCAACCTATCAAAAGATGATGGACAGGGTCTTCAAAGAACAGAAGGGGAGAAACTTGAAGGTGTACGTTGATGATCTTATGATCAAGAGTCAGGACGTGGACTCTCACCTCCAGGATTTAGAAGAGACTTTTTCCACCCTGCGCAGATACAAGATGCGGTTGAATCCCCTGAAATGTGTCTTCGGGGCCAGCAGGGGAAAGTTCTTGGGACACCTCCTCACCCCTGCAGGGGTTGAGTCGAATCCTGATAAGGTCAAGGCTATCTTGCAGCTGGGATCGCCAAGGAATACCAAGGAAGTACAGCGCCTGACAGGGAAACTGGCAGGGTTGAGTAGGTTCCTCTCCCGAGCAGGGGTGAAGTGCTCCCCCTTCTTCAAAACATTGAGGGGTGGTCGAAGGTTTGAATGGACCAGGGAGTCCGAGGAGGCGTTCCAGGCCCTCAAGATGCAGTTGACCCAGGCTCGCTGCTCCAAGGGCCCAAGGAAGGGGAAGACCTGTTTCTGTATCTCGGGGTCGGGGCAGAGGACCTGAGTTCCATCTTAGTTCGAGAAGAGGGGAAGAAGCAGCTCCCCATATATTATGTGAGTCGGGTCCTGAGGAAGGCCGAGCTCCGGTACCCGATTTTGGAGAAGTTGGCCTTCGCCCTGGTTGTCTCAGCCCGGAGGCTGCGGCCCTATTTCCAGGCACACTCGATCCAAGTTGTGACTGACCATCCCCTCCGCAACATATTTGAGGGGGTGGAGCATTCAGGCAGGCTGGCCAAGCGGTCGGTGGAGTTGAGTGAGTTCGACGTCTCCTTCGTTCCGCGTCTCTCGATCAAAGCTCAAGCGATGGCCAACTACTTGGCTGATTACGTGATTGAAGTGGCCGAGGAAGAGCTCACTTGTCCGGCTCCTTGGAAGGTGAAAGTGGATGGCGCCGCGGGGAGGCATTCCCTAGGAATAGGGGTGATCTTGGAGAGCCCTCAAGGGACTAGAATCGAGCAGACGGTGGTGGTGCATTTCCCCATTACGAATAATCAAGCCGAGTATGAGGCCGTGATAGCAGGGTTGCGGCTAGCCAGGGAGCTGGGGGTGTTGGACGTGAAGGTTCTTACCGACTCCATGGTAATAGCTTCCCAGATAAACGGGGAGTTTGAGGCAAGGGAGCCTACCCTGCGGTTGTACTTAGCCAAAGTGAAGGGGGTCATAGGCACTTTCCAAACCTTCTCCATCCAACACGTGCTCAGGGAAGAAAACGAGCAGGTCGACCAACTCGCAAAGCACGGTCCCCAGGTGGGGGGGTACCATCACTGACTTGTTCCGCCCTTCCATCGAAGAGGGAGAGCTCATGGAGAGAGACCGGCGGCCTTCATGGATGGACCCAGTTATAACTTTCCTTTCCACGGGAGAGTATCCGGAGGGGGCAGATAAGAAGAAGCTAAGGCACAAGTCAGCATACTACCTCCTCCAGGACAGGCAGTTGTACAGGAAGACACTCTCGGGGATGCTGGCTCATTGCGTGGCCGAGGGGGAGGTACAAAGAATCTTGGAGGAAGTCCACTCCGGAGAGTGTGGGAGCCACTCCGGGAGTCGGACCCTGGAGGGAAGAATCGTCAGGCAGGGGTACTTCTGGCCCACCCTAGGCCATGATGCAACGGAGTTCGCAAGAAGGTGCCATAAGTGCCAGCTGTTTGCCCCCCTCCAACTACAGCCGGCCCAGCAACTCAAAAGTATCACGGCCCCCTGGCCCTTCGCCATTTGGGGAATGGATTTGGTTGGACCGTTCCCCCAGGCCAGTGGGCAGAGGAGGTTTCTCCTAGTAATGATCGATTACTTCTCCAAGTGGTTGGAAGTGAAGGCGCTGGCCAAGGTGACCTCCCAGGTTATCAGGAACTTTGTTTGGGGGGAGATCATCTGCCGCTATGGGCTACCCCAGGTCATTGTCACGGACAACGGGCCCCAGTTCGCCAGCGCCGAGTTCACTAGTTTCTGCGAACAGCTGGGAATCAACCTCAGTTTCGCCTCGGTTCACCACCCCAGGAGCAACGGGCAGGTGGAAGCTGCGAACAAGATCATCGTCAACCTCCTCAAGAAGAAAGTGGAGACTTTGAAGGGGAGCTGGGTGGAGCAGCTTCCCGCGGTTCTCTGGGCCCTGAGAACCACCCCCAACACATCTACTGGGGAGACCCCCTTCAAGCTCTCTCATAGGTGCGAGGCGATGCTCCCCGTGGAGTTTGAAGTTCAGACACCTCGAGTTGTTGCGGCCAAGCAAGGTAGGGAAGAATGGCAGGCCGAGAATGAGGAGGAGTTAAGGCTCTCCCTCGACATGGTGGAAGAACTGCGGGACCTCTCCGCCCTCCGGCAAGAAGAGATGAAGGGGAGAATGACTAAGTACTTTGACAAGCATATCAGAGTCAAACAATTTGTGAAAGGGGACCTGGTACTAAAGAAGGTGGATGCGGCAGGGAGGTCGGCGTCCGTAGGGAAGCTCAACCCCAGCTGGGAAGGACTGTTTATTGTAAAGAGGCTTTAAAATCGGGAGGTTATCGACTCCAGAATGTGGAGGGCGAGACCCTAAGTCTCACCTGGAGTGGTGACGACTTAAAACGCTTTTTTCCTTGAAGCTTGTAAGTTATGCCTTGATTTTTAATGAAAATTCTTTAACATGTCAATATTGTCGCTGTGAGTTCGCATGAAAGAATGAAGTAAACTTGGACCCCGAGCAGATCCCGCTGTCAGGCTCTCACCTAGCTGGCAGGGCTGGAAGTCACTCGGTGTCATCTTTGGGCCTCGAGCAGATCCCGCTGTTAGGCTCTCACCTAGCTGGCAGGGCTGGAAGTCACTCGATGGTATTGGTAGTGGACCCCGAGCAGATCTCGCTGTCAGGCTCTCAACTAGCTGGCAGGGTCGGAAGTCACTCGGTGTCATCCTTGGGTCTCGAACAGATCCCGCTGTCAGACTCTCACCTAGCTGGCAGGGCTGGAAGTCACTCGATGGTATTGGTAGTGGACCCCGAGCAGATCCCGCTGTCAGGCTCTCACCTAGCTGGCAGGGCCGGAAGTCACTCGGTGTCATCCTTGGGCCTCGAGCAGATCCCGCTGTCAGGCTCTCACCTAGCTGGCAGGGCTGGAAGTCACTCGATGGTATTGGTAGTGGACCCCGAGCAGATCCCGCTGTCAGGCTCTCACCTAGCTGGCAGGGCCGGAAGTCACTCGGTGTCATCCTTGGGCCTCGAGCAGATCCCGCTGTCAGGCTCTCACCTAGCTGGCAGGGCTGGAAGTCACTCGATGGTATTGGTAGTGGACCTCGAGCAGATCCTGTTGTCAGGCTCTCACCTAGCTGGCAGGGCTGGAAGTCACTCGATGGTATTGGTAGTGGACCCCGAGCAGATCCCTCTGTCAGGCTCTCACCTAGATGGCAGGGCTGGAAGTCACTCGGTGTCATCCTTGGGCCTCGAGCAGATCCCGCTGTCAGGCTCTCACCTATCTGGCAGGGCAGGAAGTCACTCGATGGTATCAGCCTTGAAATCGTCAGGTAAAAGACCAAGAAGTTTTGAATGCCAAGGAATAAGGAGGGAGAGGTTCTACATAGGCGAGCTTGGACTCGCCCAACCCAGCTCGGCATCGGCAAAGGGGTGGCGAGCCAGGCCTCAGGACCTCGCCGAAGGAAGGCGAGCCTGGCCAGGGCACTTCACCCCTTTGTCTGATTTACTTAGAATTTTTTCTGAGTTCAACCTAGATGACTCGCGGGCGAGCTGAGGTGGCGTGACCAGGGCAAAGAGCAGCCCGCTCCCGAATCACCTGAAGCTTGGCAGGCACGCAAAACATACTCTCTCAAGGGCGAGTCCTAGCAACAGTCCTACTCGCAACATCTATCTATGCGAGGTCGCTGGGGAAAAGGCGAGCAAGAGAACAGGGCACGACAGGGAAACCCAGAAAATATATATAAAATAACATTGCAATGAGGAGAGCGAAAGGTATCAAAAATATGCTTTCATTAAATGACAATATTTACATGCTGAGCTCGCCTCGGCGAGGTTCACAGATTATATACATCTACGCCCCCCCCCCCCCCCCCCCCGTCAGATTGGCGGTCCTCCCCTCCCTCGCCTGACAGGTCCGGGAAGCTCTTCCTGAACATCGCGTCCAAGCTATCTTCCTTCTCGCTGGGCGGCGTCGCCGGGAACAGGCTCGGCATCAGGTCCCGGGCCGAGATCTCCTCGCACCCCTCCACCAGCACTCCAGAATCCTTCATCATCTGGAGGGTGCATTCGGCGGCCTGGATGGAGTTAATCCGCAGCCTCTCGGCGAGATCGGCCTCGCCGAAGATCCGCGGTCTCTTGTAAGGGAGGGAAGGATCAGATCTGCTGGCCGGGAAGAAGATCTCCGCCTGGCGGCGGACCTCGAGGAGGAGGTGCTGATTCTCCTCTTTCAGCTTCGCGTTCGCCCCTCCAGCTCGGCAAGGCGGGCGCGCAGCTGGCCAATCTCCTCCCCTTGCTCGGCATTGCGAGCCCGCAGCTCCCCTGCGGCCTTGGCATCCTGGTGAAGAGGAAACCCGGTTAGCGGCAGCGAAAAATTTTCTAAGTAAAAGAGCAGAGGAGGGCTTGACACTTACCAGTCCGTCGGCGGCCTGGGCGAGGAGGCCCTCAGCGATGCCGAGCTGCTTCGCCTGATCAGCAACCTTATCCTTGGCGACATCACGGGCCTGCTCGGCTTTTAGAAGTTGATTGCTGAGGGCAAAGCTGCGGCGGGTCAGCATGTGGTGGAGCTCCATGGTCCGCAGGTGGGCATGCAGACCATCATGGTCGAGCTGACGGAGGGTCATATTCTTGTAGGCCTCGGCGTCCTCGCGGCCATAGAGGCCGAAGCCGAGGGCATAAGCATGGCCCGTGGCGGGCTCGCGGTCATGCCAGGACGGATGCAGGGTGGAGATGGAGACCCGATGGGTCAGCTCGTCCCACTGCACCATGGGATCCCCCCCGCCGAGTCCTTCCACCGCCCCCCGAAATTGAAGAGGGGATGTTGCGTCGGCGTCGCGCGCTCGCGGGCCGCCCTCTTCGTCGAAGGGGGAGGAGAGATCGTCGTCGCGGAAGAAGGACCCTCGCCACCTTTCGGCCCTTGCTGGTAATCTCCCTCAACGGGCTCTCCGGCGACGCGTCGGGAGGAGTCTCAGATGAGCTTATGTATTTGGGGTTGGGTTGCTGATGTTGTTGTTGTTGTTGCCCCCGCGGATCCAGCAGGGCTCTCCTCATCTTCTTTGGCAGCCGCTGGCGGTGTGGCGGGTTCGACCCCGCATCCTCAGGTCGCCTCTTGATGGAAGAGGGTTGGGAGAGGGTCGCCTTATCTCGGCAGGCCGCCGCCGCCTTCTTGCGAGCAAAGGGGTCTGGGTGCGACCCCGGATCCGCAAACGGCGGGTTCGCGGGAATTATTCGCTCCCCTGCAAGAAAATACTTGGAAAAAGTTAGAAGAAACTCAGCAGCAATGTGGCGAGCTCGGCCATCGGGTGAGCTCGGCAAGGCGGGAAGCAGTACCTTCGCCGGGGAGGACAGGGGGAAGCGCGTCGAGGCCCCTCCGCAGGAAGGCGACCTCGAAGTCTTTGTGGAGGAAGTACTTGTGGAGCTCGGCATCGTTGTCGGACACGGCCGGCGGGCGGTATACCTCCTCGTCCTTCTGCTAGGGCGAGTAGGGGATGTTGCCGAGATCGCCCTTGATGAAGGCGATCTTGGTCATCCAAGTATGATGCTTGTTCGCGATCTCGCGAACCTTGATCAGCGAGCCGCCGAAGTAGGCGACCCCATCCGGCATCGCCTTGTAAGAAAAGAGCTTCCTGAACACTATCAGGTTGAACTCAATCCTCTCCCGCCGGAGGTAGCTCGCGAACGCCACCATCATCGCGACGGCGTTGGAATTCAACTGCGCGGGTACCGCGCCATAGTATTTCAGGATTTGCCGGATCTCCGGCCAGAGGGGGAGGCGCAACCCCACCTCGAAATGCGAGATGGGGAAGGCGAGCTTGTCCTCGTAGAAAGTGTTGATAGCCTCCCCCTCCCTCAGCCTGCGCGCCTCGAAGCCCGGCGGCACATACTCAGCCTTGAACTCCGCGAGCTCCTCCTCGCTGGTGTGCCCCTCAAAGAAGCAGTAGTCAGTGAAGTGTTGCGCGCACTTGGAGCGGCCGTCGGCATCAGGGTTGGCCTTGCCCATGTTCGCAGAGGAAGAAGCAAAGCGCGAGCAGAAAAGGAAAAAGGCGCAGGGAGAAAGAGCAATAAAAGCATAGTACGGTGGTTGGTAAAGGGGGTGGCTATTTATAGAAAAGGAAATCTGGGGTCAGGCTGTCCCATCGGCTCAGCTCGCCACCCCAGCTCGCCACCCCAACTCGCCAACCCAGCCCGCCGACTTCCGGCGCGTCAAAACCAAGGCTAAGTCAAACATCGCAGTATATTATTTGAGTAATGCGTGTCCAAGAATATTCTAAAAACTACTTATTACAGAAACCAAGTTCAGGAATAAAAAGCGGGGCGTGCAAGCAGGGGGAGCATCAGGATGCGAGTACCGGTCGGCTCGGCAAAGGAGCCGCCCTCTTACCTACCCCGGCCTCGCGGCTCCCGCCCCCCAGACTTCCGCGCGCGGAGCAACTCGCGGATCCTCCCAGAATTCCTCTGCGCCACGGAGAGGCCATCATCTATCTCGTCCAGAAGTCGGGAGGGGGAAATCAGCTCGCCAGCCTGGCCGCTTCGCACCTCGTCGGCGAGACGCGCGTAGTCGCGTTGTAACGTCTCGTTGACCCCCTGCACCTCGCGCAGCCCACACACAAGCTTCTTGGGAAGCTTGACCTCCCTCCTCGTCAGCTCGCCTTGATCCACTTCAGGACCCAGGTAAGAGTCCAGCGAGCTTGGGGAGGGGAGGGGGGAGTAGTGGGCTGCCCGCGAAGATTCCTCGGCAGCAGATTGGCTGGGGGGAGCTGTGAAGACAAACGTCAGCAAGAAGAGGAATGCAGAAAAGCTCATGAGGCAAGAATTCAAGAAAAATTAACCTGACGAGCTCGGCGGCTCAAAGGAGATGCGGGGAGGGATGAACCTCAAATCCTTCCCGCGACCTGGGCCGCGAGCCCCCGGCGAGAGGAGCTCGAATCCCGGGGTGGGGATGGTTCCCAGACCCGGCCCCGCAGCCGCGTCAGTTTGCCGAGGAGAGGGGGCGCGCACCGGCGAGTTCGGCCTCTGCGAGCTCACTGGCAGGATCCCAAAGAGAAGAGGGAGGTCCCGGGGACGGTTATCCGGTGTCATGAACCGCGAGTCTGCGAGAGTGGTCTCGCCTCGCGGTGTGGGCTCTCGCGGCGTGACGCCCCCGCCATCAGGTTGACCGTCCGGGTCGTCGCCGACCACGACAACCTCTCTGGCCTTCTCAAGAACTATCCGAGTGGAGGAGCCGGTCCCCATCTCGAGGGTGGTCCTCAGGTCTTCATAAATTGGCTCGACTGCTTTGGGGAATGACTTCGAGCTCTTTGAGCTGGGCTCGGCAGAGTCAACTTGAGGAACATTGGAGGGGACCGCTGTCAGAGCGGCCACGCGAGCTGCAGAAGCCTGGCGAGCTCGGTCCAGACGCTCTTGAATCTCTTTGGGGAGCGGCATCTTGGCAGGGTTAGAGCAAAGGGAATGGCAAGAGTCAGGCAGGTGAGCAGGTGCATATATATAGTCGCAGGTCGACCCGACCCAAAGATTCCCTCCAACTCGCCACCCAGCGCTCGCCGCACACTTGGGGTTGGATGTTTCTTTCTGAGCTTTGTCAAGCTCAAAAAGAGCGGGGATTATGTATAGCCCCGTGTCCGGCGAGCAGGATCGCCAGGAACCAGACAAGTCGGGCTGAAGATAGTGGGCGAGCTCGGCAGTAGAGAAGCCGAGCCCGAGCTCGGCATTCGTCGACCAGGAGCTCGACATTCGTCGACCGGAGATCGGTACTCGTCGACCGCGAGCTCGGCAATCGCCGAGCTAGTCCAAGAATCGTCGAGCTGAGTTCGACTAATGGAGACCGACAGATGGGCGAGTTCGTCGTCCTGCCTCTCGCAATGGAGCTCGGCAACAGTTGGCGAGCAGGATATGCCGAGGTGAACAAGCTCCCCAGCTCGCCTGGACCTATGAGGTACTTTTTACTGTTTTGCCCCCGCAGGTCTGCCTATAGCCCTTCAAAACAGCGGAGTTTGGCTGTTGGCAGACCCAGCCAAGGGCTTTTTGGTAACCTCAGGTCAGTTCCTTTTGTTATTAGCAGACCAGATTCTAAAAACTATAAATAGAACCCAAGGGGTACCCCAGAAGGCAGGGTTCATGTGCTTTCCTGCTCCAGTTTTCAAGTGCTTTCTGAGGGTACCTTAGCTCGGCCTCTAGCTAAGGAGGGGAAGCGCTCTGAAATCTTCCGGGTGTGTGGTAGGACCTCCCCGCCGAGCCCTTGGGTCGGTCTTTCGTTGTCTTCTTTATTGTTTTGCTTGTAGGAGAGAAGTAGGTGCGAGACCACCCCTTCCCCAAGGGCGAACTCCATAGGAGACCGATTTTTGGTTTCAACACTTTTCATCTTTAGTATCTAGTCACTTATAAAAAAACATAAGCTTGACATCTTACTTTGCATACTACATGTTTAGCTTCCTTCTTGACGACTTTATACTTTGTTAAATTTTTCATTCATTCATTCCTACAAGCGTAGAGTGTTTCATAGCTGACCTTCTTTGTCCTCACTTTGTCCTACACTTTCTCTTTCCACCACCAAAATTTTTAATTTGGGGGCGCACGACATTTGATTCTCCAAGTATGACTTTTTTCACTTATCCATAAATGTAAAGACATAACTTCTCACGATAAACTAGAATTACCATAAATATTATCAACTAGTTGTGTCATAACTGATGTCTTGAAAGAAACATGGTTTTCCATCTGCAAGTTTCATCGCGGAATTTTTGGCAATACTTTTATCTGTCTTAAATTTATTATATTTAATTTGCACGTTCAAGACCACTAATCAACGTTTTGTTATCGAATTTTCTCATGGTATGATTTTGCAATTCTTACAAATCATTTTATCCATTTTGCGAGTCATAAAAAAATCATTTTGTGACTTAATTGGTTTGTTTTTAAACGTAATTAAATGTTCTCTTTTTATGAAAAACGTATTTATCAAAATTAGCTGATGTGATATGGCAACGTCTAAAATAATTCTTCCTTCGTTTATTTTACTATACTCAAATACTCGATGAACGGCAGCATAATCTATATTTCTCTTCTCTATATGTCTATTTAAGTCTCTTCTTATGAAAATCTTTACTTTGTGTGATTTTTCTTATTAAATCATCTAAGTCTTCCCAAAATTATACTTTAATAGATTAACTTAATTCAACTTATGGAGCATAGGCACGGATCACATTAATAGTTTCCTTTTATATAACCAATTTCAGAGCTAAAATTCTATCATATTTTTCTACTTACCCCAACAACCACATCTCTTTAAGTGGTATCCACAATAATATCTATTTAATTGTTTTTTCTATGTACCATAATTTTAAATCTGAATTGTTTAAAAATTTAGCTTTCTCACACACTCATCTAGTCTATTGTAGGCATAAAATATTTATCATTCTCTTAATTATCGTATCCACTACTTTCATTGATTTTCTCATTAGCATACCTATATTCCAACTTCCAAAATTAAGGCAGACACACAATATACTTTCCTAGAACATCGAAAAAATAAAAATAAATCTATTTTCTTTAAATGTCATTTTTCTCTAGAAAATAACATGTCGGCGTGCATGTCGGACATGTCAGGGAGCATTAAAAACTGTAGAAAAGATTGAGTTGAAACTTGTATACTGAATTTTCATTATCCACTTTCAAGTATGAGTACATATATATAGGAAGAGAGATAGAGAGATGAGTCCCAAAACAAACAATGTGGGACTAAAACTAGAGACATAAATGGGCTTATAAATGGGCAATTTACATATTCTTCCTAATATTCTCTAACACTCCCCCGCAAGCTGGAGCATACAAATCGGAAGCACCGAGCTTGGAGAGAAACTGCTGATGCATTGGTCTTGGTAAAGCCTTGGTCAAGAGGTCGGCAACTTGCTCAGAGGCCGAAACATGCTCCAATTCAAGTTTCTTCAGTAGAACATTTTCTCGGACAAAGTGACAATCAACTTCAATGTGTTTTGTTCGCTCATGGAATACAGGCTTCTTGGCAATATGTATAGCAGCCTGACTGTCGCAGAGCAAAGTTGCAGGTGAGGATAGTTTGACTCCAAAATCATCAAGCAGACTTTCCAACCAGGTGAGTTCAGATACAACAGCTGTCATTGCACGATACTCGGCTTCAGCAGAAGAATGAGCAACCACTTATTGTTTCTTACTCCGCCATGTGATAAGATTTCCTCTGAAATAAGTACAAAATTCAGTAGTGGACCGTCGATCATCAAGAGAGCTCGCATAATCTGGATCGGAGTACGCAACAATAGAAAGAGAGAAGGATGGCTTATATACAATCCCCCGTCCCGGAGCAGTCTTCAAGTACCTGAGGATGCGCTCGACTGACTGTAGATGAGAAATCCATGGTGAATGCATAAAGCGACTGACGATCCCAACAGCAAATGAGATATTGGGCCTCGTGACCGTCAAGTATATCAGTTTTCCTACAAGGCGGCAATAATATTCTGGATTTGTAAGCAGTGAATAAAAGTCAGATCCATTAGCACATAACTTGTGGTTGACACCAAATATTGCGGTGGCTTTTGCAGAGTGAGATGGTGTGTGGCACCGGAGTCGACTATCCATTGAAAACTGTGGGCAAGACATGATATACCTTCATTTGAGATGGACGTCACGGAGCCAGAAGAGCGAGCAATCACCCCTTGGAGATGTTTGAGCTGAATACGATGAGTTTCAACATCTGTTGGAGCGGAGGAAGAATCTGATGCAGAAGCAATGTGGGGAGACCCGGCCTTAGTAGAAGCAGCAAGGTGTGGAGGCAGACCATGTTTGCGATAACATGTGGCCCCATGATGATTATCCCGACCGCAGTAAGTGCATTTAAGGGGGGTTTGCCAGCACGTCCTCGTCCCCGAGACATGTGGCGAGCCCCACTGGATGAACCACGGGTGGAATGAGCTGGTGTAGGTAGCTAGAGAAGTGTTGGATAGGAGGAATAGGAGCCTCCGGTGTCGACGTAACCTTCAGAAGCATAGAGCAAACATCTGAGAGAGAGGGAGTGGTAGCTGAGGAGAGGATATGAGCCCGAACATTATGCATGTGAGAGGGGACACGGACCATCATCATAGCAATCCCTACTGCCGCTTTTTGTGCCCGTTGGGCAACCAAGTCCATGGTAGGGGGTTGGTGTTGTATCCATGCCTCAACAAGGGTCTTGGCCTTGGCAACGAAGGAGGTCATATCACCTGGCATCCCAGGATCAAGGGATCGAAGATCAGGAATGATCTCGAACAAGTGTTGGAGGCTATTCTGCCCAGAATAGAAAGAGTGGAGTTCCTCCCACATTGACTTGATCGTGTCATGATACATGGTCATCCTGTAGGGCTCGGTATACATGGAATTGAGAAGCCAAGATTGGACACGACCGTTATCACGAAGCCACTCGTCAGTGGATGCAGAAGTTGTAGCCCGTGTCAAATAATGAAGAAGCCCTTTCGTCTACAGCACACGACGAACAGAGTGCACCCACTCCACAAAGTTTTGTTTCACATTGAGAGAAATGGTGGTAATTCGAAGTTCATCCTGAAGTTCAGTAGCGGAAGAAACAACACGAGCCGGAAGAGAGGAGGCAGCAGTTGAGTCCATAGAAGCATCGGTGGAAACCAAGAAGCAAAGGTCGGGCGTTCAGGCGGATAGGCCGAGCGAATAGACGGAGAGGTTATCTCCAACTAAGCAGAAGGAAAAGGGCGACCAAGCGGCAGAAAGCCGACTGAAAGCCACGGGAAAGAGACCGGAAGAGAGAAACCACAAAAGACCAGAAACCGCGGGATGCAACCACGCAAACAGAACGCACACGGACAAGCCGAGCAGAGACTATGGGAGGCAGCGGCTAGAGCAGACCGCTAGAACAAACCCCGGGAGCGGCGGCAAGAACAGTCCGCGAGAACAGAACTGTCTGTTAGAACAGACCGCGGGAGAAACAGCGCGAGAAAAGGAGCAGCTAGAACAGTCTGCTAGAACAGGAGCGGCGAGGCAGAGACCGCATGGACTGTGGCTAGGAAGAGAAGGCGCAAGAGAGGGCATGGTCAGTGGAGAGCGCGGGACCGCAGAAAGGAGCGGATAGGGATCCCCGCCAAAGAGAAGTTGTTGAGGACAGAGGGGAGAAACCGCGCGAGAAGTGGATAGAAGTTGTTGCGGACAGATGGGAGAAACTGAGTGAGAGGTTGTTGCGGACAGGGGGGAAGCTACTGCGGACAGAGAAGTTGTTGTGGACAGAGGAGAAACCGGCGAGAAGCGGATAGAGGGTGCGGAAGGGAATGTCTATAAAAGTACTGAGCGGGGAGAAAAGAAGAGAAGCCACGGAGGGAGTGGAAGAGCCGGTTAGGAAAACCGGAGACCGCAGAAATGAGCGGTTAGAAGGAGGGTGGTTAGAACGGAAGGTCGGCGGTTAGAAGGGAAGGCCGGCGGTGAGAAGAGAAGGCCGGCGGTTAGAAAAATTCAAACCGCCAGAAGGACCGTTTCGAGCTCTAATATCATGTAGAAAAGATTGAGTCGAAACTTGTAGACTATATTTTCAATATCCACTTTCAAGTATGAGTACATATATATAGGAAGAGAGAGAGAGAGATGAGTCCCAAAAAAACAATGTGGGACTAAAACTAGAGACCTAAATGGGCCTATAAATGGGCTAATTACATATTCTTCCTAATATTCTCTAACAAAAACCACGGTTCCTTCCTTAATCATGCATATATTTATCATCTAAGGCCAATTCATACTATTCATGTTGACTCTGATATATTTTGGACAGAAGAAATTTATATACATCAACATGTGTTTTAAAACAAAAACTGTTTTTACATATATACACCAATATTTGTACTCATATATAACTGCTAAATAAGCAGGTACCGGGTTGAAATAGATTTCTGCTTAATACGTACCTCCAGGATAAGTATCTCTCTAGAATCAGGCCCTTCAGAGAAAACCTGTATGCCAATGATATAAAGTTGCCCTGGAAATACAAACCAGGTCTCCGAAGAAGGAATTGGATCTACACCTTTGACAGGATCAAAAGTAGCAGTGACAGGTACAAGGTATAGCAAAATATTCTTTGGGAGTACAACATGCAGAGCTGAAGTTTGAATATGACCAGAAAGCCTGGTGTCGTTAACAACAACATTTGTCATTCCAAGATGCAAAGCATGAACAGTTCCCATCATACTGTCCACTCGAGCCACTGAAGGATTAAGCACAGACCAGTAATGGTGCGGGGAGGGTAATTCAATCACTACAAGGAAATCAAGAAGTAGCTCAAAGAAAGCTATAAAAGTGACAAACCTTAATCAAGAAGCAAAGGCATAGAAACTTTAAAAAGTGCAATGATCTGGATATCACCAAATACAGATTTAGCCAAACAAGCATAAGATTTCAATAAATGGATGAAGCAAAAGAATTAAAACTCCAATCAAGTAGCCGCCCAAAGAAACTTGACAAGGACCATAGACTGTATCCATGACAGAAAAATAATTAATAGCATATATGCAAAACCCTCATTGGAAGTTTACAACTCCAGTAGCATCTAGATGTATTGCACATCATGTCAGTACTTACTGGTACTCATATACTATGAATAATTTAATAGTTACTTCTAATCTTGGTATGGACACGTACAAATGAGATCATTAGAGGCATCTGTTAGGCGTTGTGAGAGTCTAGTCACTAGGCATGTTAAACAAGGGAGGGGTAAACAAATAAAGACTTGGAATGAAACTATAAGGAAAAACATGATATACTTAGGCATTGGTGAGATTATGACAAAAGATAGGGCACAATGGCGACAAAGGATCCATATAGCCGACCCCACTATAGTGAGATAAAGGCTTGAGTGTTGTTGTTTAAGGTTCCTCGCATTCTTGTGTGCATGCAGGAAGGAAAAGTATCAGTCATTGAAGTCAAAAACTTCTATCCGCACCATTCATAGTTCATGATGGTATTCAGGAACGGTCCAAATTGCTGAATTTTTTATTATGTAGAAAGTAATGGGCAAACCTCGTATATCATTCTTCATGTGTAAAATACAAAAGAGAGTACAAATATATAGGAGAAGAGAGGGAGAATTATGCTATACAAGAGATGTGGGACTAAAGAAGAGGAAGGAATTGGGCCTATAAATGGGCTTTTACATCAATATTTCTTATATCATCTAACACTACCCCGCAAGCTGGAGCGTACAAGTACAAGTCGTAGGCACCAAGCTGGAGCGTACAAGTCGTAATATAACTTGCGAGGTAAAGCCTTGGTGAGGATATCAGCAAATTGCCCAGACACAGGAACATGTTCAAGCTTCAGCTCTTCTGATGGGACCTTTTCCCGAAGAAAGTGGCAATCAACCTCAATATGTTTTGTTCGCTCATGGAACACAGGATTCTTTGCAATGTGTATTGCAGCTTGACTATCACAAAACAAGATTGAAGGTAAGGTCAATTTAATTCTCAAATCTACTCGGAGACTTTCAAGCCAGGTTAGTTCACGAGACTCCCCCGTGGTCTCAAACCTGGGTGGTTGATGCATGCAAACTGTTTCAAGAAGATCGTCATTCAAGAAGGCATTCTTGACATCCAGCTGATGGAGGGGCCACTGACGATGAATAGCTAAAGAGAAGGACCCGAACCGAATTGAATTTGGAGACCGGGGAGAAAGTTTCCTAATAATCAAGGTCATATTGTTGAGTAAAACCCCGAGCCACAAGCCGAGCATTCAAGCGGTAACCTGTCTCATCCGCAGCATGTTTGATAGAGAAGATCAACTTGCAGCTAACGCAACTGTGACCAGTAGGAAGAGGCACAAGATCTCAAGTGTGATTACCCCATAGAGCCGTCATTTATTCATCCATGGTGGCCCGCCACCGCGGATGCCGGAGGGCGTCCTTCACAGAGGTAGGTATAGAAATAGATGAGAGAGAGCAAAGGTAAGGAGAGGCGGAGAGAGCCGATGTAGAGAGACATAGTTGGCCATGGGATGTGCTGTCGAGGAGGAGGCCGGATCAACAGGCCGCGAGATTTCACCGGTAGAGGGAGGCTGCTGCAGGGCGTCTGGACGAGAAGGACGACGAGTGTAGACTTGAATGATAGGAGGTTTGGAGGGGACTGTTGGTGTTGGGGAAACCGGGATGAGAGGAGATGTGTACCGGTGTTGCAGAGGGGTTGGGAGAAGTGGTGGAAGTGGAGACGTGACGGGTATGATGGGCCGATGTAGCGGAGGAGGAAGAAGGGGACCAGAAGGGATGATGTGATATGGTTGGTCTTCTTGAAAGGAGACATCAGCAGACACAACCACCTTACCAGTGGTAGGATAAAAGCAGACATACCCCTTATAAGTGCGGGAGTACCCAACAAACATAGCTTTGGTAGCAAGAGGGGCTAGCTTGTCAGTGGAAAGACCAAGGTGGTGGACATAGCAGGTACACTGAAACACACGAGGTGTGAGAGAGAAGAGAGTTATGAATGTGTAAAGGAGAGTAATTGGTGCCACGAAGTTGAGGACAGACGAAGGCATGTGATTGATGAGATGACAAGTAGTAGAGATGGCAAAGGTCCAGTAGAGGGGAGGAACCTGCATTTGGATCATAAGAGATCGAGACACATCAAGGAGGTGGCGATTTTTCCGTTCTGCTACGTCATTCTGTTGAGGCGTGTAAGCACACGAAATCTGATGTATAATACCGAACTCAGTGCACAGGTTGGAGAATGTGAGACCAGTATATTCTCAAGCATTGTCCGTACGAAGGGTTTTGACACAGGTAGAAAACTGAGTGCGCGTTTCGGTAAGAAACGCATGGAACGTAGTCGTGAGTCTGGTACGATCACGAAGTAAATACAATCAGGTAACCCTCAAGTAATCATCTATAAAGGTAACAAAGCACCGATGCCCCAAGACACTAGGAACTTATAAGGCCCCCAAATATCAGAATGCACTAGGAGGAAAGGAGAATCTCTCTGAGTGCATGAAGGAGAAAAGGAGACACGGTGTTGTTTACCGAAGATACAGGATTCACAAAAGAACTCTTGGAGAGAGATAGTAGGAAGAGCTTTCTTGAGAATTGGGAGAGGGGCATGCCCAAGATGGCGATGCCAATCAGTGGTGGAGACAGAGGTGAGAGCAGAGGTGAGAGCAGTGGGAGGAACATCGAGAAGATATAGCCCATTAGACAGTCTCCCTCTACCAAGTATAGTCTTCGTCAGTCGATCCTGCACCACAAAGGAAGAGTGTGAGAAAGTAACACAGCAATCAAGGTCTTGCGTAAGACGGCTAACAGAAAGAAGGTTAAAAGGAGAGCCCGGAACATGAAGAACCGAGGATAAGGAAAGAGAAGGAGTAAGGGACAGATTAGCAGCACCAGAAACCGGGAGCGTGTCACCATTGGCCACAGTGATGTGCTTGGGGTAAGCAGTATCCAAATATTTGGGCGGCGGCTGCGGAGAGAGATGGTGTGTAGCACCTGAGTCCACAATCTAGTGAGAGCTGTGTGAGAGGCACGATATACCTTCCTGGAAGATTGAGGCCACGGAGCCAGAGGGGCGACTAACCACCCCTTGAAGCTGATGGAGTTCAGCACGCAACGCAGCAATATCATCAGCAATGTTCAAGGCGGATGTCATAATCCTGATCTGCGACTAGGCACGGAAACCGGTCGGCAAGGATATATGTGGTGTGCCTGATAGAACCAGCTGCTACAATCGAGGAAGCACGGAGAACTACGATCAACTGCGAGAAGATGCAGGCCGCAGCCAGAAGCAGAGGCCGCAGCGAGAACCAGGCCGTAGCGGCCAGTAGCAACGGACTGAAGCACGAGCCCGCTGGGAAGAGGGCGAGCAAGAACCCCAAAGGGAAGGCCGCGGCGACTAGAGTAAAAAAAACCGAGGAGCAGGCCGCAGCGAACTGGAGCAATCCGCAGCGATGAGAAAGGGCAGGCCGCGGAGGACTGGCAGGCCGCGGAGAAGCAAGGCGCGATTGTAAAGGGCAGGCCGCAAGGCGCGATTGGAGAGTCAGCAAGAGGGACTAGAGCAGGCCGCGGCGGACTGAAGCAGTGCGCAAGAAGGGAAATCGCAGGGCAGCCGCAAGGCGCGATTGGAGATAGTTCACAAGAGGGACTAGAGTAGGCCGTGGCGGACTGGAGCAGTCCGCAAGAAATTAAAGCGCAGCCTGCGAGAAGAGAGCCCGCAAGAAGAGAGGAAAGCGCAGGCCACGTGAAGAGAGCCCGCGAGAAGAGAGACCGCGAGCGAGAAGAGAGCTCGGTTTGGACTGGGGTAGAAGCTCGCAAGGTAGGAGAGAAGCAGAGCAGGGGAAGGGGAGGCCGCAACGGACTGGAGGAACAGGCAGCGGACTGAAGTAGAACAGTAGGGAGAAGTGGACCCCACGGGACAGAGAGAGGAGGCTATAAGAAGCCCGAGAAGGAGGGTGGAACCACGGAGATGAAGAGGAAGCGGATGCAGGAATAGAGGCCGCAGAAGATTGCAGGCCGCAGATAGCTAAGCGGCTAGCGGAAAGAGAGGTCGCAAGTAGCCAGTCGGAGAAGAGCGGATAGACTAAGCAGGCCGCAGGAGATCGCAGGCCGCAGGAGAGAAGAGAAAGACGGATAGAGGATAGAGTTCTGCAGGTAGCTAGGCGGATAGAAGTTGGAGTCCGCAGGTAGCTAGGCGGATAGAAAGTGGAGTCCGCGGGAGTCAACGAGTGCCTCTGATACCATGTACAAAGTAATAGGCAAACCATGTAGATCCTTCTTCATGTGTAAAATACAAAAGAGAGTACAAATATATAGGAGAAGAGAGAGAGAAATAATCATATACAAGAGATGTGAGACTAAAGAAGAGGAAGGAATTGGGCCTATAATTGAGCCTTTACACCAATATTTCATATATCATCTAACAACTCATAGTCAGAATTTTTAAGGGCAAGTATTGCATGCATATGATTGAGAAAAGGCTTAATCTACAGATAGATACATATAGGCTCCAGACCAATGCGTCTAAACTGCCAGTGATGTTTGTGTACGTGCACAAGCCATGTCAATCAATGACTCTTCCAAATTGTATTAGCTTGAGTGTTTATGTCGTGATTGTATCACAAGCCACATCAATCAATGACTTCCAAATTGTATTAGCTTGAGTGTTTATGTCGTGATTGTATCACGCTCTATTAGCTTGAGTGTTTTTGCATTTCTTTTCATGTGGGTTGGTCCCCAAGTATATAAAGGGGAGTAGTAGCAGTAAGGTAATCAGATGTTTTCTTTGAGATCGCATGAATGGCATGTATGTTTTTAGAATAGTTTTATATTGTATATGATATGATGTCACATCATATGTATATGTATGTATGGAACTCCAGACATGGCATGAATAATTAAGCTTTTAACGAAACGAGAAATTTTTTTTCTGTGTATTTTTTGTACTCATTGTGTGTATGTTTTACTTCATTATTGCGGTGAAATAAAAGTTCGAAGTGTTGCTGGTATATGATATGCAACAAAGAGCCTGCAAACCGAAACCATGAACTCTGAAACCAACCCAATTGGGACACTGGAGTCAACTTAGAAGCGGGGGATTTTGAGGGGTGTTTAGAACCTGCAAAAGGTTTAGGCTCGCATGATAGGATGGGGCGCTCTGTAACAACCCCTAATATTATAATAATAATAATAATAATAAATATAATAAAAACAAAGACTTAAAAGCCTTATAAACCGAGCTCCCCCGGTCCAAAACCCGCATCCCGCAGAAACGTCCCGATCCCGCCTCCTTCGCCCCGACGGACCGGTCTCCGCCTCCCGAGCGCCCGACCGCTCTCTCCTCCGCCTCCAGTGGCCGGCAACACCCCCCTCTAGGCCCGGCGCCTCTTCCTCTTGCTTCCCCGTCGTCTCTGGCGCTCCTCTTGGCCGGCAAATCCCGCAGTAACTCCTCCTCTCTTGGCCGGCTGCATCCAAGAGGGGGGCCAGCTACCTTCTCCCTTCCTCTTCTCCTTCTCCAGCCAGTGAGGGCAAAGGCATCGTTTCTTCTTCGGCAACCCAAGCACTTCCTCGTTCCGGCCGGTGGATTTCATGAGGGACTCCTAGGGTTTCGCTCGAAACCCCTCTTCGTGGATTTCTGAGCCCAGCTCTGGTCTCCTTGGGTAAGTAACCCCGCCTAACTCTCGTTTTCAGTTTGCCCTAATTTTTTTACGCTAATTTTTCACTCTCCGATCTAGGATTTTTGGACGATCCAACCTATGTTCATCGTATAACCCGCTAATCCCGTACTTGTGTGTTTTCCAGTGCGTGTCCTCGGATTTAGGCGGTGGTATTGCTTCAAGCCCTCTCCGAATTAGGGATTTTTGCTTCCAAACACCGCCAAAACTCTCGATCCCTCGCGGTAGTCTCTTCTCCCCTCACTTTCGAGGGAGGTAAATTTCTAAACTCCTCTCCTGTTGTGTGGTGTGAATATCAAACACATGTGCAAGTGTAGAAATCTTGTTTGAAATGCATTTTGATCTTGAACAGGTTTAGCTCAAGCTTCTAACCTCGGTTGCGCCACTTTGCTATCACTAGCATTTTCGAAGTCACATTAAGGCAAGTAGAGACACATCTCTCGCTTGCAAACATGAGATCTAATTTACTTCATTTTTTGTTATGAAGTAGTCCCTTATAGACTGGAATCGTCTAATTAATAACTTGTTCAAATTATTGAGAGGAAAGTGTTGGTTTGGTGTGACGTGTCGAATCGAGCTCCCGACTAGCTAGTAACAGAAACCATTAGTCGACCATTGCAAGCATCGTTGTTGATAAGTCTTACATCAATTCATACACTAGAATCTCGTACATCAAATGACAACACCATCACTCTTCAATGTATTTCGCTTATGGTATTGCAGTTAGGCTAAACTCCAGAGTAAGCCATTAAAGTAAAAGCATCTTGTTAGACATGATTACTTGTCTAGTAGTAGGTTGCTACAGGTAAAACTAGTTCACTAAGCTCTTGTTTCTTTTTCTTACTTTTGTGCAATTTATTAACTTGAATCTTTTTGTATTTTCATGTTCTGGGGCATTTTCCTTCTGTTTGGATTTGCCTTAGGTTTCGTGACTGCGTCGTCCGGTTCCTGAGTTCTTCTTCTTCCAGCTACAACTTTGCTTGGAGGTTTCATATTGTTTAATATATCAACAGGTTCTATGTATCTTGTTTCAGTTACTGTTGGATTTTTTCTATTCATGTATTAGTTATCGTTAGACATTTTCTCTTGTATCGAGGACAACTTGTAGGGTGAAGCATTGTACCAGTTCATTTCACTTATGATATTTCTATCTTTGTGACTAGTTGCATTCATTTGTTTCAGTACTGCTTAGACTTAGTTTTTTAATAAAAGAAATGCATGCATAATAACTTTTGTGTGGCTTCCGCACTAATTTAAAATCAATTAAAACCTTTTTCAAAAATAACAAATTTAAAAAACTAGTTGTAGAATTTCTGGTTCAGCCTTAGCAGGCATGGTTCCTTTCTGCATTTCTGTGGCATCACGACCCGCCTGAAGCGCATTCTGATCTTGTTGAGACGGGTCGTGACACTCCATGAATTGGAAGCAGTTGCTCTTTAATAGCCAAGTCAGAGTTATGACTTACTTAAACTAAAGGGACCCACATTAATTTGGTGAGGTCAATTAGAATGCATGGGTTTCGATTTAGGGATGCCCCCTGTCACTAAATGAGTCGAATTCAAGACGCAACTGCGTAAGTGTTATATTCCCCCAAACTACCTTAAGAATATGTATCGTAGATTCCATAATCTATATAGCACGGGGACGGAAACGGGATACGGGATACGATACGAAATGGATACGGGAAACGTGATTTTTAAAAAAATAAGGATACGAGAAACTTATTAATAATTTTTAATTATTTTAATATAAGTATTAATTAATATAATAATAATACTTATTAATAATACAGGACGAAAAATTTAATGATAACAAAACAGATTGAACTTCGCAGATAAACTTATCCATCCAAATCAAATTAATGACCAATTAATTACATATTAACCAAGTAACTAAAATATAAAAACTTATCTCAAGAAATAAATAACATATAATATCAAATTTAATACCATACAACTTTGTCGGGAAATAAAAAAGCTTAAGTGCCTCCTATACATAAAATAATCAAGATGATCCTCCAGTACATCAGAAAATTAATAGCATTCAATCTTGTTATCAGCACAAGCAACCCCAATACTAAGATATGTCTTAATTGGTGCTTCCTCGGTACTGATGATCTGACTGGAATCTCTGACTGCTCTCCTCAGGTAGGATACGTGGAATACATCATGTACACCACTCATTTCCTCAGCCACTGACAAGGACTTCGTCGCACAAATATTTGCTCGGATTGACAATTTTGAAGCGCGGATCGACTGTGTGTTCCAAACTCCACTTGTCGATTGTCGCGGCTCGCCACGCCCCGCCAACTGTTATTTCATTACCTTGCCTCCCTCATCTGCCAAGCCATCGACTCACCTCGTGCAGTCACCGCCGCCACCGGCCGCTGATGTACCACCTCCCTCCACGTTGGTAGGCATTCCATCGCTTCTACCTCCTCTTCGATCACCCGCTCCGCTACCTCCGGTCATCTCACCGCCTCCGCTCCTGACTCTTGCTCCACAGGCCCCTGTCGTACCATTTCTACTGGCCACATCGGCGACTTTTCTGCCGGCCCGTGCTCCGCTGACACCGACAATTTGTTCCAGCTGCAGGACGTCTTGCCTCCGACCTTCTTACTGTTGTTGCTCACCACCTCCCCTCTGATCCCGCCGAAGCCATTACTTTTCTCGCTCGCCTTTCTGACAGTGTCGTCGCTACTTGTCGGTGCCAATGTCATCACTTTGCCCGATCAGGCATTGTTCTGGCGGGAAAACAAGACGACAGATGATCTGACTATCCATGTGGAGTTCGAGCTTGCGCGCAAGCTCGATGTCAAAGACGGATAGTGTTACAGGTTCTTCGTCAGTTATCTTGTATTATGTTTTATTATTATTTATATGTTGAGTTGATTCATTGTATCAAGTTGTGTTGCACTGATTCATAGTCGTTGTAGTGTTTAAGTGTTTTAATATTTGAAGTATGTTAGGTATTTACAGTCATGTCATCGACGCTTATATATATAGGTCACAAAGAACGGCGAGGGACGGGTTGCCGAGGGCTGCGGAGATCGGCGGGCTGCGGATGGGACAGAGGCGGAAGACGGACTGCGGGTCATGCGGCAGAGCAGGAGGAAGATCAATGGACCAAGTAGGAGGAATGATCTGCAACTGACCAGGAACTGCGACAGAACAGGATGTGAATCAGTGATATCGGGTTGTGCGGCAGAGCGGGACGTGAATCTGCGATTCTAGATGCTAGCAGGAGCGAGATCTGCGACTGCGGATGTTAGCGGGAGTGGGACCAGCGATCAACGAGCGGGAAGGACCTTTGAGCGCGACGTACGGAAACAAGAGGAGTGATCGCTTCGGCGTGCGGGAACGAGAGGAGCGACGGCGTGTGAAACTCAAGCGCTCTGATACCATCATAGGAAAAAGATCAAATCAACTTATTCACATTAAGAATAGTGGTATATACAAATGTACAGGAGAGGGTCTCACAATACCCAAGGTGAGCCTAAGCTATCTCTACCATACATAATGTACATTATATCTAATAGTGTTAACCAAAGCAGATTCTAGTAAATCTCTTCGAACATGCTCTTTCGGGCTTTGAATAATGAATGTTTATGGTGTTATCTTGAGTGGGGTGTTAAAAGGCAAGTTATCTTAGGCTCATCGGGTGTTGATGATATCTCAGGTTGTGGCTAAGGAAGAAACTTAAGGGTTTCCCATCGGGAATGGATCGAAAAAAAACAAATTAAATCTAATAGGTATGTTCTATCACCAACATAGAGTGCGCTTCAGGCACTCCCCGTCGCACTTGTGCCCTCCACCATTCCACATACCTTTATTGTCCCGAGCAAACTTGTGGGTTACTATAAGAAAATATGGAGCATGCAATCGTTCCTACCAACACCCCACACCATAATCCATGTCCTCAGGCCACACATGCATCAGCCCCTTCCATTTAAACACACATCTCATAGAGCTGCCCAAATTCCTTTTTTCTTCCATCTTATTGGCACCAACTTTTATCTCCCCACCTAATCTACCTACCACCAACTACTTCCACCACCCACTAATTATACCCAAAGCTCCACTTTAGCCTCCTCAACACATCATTATTCATCATCCTTTATGCACCAGTGCTCGCGGCCTATCATCCACAAGTTGTGTCATGATGGATAATTTTTGCATCGGGTCCGAAAACTTGATGCGGTTAAAACTCCAAAAATTGGTGAGAATTCTCGCGGCGCCCCGGGCGGTTTATTTAAGGAAAAAGGCGGATTCAGTTTTATTTAGAAAACGGGGCACGCAGATTTATTTATTTAGATATAAAACGGTTTATATCGAGTTTTAACCAAAGGAGGCAAGTGCACCTATCGCGTGCAGTACAGGATATTCCGGGGTGGAATATCGAGGTCGTATTGTTCTCGGGGTCGGTTCGATTATTTCTACTCTTCACTGGAGGGGATTATTATTTTACTGATAATTACTTGTCGGGTAATATATATAAACAAAAGACAGAAAATAAAAGGATAATAAAGGTGGAGCCGATGAAGAGCTTAGCTCGATGGCACCGAATTAAATTCAAACTAAAATAGACTTTTAATAAAAAAAACTCCTAAATTTCTAATTAATTAAGACGGAGACTTGGCCGTGGAGGTTCTACTAGAATAAGCTCACCTAGCTATAGGGCTATCGCTCACCTGAACGCTAAGACTATTCGACCGAACGTTAGTCCGACGAAGGATTCCTCTTAACGTCCGCATTACGCTAAGAACCCCACTATTGGGTGGGTAACCCAATCCGGTAGAGTTGGCGTGCCGCCTCTCTCGAGGGTTAGTGCGGAACTCTCTTTGCCAAGGGGTGATCGGTCCATATGCACGGCCTCTCGACTAGCTAGCATATGGACTACGGAAATAGGGCTCACACATCGATTATGTGATCATGCGCGTCGTAAACTCTAGGCAAACCTTAAGTAATTTTAATTAATTAGAAAGTAAGGACCTTTAATTATTTTAAGCTATTTTTTCTGTCTCAATGCTCTTCGATACTGAGGGCTAAAAACGGTTAGCCACTCATCGGAATGGGGACAGCTTGCAAGGAAAGCAATAAAGAAAGCGATAAAGAAAGCAGGAAAGTGAAAGCGGCAAAATGAAAGCAGTAAAGGAAAGCTGAAAATTGCAAGTCGTACTCAAACGAGTAGGACTGAATTGAAAGCAGTAAAATGTGAGTCCCGGAGCAAATGTGTGGGCGGGAGAAAGAAAGCGGGTCCGACTCAATTAAGTAGGACTAAATAAATGAAACACACGCACACACTCGACAGAAAGTAAAACTCACGCACACACTCTCTCGACATAAAGTAAACACACGCACACAAATCCTACTCAAATGAGTAGGGAAAATAAAGACCTGTCATTTAACTCAAATGAGTAAGCGGAAATAAAGAAAATTACAAACTCACGCACTCTACAGAAAGTTAAAAAAAAAAACAAAGCGTCATTTAACTCTTAACGAGTAGGCGGAAATAAATGTGCACACGTACAAAAATGAAAAAAACTAAGTTACCTAAAAATAAAAACAACTGCATTTCTACTGCTAGAATGCGGTAGAAATGCATAAAAAGTGAAAAGAAAAATTAAACGAAAAAAAGGTTTGCAAATAAAAATGAAAATGCAAGTGCTCGAAAAAAAATAAATGATTGCATTTCTACCACTATAATGCGGTAGAAATTCGTAAAAAGAAGACAGAAAAATTAAACGGACAAAAGTTTAAAATGAAAATTGAAATGCTCGAAAAATTAAAACGACTATACAATCATTCCTATAACTCCGTAAAAATGCTAAAAAAAGTGCAAATAAAGTGAAAATAACGAAAAGTTTTACATCCTAAACAAGAAAATCTCAGTTAGAGAAAATGAAAATCACTTTGAAAACGTTTTTACGGATCTATAGGAATGCATAAAAGGCTATAAAAATCTTAAGTTAACAACACTAAATAAAATTTCCTAAGTATAGGAACATGAAAACAAGCCTCATACACACACACTCGTATAAAAAAGGAACGAAAAAACTAAGTTAAAACAAAAGCAAATAAGATTGCATAAGGTGTGAGTTGTATAGATCCATTTCAAAGGCAATATAAGAGAAGAAAAACATATTTCATTAAATAAAAAGACGAGTTACAAAGACAAGAAAATAAAAGCTAAGGAGAGGGGGAGAAAATATCCCTTACATAACCCTTGGAAGCATTCCAGCAGCACAACACCTTATACAAAATGGTTCAAAAGAAGGAACAGGATTACATACAAAACACTGGTATTTATAGACAAAAAATTACATGGGACACGCCCTCTGACACGGGCGTGTCCGGGGGCGTGTCAGCACTATTCCTGATGGCGGTCGTCGATTTGACGGGAAAGTGGAATTCGGGCTGGACACGTGTCGTTCACGCGGCGGTCACGCCCCAGGTCACGGGCGTGACGCTGGGCGTGTCAAGAAGGTGGATCTGGGCGCGGGTCGCGCCGAAAGTCGTCGCGCGGGTCTTGTCGGCCAGGTGGAGTGGTCACACCCCCGGTCACGGGCGTGACGCTGGGCTTGTCGAGGGGGTCGACGAACGTCGAGCTGAAAACGTCGAGCGGGTGGACACGGGCTTGGGTCATGCCCCGTATCGGGGGACACGGGCGTGACCCCGGGCGTGTCAAACTTTTCACTTCAGAAATTTACTGCTTCACGGGATTTTGAGCTGTCACGCCCTGGTCACGGGCGTGACCAAAATTACACGGGCGTGTACTGCCCAATTTGGGCAGATTTTGAAATTTTTCTGAAAAATAAAATAAAATAAGTTAATATAATATTTACAATAAAAGGAGCAATTTATTGAATAAAAACAAGTAAAAATAAAAGTAATACACTATAACGACTAAATTTATGTACATAAAAATACGTATATTTACAATTCATCATGTCACCCTAATTCTTAAAGGGTGGTGATATTGGTACACCATATATGGCTATTGATACCTCATTTCTGTTTGTACACCTTAAAAATATATTTGTACACTCACTCGCTATTTATACCCCAAGTTTAAAATTTTAAACGGTAACATACGATGCCTAATTAAAACACTAAAAATCACATGTTGTGCAATAAAGGTAATATATTGATTGTCATCATTTAGCTTTCATTGTTGCTCAAAATATGTCGCTACAAAATTACATTGGTGCGACATGTACAAAAAATTAAAAGTCATCAATTAGCCATCACTCAAAATTTTTCGTTATTTTCATATCCCATTCAATCAACTTCTCTTTACTTTCAAAGCTCGAATCAGTGCAAAAGTGACTTCCAACATCTAACAATGTATCCTTAGAATACTCTTCATTACACAACAATAACATTTTTTTGAAGTCATTCATAGTAAATAAAAGACGAATAATCACATAATTGGGCTTGAACAATATATATTACAACATTACAACTACACAAAAACAATATAAATAAGAGGGCGGTCATAATACCTTCAAACTGGGGCCTTGTATAAAAATGGGCTTTAACTTCTGCTATGTATACAGAACAACCAAAACCTGATTTGGAAGAAGAAGACGAAGAAGAAGAAGAAGAAGTAGAATAAAGAGGGCATCAAAGAAGAAAGTTAGTACAACTCCGCAATATTCAATTGCCTTTAGAATCAAAATTAACTATACAACAATTTGGGTAATGTGCCTAAACAACATCAATACTTCTCAAACACATGAAAAACAAAACCGAAGGAACTCATGCAGACAATCGAGCGCACATTGGCCAATACCTTGGTTGACTGCGGCATTACGAAAAGGATTGGTCAGCATGAGGCTCCGGTGCAATCCAAACACCAGGGTAAACCATAGGTGATCAAGATTCAAAGCTAAGTGTTCATGGAAATTAATAGGAAATGCTTCATAAGCATGGAAGAAAAACTTAGTAACTTGATCGACCAACTGCATACATTGACAACACTTTAAGCTATGAGTACACAAAGTGCACCAAGGAATCACTTAAGCATCACACAGACCAATGTTTTAAGGATTTTTTTTTGTGAGAATCAGAGAAAAGGTAGAAAGACGCGCCTTTTTTCATATTCAACAATCAATATCCCAAAAAATTCGATGGAGAAAAGCATCCTCACTCACTCTCTCTTCATCCATTAACATGCCTTCACCATTCCAACCATACTTGAAACGCAAAGGAAAAAGATAAACTTGCCTCTTCGTATGAACCGCTACTTAAAAAATCTGAAGTTAAGAAAGAAGAAGAAGAAACCTGGAACAGAGCAGCGGCGGGCGGAAACCGGGAGCGGAGCAGCGGCGGGCGGAAACCGGGAGCAGAGCAGCGGCGGGCGGAAACCGGGAGCAGAGCAGCGGCGAGCGGAAACCGGGAGCAGAGCAGCGGCGGGCATGGAGCAGCGGGAGCAGCGGCTGGCGTTGGATGAGAAGGGGGTACAAATATTAGATTTAGGGTTGTAAAAACAGAGGTTTTAATTTTTGAAATGGGGTATCAATAGTCATATATGGTGTACCAATATCACCACCCTTCTTAAAATCCTGATAAAGATTGGAGCTTCAACCTTGAAAGCAAGGTCGGTTTTCAAGTTTGAAATAATGTTACGCACTCGCCCGAGCAGACCCCCTCGCATGTGACACGAGAGCACATATGGAAGACGCCTTGAAAGTTTCATAAGAATTATATAATTTGCAATTAAGTAGTATGAACTAATTTATTATTTTCAATTAATTATTATTAAGTAATATTGATTCATTAATTATATTAATTAAAGTAATTCGTATTTTCTAATTAAGCGTGTCCTCCCTCGTTTAATGGGGAGGGGTAGAATTGATTGGATTTTTTGGTATCCTTGATCTTTATGACTCACTTGAGAGAGTTCTTTGGAAGACCCAACCTCTGAGCGCTTGGCTGGAGTTTGCCTCTGAATTGTATTGTGTACCTGTGTTAGTTTTTTATGTAGTGCAACTTTGTTCTCCGAGTTCTCTCCATCTCAATCCCTTTGAGCATTTGGTCCACATTGAGTGATTTCTCACGTCTGCGCCCGTAGAAAAATCAACTTGTTAACACTTGAATGTTGATTGAGTTAGACCTCTTGGTTATAAAAAATCTACCATAGGATATTGCATTTGATTTGGAGAAATATTGTAAAATGGAGAGTAAAAAACGGTCGGTATTGGCAAGAAGCGGTGTTGAAGTAAAGTTTATAATTGTCCTTGCTTATGGCACCTTTGAATTACTGTTGATAAACGGAAAGCTAGAAGAGCTGGGAAAGCCCATTCATCTTGCATATAACCATGTTCATCATGATAAAACTAAATATGTGAAGATACATCGATGTTTTAGAAAAGAAAATTTTGCCACTAAGAATATATGTATGATACTTATGTCAATCAGATAACAACTAGTAGATGTTATAACAAAAGAATAACTAATCTCGGATATGAGATTATTCCTGAAAGGCTGGGTATGATGAACATCTAGTCTCCAATTTAAGCAGAAGTGTTGCAAGATATATGGTAAATTAAGGCCATAATTTGTTTCCTTCAAAGTTAAATGTTATATTTGGATGTACTATTATTAGTGCATAATAACTTTCATTCATAAAGAGATCGGACTTTCATGTATTTTTTAGTAATATTGTAAAGATTAGAATTAGTGTTTTCTAGTAATATTATAAGTTTGTAGTAATGTTTAATCATGAAGAAATTATTACTTGAGATTAAATTATTTTGTCTATTTCATTGTTTTTCTAAAAGGACGTATTCTTTCAAGAAGCATTTTTAGTTTTTAAGTGTGTTAGAAAAGCCCAAGTAAAGGGGCTCATATAGCTCATGTATTTTGTTTATTCTTTCTCTTCTTTTAGTCCCACATCATGTATAGGACTCTCTTCTCTCTTTTTCCCTCCTATAAATATGTATTCATACTTTGTATTTGAATATAGAGAAAGTATTTACAAGTTTGAATTTTTATCCACCTGACTTCTCATCATCCCAAGGGTATTACAGTCGCTAATGGGGACAATGTTCCTGTCTCCGGCTCGGCGAATATCCCTCTCACTTCCTCTCCCTCTCTTCGCTCGGCTCTTCACGTTTCGGGCTCCCCATTTAATTTGCTTTATGTTGGTCGTCTTACTACTGATTTAAACTGCTCAATAGCTTTTACTTCTTCATTTCTGATACAGGATCAACAGACACGGACTATCATTGGTAGAGGGCGGCTGCAGAACGGGCTCTACCTCCTTGATGACCTCCAGCTATCCTGTCTTTTGTCTCTTCCAGGCGATTGGCATCGCCGTCTTGGGCATGCCCCTTTGCCTGTCCTCCAGAAGGCTCTTCCAGATGTATTTTTACCCTCTTTTCAGTGTGAAGCATGTATTTACGGCAAGCAGCCGCGTTCAACTTTTTTGTCTCATTGTACCCGGAGCACTGCTCCTTTTATTTTAGTACACTCTGATATTTGGGGACCGTACAAAGTTACGAGCATTTCTGGTTATCGTTATTTTCTAACCTTCATTGATGATTAACCCCGCATGACATGGCTCTACTTACTTCGTGGTCGCTCTGAACTTCTTCGGGTCTTTCGGGCTTTCCTCGTCGAGACCCGCACGCAATTCTCTGCATCTATCAAAACTATTCACACGGACAATTCCCGCGAATACACTGGTCACGAATTTGCAAACCTCTGCTCTGAATTCGAAGTTATTCACCAAACCTCATGTGCCTATACCCCGCAACAAAATGGAACCGCGGAATGTAAGAATCAACATCTACTCGATATGGCTCGCTCTATCATGCTTCAGATGCAAGTTCTCAAATCTTATTGGAACTTCGCCCTCTCCACAGCCTGTTACCTGATCAACCGTCTTACTTCTCCCGTCCTCCACAATGCCACTCCATTCAGCCTCATTTTCCCTTCTACTCCACCATTCTCCCTCACCCCCCGCATCTTTGGATGCGTCTGCTATGTCCACACTCTTGGTCCATCTATGGACAAGTTGGACCCTCGGGCGGTCAAGCATATCTTTGTTGGTTATTCTCGGACCCAAAAAGGGTATGTATGCTACTCTCCGACTACCCGAAAAGTGATTGTATCTGTTGATATGACTTTTCGGGAGAATCTCCTTTCTTCTCTGCCTCAGATCCTGCACCTCTACCACCAACGGTGGTACGTCCTGTCATTCTCGTTACCATTCCTTCACCTACACAAATTCCTGACAAGGCTCCACCCGTTTCCAAGCCACCTATTATACGTGTTTACAATCGTCGCCACCCTGCCTCCGTTGCCCCACTGCAGTCGGCTTCGACCTCTGACGCTTTGCGTTCTGCTGATCCGGCACCAGACACTACCGCTCATCCCCTGGCGAACTATGTATCCTTACATCACCTGTCTCCACCACTATACATTTTTTCACTTCATTATCCTCTATTTCTGTCCCTAACACTGTGCAGGAGGCTCTCCAACACCCGGGCTGGCGAGCGGCCATGGAAGAAGAAATGACGGCTCTCTGGGTGAACCAGACCTGGCACCCGGTACCTCTTCCCCCTAGTCAGCCACCCGTTGGGTGTAAGTGGGTCTTTGTAATCAAACATGCACAGGATGGGACGATTGACCGTCTAAAGACCCGCCTGGTGGCTCGTGGCTTCACCCAGCAGCACGTTCTTGATTACGAGGAAACCTTCTCTCCAGTAGCAAAGCTTAACACTGTTCGTGTCCTTCTCTCTGTGGCGGTTCATCGTCAATGGTCGTTACAACAACTGGACATCAAGAATGCTTTTCTAAATGGCGACCTCCAGGAGACAGTGTACATGCAACAACCTCCCGGGTTTGAGACCACGGGGGAGTCCCGAGTCTGTCATCTGAAGAAGTCCATCTATGGTCTCAAACAATCTTCTCAGGCATAGTTTGACAAGTTCTGTAAGGCTGTTCGGGAAGTCGGTTTTACTCGAAATTCAGCAGATTTCTTCCCTTTTACACGGCACCGAGCAACGGTTCTTCTGCTGGTATATGTTGATGACATTCTGATCACTGGAGACGATTCAAAGGGCATCCATGCGATTAAACAGCACCTTATCTCGGTCCTCCAAACGAAAGATCTGGGTCACCTTCGGTACTTCCTTGTCCTTGAGATCGCAAGGCGACCAGATGGTCTTGTCCTTTCCCAGAGAAAGTACTGTCTGGATCTCCTTCAAGATGTTGGTTACTCTGGATGCAAGCCTACTACTACTTCAATGGATGCAAATCATAAACTGTGTGCTCACGCTTCCGACACAGATCTTCCTCTTCAAAATCCGGAATACTATCGACGACTTGTTGGGAAATTGATCTATCTAACAGTTACAAGACCAGATATATCCTTCGCTATTGGAGTGGTCAGCAGGTTTATGCATGCCCCACGAACTTCTCACCTTCAAGCCGTTGAGCGCATCCTCAGATATCTTAAAACAGCTTTGGGTCAAGGATTGGTCTACAAACCTCATCTTCTACTCCAAGATTAGTTGCATACTCTGATGCTGATTATGCTGGTTCCTTGGATGATCGTCGATCAACCAATGGGTTTTGTACCTACTTTGGAGGTCATCTCATTACCTGGCGAAGTAAGAAGCAAGCAGTTGTGGCTCGATGCTCAGCAGAAGCAGAATACTGATCAATGGCGTCGGTTGTCTCTGAGCTAACGTGGCTTAAAAATCTTCTTGTCGACCTCGGGGTAAAACTTCCATCATCGGCCCTCCTGCTATGTGACAGCCAAGCAGTTATACACATCGCAAAGAATCCATTCTTACATGAGAGAACGAAGCATATTGAAGTAGACTGTCATTTCATCCGGGAAAAGGTTCAAACGAAGAAGATAGAATTAAAGCATGTTCCGGGCACTGAACAAGTTGTTGATATCCTCACAAAAACTCTACCAAATATCATATTCTATCAGTTTTTGTCCAAGCTTGGTGCATACGACTTGTACGCTCCAACTTGCGGGGGAGTGTTAGAAAAGCTCATGTAAAGGGGCCCATATAGCACATGTATTTTGTTTATTCTCTCTTTTTTTAGTCCCACATCATGTATAGGGCTCTCTTCTCTCTTTTTCCCTCCTATAAATATGTATTCATACTTTGTATTTGAATATAGAGAAAGTATTTACAAATTTGAGTTTTTATCCACAAAGTGGAATGTGAGGATTACAAGATAAAGTATATAAAAGAAGATAAATAATAAAACAAGTTTACTTCTAATAGATTATTTTTTGCAATTTCATACATTAAGCATATAGACTCACTGGACACTCTCATAAGAATATGGTGATAAAAATATTTACGTTGGAAATAAAAGAGAAATAAATGAAAACATGCAACTGGTTTAAATTATATAGAGAAGATAAGGCCTTTTGTGACACTCAAAATCTGTACCCCAAAGCAATAAAGTGCAATCATGTATACCTTAATAATTCACATCCACAACCGACTATTCAAAGTAACTCGTCTGTATAACAAAATCTCATGCAATAGACAAATGAAAAATAAAATATAAATAAATCTAATCCAATGCAATTAACATATGAAACCTTTTGGAGCATTTTGGCGTATAACCCTGAGACTGTAGTATACCAATGTACCAATAGTCACAAAAACTGGTGAGGGAGGATCTAGGGACATTGCTTCTGCAACAGTTAAAATAATTTCATCCTCCGCGGATTCTAGTGGTGGCTCGAGCAACTTGGCAATAACAATCTCATGGCCAATTCCAATTCCTTTGACAACATATAAGTCAGAACCTAATCCCTGTCATGAACAGATATAGCAAGAAAGATTAATTGCACCGTATTAAATTTATCAAATTATATTGAGCAGTATGCAGCAATAGAAATACAAAATGCATGACACTAAGTTAGGCCGTACTTCATCTTCTAGCTCCAACTGAATGTCCAGATCCCCACAAAAACCACTAACGCAGTCACTGAGAGGAGTTTCCTTAAGTGGAACATGAGCAAGGCGATGAATGCTATCAGCATCCAAAGACTTGGGAATTAGCTGCCATGAAAACTGTAAGCCTACCAATGATGAGAACACATTTTCTGGAGAATTCAAAGAAAAGAAAAAATTAAAACTTAAAATTTAATAAGTGAAAGTAAGGGAGAAAATTAAAAGAGTAAACTATGATCATGGGATCAAATTAAAGAGAAATTCAAAGGTTTACAAGTTATGTAAGAAGAATATCAAGTCATGAAAGGACCACAACTCCACAAGGGAGAAACACGGTACAAAAGCAAGGAATGAGCTAGAAGATCGAGAGGAGCCCAGATCAAATTCATTTGGTTTGGGCAAGTCAACATATTAAAAAGAGACAGGTTATAGGTTAGGCTAAGCTAACCCAAGATAATGGGAGACTGTGCTCAAAATGGTGTTTGGGCCTTGGAATTCAAAAGGGTACTTATGCACACAGACATTTCCCTATTTTCCTTTTCAACAAAAATAACATTAAAACACCATTTAGTCACTCATTATCACTGAAAGAAGTATTTGTTAACCACTACTACATGCAAAAGTGCATCAAAGGACGCTTTAAGTAACTTCCCTTCACTGAGACTCTCTTTTGTAATTCCAGTTTCATTACCCGCCAAACCTGACTAATAAAATGAATCAAGACAACCATGTAAGGATCAAAACCTCAAAATGATATTTTGCTCTCCGGTGATAGAAAAAATTTTTATTTTATTTTTGTTTACTCAAACAAATATTGTCGAGCCTCCACAGTTTCAAAAATCATAGCCTTCTTAAAGAATGAGCCAACTCAACAAGAAAACTTATACTATGTTTCACCTATATTTTCCTCTCACAGTTCTCTTTTTTAGTTCTTTACTAATTTCATTGTGAATTGGTAGGAGACAAGCAAGAGAACTATGTAATAAGGAGCAGTCCAAAAAGAATGTGTTGGGAAACCATCATTTGATTTGATGATACAAAACTCATCAATGATATTGCATATATCTTAATGTCGTTAAATTTCCTTGTATAGAAACCGTCAATCATATGTTGTATGAGTTGTTGAAGATTCGCCGTGCGATTATCTTCAAATGAAGATTGATTGTAGAATGGCTATCTTCAAGACTTTGCTGAGCATTAATGAAAGAACTGCAGAAGAAACGTAGAACATTGGGCTTAAGAGAACTGAAGTGAAGAAAGTTCCAAGTAAAAAAAGTATATCATGGAGCAATGTCACTCGATCGCTAAACGTTAAACATTTTCAGCTCCGTCATTCGTCGCGGGTCATAGATCGCTAACCATAGAACTATGATCATAAAATGAAGGAAGATTGAGTGATTACTTCATTCGCACAACAAGCGTCAAACAGCAATCGCTGACTTCAAAAGAATGATGAAAAAAACTTGTGATGGTTAATCTGGATTTGGCATACAGAAAAAATCTTGTGAAGATGAAGAAGCAGAGCAAAGACAAGAAATCCTCTCTCAACTTCTTCAAAGTTTTGGCAAATTATTTTGAAGAGATAAATAAAAGCTTGAAAGACTACTAAGGACCCATCTAACCCTCACGCCAAAGAAACTTGTCCAGGTATCATTGGCAAGTTGAAGAGTCCTCTGAGTCCCTCTAAAGGGGTTGTCAAGCTTCTTAGAGCGTTGGGTGCGGTGGAGACATTTGGAACCTACCAACCTTCAGTTGGTGGCTAGGATAAGGTTAAGGAAACTAACTGTTAGAGGAAAGCAAGCCGACTTCGCTAGTTTCTCAAGTTTTCAGGAGGCATAAATCTGATCGAGGATGATCAGTCACTGCAACAATCGGAGTGGAAGTTGTTGGACTAACATCAGGAGTGTTGTAGGAGTTCATTCTAATTGAAGAACTAATACTGCATCAGGAGAGGGATTTCCAGTTTTGTGGAATAGTGGACTACCCAATCTCGAGGAATCACTATAAAACTTGTGGTTCTCCCACTCTATAGCTTAGCTTACATTCATGCACTTATTTTCAGACGTTTATTTAATACAAGTAGATAAGCTATGTTTGTATTTATGATGTGATTTACAACAACGACACTCAAGCCTTTATCCCACTATAGTGGGGTCGGCTATATGGATCCTTTGTCGCCATTGTGCCCAATCTTTTGTCATAATCTCACTAATGCCTAAGTACATCACGTCTTTCCTTACAGTTTCATTCCAAGTCTTTATTGGTGTGATTGTGCTTTGTTTAGAAAAAATCCTACGTAGATCTGCTCTATTTTGTTGAAGAGGAGCAATTGTTGGTGGAGCTCTATTCACCCCCTCTATGAGTAGTTAGTGTGCAATCCAAGTATACTTGCAGATTGATTAAAAATGATAGGAATGAAAACTCAACAGTGAGAGACAAAAATATATTATCTTTCGAAGAGTAAACATTGAGCCCGCTCAAGACAAAGAAGAATCAGGAAGCAAAAAGAAAATGGCACGTCAATAACACCAAAAGAAGAATCTCCAAACGGTGTGTTCAACCAAGTCACTCCCTTGAAATAACATATGAAGGCATATATAGAGATGACACACATCAACCCACCAAATAGTGGTGGGCAAAAAAATCAAAACAGACTCAAACCGACAAAGCAAACGAGAAATTTGACCGAACGAGGCAGTTTAGTTTAGTCCAGTCCCAATTTTCATATCTATATAGGTTTTGCAGAGAAAGACTAAATTGCATTAAACAAGGCCAAAATAGACTCACTTATATAAAGAGAAATCCCTTGTGTAAGTTATACATAATATGGATGATGTGGCTATTAAAGAGCGATGAAAAAGATATTTTTATCAACTCTACAATGAAGCAAAAGATAATGAACTGAGCTTTAAAAAGTTAAGTAAAATGGAGTAATATAAGAACATAATAATTTATCATAAAATTAAAATATCAGAGGTAAATGATGTTTTACAGAATATGAAAAATGGAAAGGCAATTGGGTCAGACGATATACCTATCAAAGTATAAAAATACATAGGAAAAGATAGAATTTTGTGGTTTAAATATTTTTTCAATAAGATACTGAAGACAAAGAACATGTCAGACCAATGGAGAGAAGTATCTTGGTGTCTTTGTAATAAAAAAAATATACAAAATTGTGTTGATTACATAGGAATTAAATTAATGATTCATACCATGAAACTAATGGGAACGAGTAATAGAAAGAAGAGTAAGACGAGAGGTTGGTATCTCGGATAACCAACTTTGATTAATGCCAGAGCGGTCGACCATGAAAGTTATACATCACTTGAGGAGACTCATTAACAACTATCAGGAAAGAAAACAATATTTGCATATATTATTTATCGACCTTCAAAACACTTATGATAGGGTTCCAAGAGAGATCTTGTGAAGAGTCTTAGAAAACAAAGGTGTAAATGTATCATACATAGACATAATCAAAGATATGTATACAAATTTAGTGACAAGAGTGAGGACATCTAGAGGATTAACATAGGAATCCTCTATTACAGTTGCCCATATCTCATTACCCTTATCTTAGATAAGCTCACTGGACATCCAACAAGTAATACATTGGTGTTCATTGTTTGCAGATGATATTGTTTTGGTTGATGAGACGTGCGAGGGTGTAAACGCGAAACTTGAACCTTGACGAGACACAATGGAAAAAAGAAGGGTTTTAGGTTGAGCAAGGCAAAGAAGAAGGATATGAAGCTTAAATTTACCCAATCTCGGGGAATCACTATAAAACTTGTGGTTCCCCCACTCTATAGCTCGCTTACATTCATGCACTTATTTTCAGATGTTTATTTCCTACAAGTAGATAAGCTATGTTTGTATTTATGTGATTGTGCTTTACAACAACACAACAACACAACAACACAACAACACTTAAGCCTTTATCCCCTATAGTGGGGTCGACTATATGGATCCTTTGTTGTCATTGTGCCCTATGTTTTGTCATAATCTCACTAATGCCTAAGTACATTACGTCTTTCCTTACAGTTTCATTGTCAAGTCTTTATTGGTGTGATTGTACTTTGTTTAGAAAAAATCCTACCTAGATCTGCTCTGTTTTGTTGAAGAGGAGCAATTGTTGGTGGAGCTCTATTCACCCCCTCTATGAGTAGTTAGTGTGCAATTCAAGTATACTTGCAGATTGATTAAAAAGGATAGAAATGAAAACTCAACAGTGAGAGACAAAAATATATTATCTTTCAAAGAGTAAACATTGAGCCCGCTCAAGACAAAGAAAAATCGGGAAGCAAAAGGAAAATGGCACGTCAATAACGCCAAAAGAAGAATCTCCAAATGGCATGTTCAACCAAGTCACTCTCTTGAAATAACACATGAAGGTATATATAGAGATGTCACACATCAACCCACCAAATAGTGGTGGGAAAAAAATCAAAAAAGACTCAAACCGACAAAGCAAACGAGAAATTTGACCGAACGAGGCAATTTAGTTTAGTTCAGTCCCAATTTTCATACCTATATAGGTTTTGCAGAGAAAGACTAAATTGCATTAAACAAGGCCAAAATAGACACACTTATATAAAGAGAACTCCCTCGTGTAAGCTATACATAATATGGATGATGTGGCTATAAAACAGCGATGAAAAAGATACGTGTATTAACTCTGCAATGAAGCAAAAGATAATGAACTGAGCTTGAAAAAGTTAAGTAAAATAGAGTAATATAAGAACATAATAATTTATCATAAAATTCAAGTATCAGAGGTAAATGATGTTCTAAAGAATATAAAAAATGGAAAGACAATTGGGTCAGACGATATACCTATCGAACTAAAAAAAATACCTAGGAAAAGATAGAATTTTGTGGTTTAAATATTTCTTTAATAATGTGACGGTCCCCTTATTGCTACCGCTACAATATAACTTATCATTTCATAAGAGCAAAGTACGAACAGTCAAAGTATAGCAGTATGTGAAAGAGTACTGGAAATAAAAGAGCAGGACAAAATAAACCATTTCATTTCCTTAAAAGTTTCTGATACATATATATACATTAGTCCAAAAAGATAGCCCTAACATACAAAAGAGGCTTACCATACTACACATATACAACTGACAACTGACTCATATCACACAGCTACTATGTACAGATATATATTTATATCCTGATAACTAATATCATACTGACACTGACACTACATGCAGTAAAACTGGAACTCCTCATGGGGACACACTAGGTCACTGCACCTCTCTCTATGCTCCTGTAGTACGCCAAGGACTGCTGAGTACACCTCCACCCAAAGACGATACTTCTTTTCCTGCGGAGGAGTGCATGGTCGACGTTGACTACTGGTGCTGGGACCGCTTCTTTCTTGACCTGTTTAGTTTTATTTTATATTAGTCAATTGACAATGTGAATTTTTTATTTCCCTTGCTTTTCCTTATTATAATTAGTTCTTAATATTTTGGCATATTTCTTTTCCTTTATTTTCAGTCCTATCATGACTTATATTACTTGTACATAATGTCTCTTTGCTTTTTAATTCACTTTTGAGAGTGAGCTATCTGAAATGTAAATTAAGTTTCTTTATCTCACACTAAGGTAATGTTTTCACGTGTTCTTGTCTCGCACGTACATATTACCAATCGTGCCCTTAGCTCGCACGATAAGGAAGATTATTCTCCCCACCTTCCAATGTGGGTTAACACTTGCTATAGCCCATCATCTTGTCTTGTTACATTTCTCTTGCGGCTTAATCATATATATGCTCTTGCATGGTTATTATCATCTCATCTTATTTAAGCATTTACGCATTTAAGCATTGATGCATCATATCTTATTTATTATTTAAGCATTTAAGCATAATATAAGAACAAAGGAAACATAAGAAATTGCATTGTATAAGGAAAAGAACTCACTACTACTTTTCTCTTGCATTTATCCTTGCGTCGATCAGTTTCTCGTACTTTTTTCTTGCCTTTATCTCTCCTTCCTCCTTCATTTTGTTTACCACTGCCTTGTGACGTCATCTCCTATAACATAGAACGTCAAATAATTATCAATTTGATGCTTTTAGTGTATGGTACGTACATTACTCGGCTTTAAGGGGAATCCTCTTAACTTAATTTGGTCAAAGGAGGCAGGAAATCGCAGCCCTACTCTAATTAATTCCAACCCTAGTATAATAACAAGGGTTTCTGCCCTATATTACTTATGCCCTCTTCCACATAAGAGGTAGTTAGGGTAAAGCTTTCAACATGAAATAGGTACTTAGGGTTACATTTAAAGTGAACGAAATTATAGTTTGTAGCCTCCTAATTCATTACAGAACCATTTTGAACAAAAGGATCGAAGAAACTCCAAAATCTCTCAACCCTAGGTTTTTCTCCCTTTTCAATCCGTGTAGATCTTTGGAAAAAGGAACAAAAAGACTAGAGGGGAAGAGATTACCTTGCGTTAGGAAGAAAAATCGAGAGAAACGGAGGAGATTTGGGCCTCTCGCGAGTTCTGGCGTCGATCGGCTCCTGCGCGGCTTCCGTCGGGCGCGATTCTAATCCTTGAGGAAATAAGAACTGCGGGATTGCTCTTTCCCCTCTTTTTACCCAATGCCACTCGGTATTAACATGACACGCATGGTGGAGACCGCCTATTGTCGGTCCAACTCAACCCAACCGATCACCGTTGCACCTCCAACCGGATTTTACCTGCACACCACTTCTCCTCACAGCCTAATTGACTTGAATTAAAACATATCAATAACATGTACCGGTAATAAATTTATGCGACGTCACAATTCTCGCCTCCTTATTGGATTTTCGTCCACGGAAATCTTCATTTTGTATCTTCATCAAATAGAAAGGGAAAAAGGTCACGTATTATCTCTTATTTTTCCCAAGTAGCTTCATGTTCCCTGTGTCCTTTCCACCAGACTTTCACAAATCGAACTGCTTTATTTCGGAGTTGCTTGTTTTGCCAATCCACTATTTTGTATGGCTCTGTTGAACTGGATAAGTCAGCTTCAATTTGAATCTGATCAGAAGGGACTATCGTTTCTGGATCTGCAGCAAACATTCTCAAGGAAGACAAGTGGCATACATCGTGGAGATTCTGAACAGCATTGGATAATGTCAAGCGATATGTCACTTCTCCAATCCTTTCAGTGATTGGGAAAGGTCCAACATATCGTGGACTAAGTTTTTCAAGTCAACGAATTCGCGAAACTCCTTTGAACGGTCTTATTTTCAGGCATACCATATCGCCCACATTAAATTCAACTTTTCGATGTCTGGCGTTATAGTATTTTTGTTGTCTGTCTTGCGCTATTTTCAATCTTTCTCGCATAATTGCAAGTTTATCATTTAGCTTATCTACTCGTTCCTTTTGAAATAACCTTTGTTCACCATTTTCCGCCCAACTTAATGGGGTGCGGCACCTCCGCCCATACAATGCTTCAAATGGTGTCATCTGAATACTTGACTGGTAGCTATTATTATAAGAAAATTCTTATCAATGATAGGTATTTTTCTCATGATCCTCGCAGATCTAGTATGACCATCCTTAAGAGATCTTCTAACATCTGAATGGTTCGCTCGGACTGACCATCAGTTTGTGGGTGGAATGCAGTGTTATACAATAACCTTGTTCTCAATCTTTTCTGTACTAGCTTCCAACTATCAGATGTAAAACGTCCATCTCTGTCAGTAACAATAGATCGGGGAATTCCATGATATTTCACAATATTATCAATGTACTGGTCGACTAGTTTTTGAACTGGACTATCATTCTTCATAGGGACAAAATGTGCAACTTTTGTGAGTCGATCCACAATCACCCATATAGCATTATTTCCTGTTTTGCTCCTTGGCAATCCCATCACGAAGTCCATCGTGAGATCTTCCCATTTCCGCTCCGGAATTGGTAAGGACTGCAAGTATCCGCCAGGTTTTTGATGTTCTGTCTTTACCAATTGACAAGTCTGAAGTTTGGTAATATATTTGATGATATCAGTCTTCATTCCTAGCCACCATAATTCTTGTTTGAGGTCTTGATACATCTTTGTTCTTCCAGGATGTATTGAATATGTTGTATGATGTGTTTCATAAAGTAATTCAGATCGAATTTAATAGAGGTTAGGAATACACAATCTTCCATTGAGAAATAACAATTCATCATTCTCTATAAATGTAGTTGACTGACCACTCCTATCCTTTTCCAAAAATTTCATAAAAATAGGATCTTGATTCATCATTTTCCTTACTCTTTCTATAAGTAAGTGTTCCGCTGTCAATTGAAAGAGCAAGCCTTGAATTTGGGATGTCGAGATACACGTAAGCAGTTCTAACTTTTGCAGATCTCGCACTAACTCTTTTTGCTCTATTATTGGTACAATCATGGACTCTAGATTTTTCTTGCTGAGTGCATCAGCTACAACATTAGCTTTCCCGGGATGATATTTGATATCAACATCGTAATCTTTTATCAATTCTAATCATCGCCTTTGTCGCATGTTGATTTCTTTCTGTGAAAAGACGTATTTCAAACTTTTATGATCCGTAAAAATTTCACATTGGGCACCATAAAGATAATGTCGCCAAATTTTTAAAGCAAACACAATCGCTGCTAATTCCAAATCGTGAGTCGGATAATTACGTTCAGGATCTTTCAATTGTCGTGATGCATAAGCGATAACATTATCATTTTGCATTAAGACGCACCCAAGACCTTTCAACGATGCATCACTATAAATTTGAAACCCTTCATTATCACATGGCATAACCAGCACCGGGGTTGTTGTCAACCTTTCTTTTAAGTCTTCAAATGCGTGTTCACATTCATCGGTCCACATAAATGAGACGTTCTTTCGAGTTAATTTCGTCAATGGTAAAGCAATTGCTGAAAAGTTTTTAACAAATTTACTATAGTAACTTGCCAAACCAAGGAAACTCATAATTTCTGTGACAGAAACTGCTCTTGGCTTGTTCATAATGTCTTTGACTTTCGTTGGGTCTACAGATAATCCATATTTCGTAATGACATGACTCAAGAAAGAGACTTTTGTCAACCAAAACTCACATTTTGAAAATTTTGCATATAAGGCGTGGTCCTTCAGTACTTGCAACACAATCTGCAAGTGCTTTGCGTGTTCCACCTTGTCTTTTGAATAGATCAAAATATCGTCAATGAACACAATGACGAATTTGTCTAAGAAGTCCTTGAAGACCCGGTTCATTAAATCCATAAATATGGTTGGCGCATTTGTTAGTCCAAACGGCATAACTATAAACTCAAAATGTTTGTACCTCGTACTAAAGGCCGTTTTATAAATATCTTCTTCCTTAATTCTCATTTGATGATAACCCGATCTCAAGTCAAATTATGAAAATACTTTTGCATTGACTAATTGATGGAATAAATCATCAATGCGGGGTAGCGGATATTGATTCTAGATTGTCAACTTATTTAGTTCGCGGTAATCGATACATAATCGCAGCAAACCATCTTTCTTTTTCACAAATAGCGCTGGGGCTCCCTACGGTGAGGTGCTTGGACGTATGAAATTTTTATCTAATAATTCATGTAACTGACTTTTCAATTCTGTCATTTCTTTGGGAGCTATTCGGTACGGTGTTTTTGCTACAGGTGCTGCTCCTTCCTCCAAATTAATGGCGAACTCAACTTCTCGAAACAGAGGTAATCCCGGCAACTCATCCGGAAAGACATCAAGGAAATCACACACTACAGGAACTGCCGTTGGTTCACCTTTCACTGTATCACTTCCTTTTAACATTACTAAAATTGCGTCACAACCATTCCTTAATTTCTTCATTGCTTTCAAAGAAGACATCATGATCTTTGAAACTTCACTCATCCCAGTAAAATTACATCGTGTCTAATTATGTAATGTAAATGCAATTCTTTCTTCTTACAATTGATGATCGCTTCATGCTTGGTTAACTAATCCATCGCTAAGATGATATCGAATCCAGATAGGGGTAGAACGGTAACATCTGCTTCGACTGGCTGATTATTAGTTGTTAGACATACTGTACATCGAAACTTTGTATTCATTTCTGTATTGTTCGGCATTGTGACTTTTATGTCATTATAGGACTGATGAGGTTCTATAGTTAGATGTTTCATTGTCGGTGAAGCTATGAAAGAGTGGCTGGCTCCAGTGTCGAATAAGACTTTCATAATATTATTGTGAACAGAAACCATACCAGTGATCACCGTATCATATGCTTTCGCTTCTTGTTGGTTAAGGTTAAAAATCCTTGGTTGTACTTGCCTTTCTTCCCTGGGTTGAAGGACAGATCCTGACGCCACTGATTCAAGGCCCTTTCCTTTATCAATAGAATGCAAAGTTGAGCTTTGACCTGGACCTCCTCTGGTATCCCTTCCAGCTTCTGATCTCCACAAGGGGCATTCATGCTTCAAATGTCCGGGGCGGTAGCATTTAAAACATATCCTTGTCCCTTTTAAACATTCTCCTGGGTGAGCTTTGCCACATTTTCCACAAATGGGATAACTGATAGTACCGCTGGCTGCGGGGGATGGCACCGAATGACCCTTTTAAACTTTTTCCACTTTGAGCCTCCACTTTTTCCTGAAAAGGTCTTGCTCTGTTCTTCCGACAACCTCTTTGGTTGTACTTCAATCTTTTTTTGCGAGCTTTCCACATCTCTTTCAATTAATTTTGTTGTCTCCACCAACTCATTATAGTGCATAATGCGTTGCAAAATCAGATGTACTCTCACATCTTCTCGCAGACTCAATTGGAAACGAAAACAATGTTCTCGTTCATTAGGAACCATGTCACTTGCATAGTATGCTAGCTGAGTGTCAACTTCGTATTGTACCACCGATCGATTTCCCTGTATTAACCGAAGTAACTTCTCCTGAAGGATTCGTTTCTCGGACGGCGGCACAAACCAATTGATGACTTCATTCAAAAATTCATCCCAATAAATCTCAGTTGGCAATCGTCCATAGAATATTGCTTGTTTCAAGCTATCCCTCCATCTACTAGCTTCGCCCTCAAAGAGAAAGGTAACTAGTTCAATCCATCGATCCTCCGGACATCGCATTGCTTGAAAGATAATTTCAATCTTTTTAATCCAATCTTCAGTTTCCATTGGTGTAACACCACCACGAAAGGTTGGTGGTCTCATATCCAAAAACTGCTTTAGATGTCGATCCTCCGCATCGTGAGCTGATCGTGGTGCAGTATGTCTCATTCGGATTGCCTCTGCCAAGGCTTGCATAACTTCTGCTAAAGGAGGGTTAAACCTTCCGGAGCTATAACTCTCTTCGGTCATCGCAGTTCGTTCTCGTTCTAATTCTTCCCTTTCTCTTCTACTAAAATATGTTCGGGGAAGGTCCTGAAAAAAAGAATGTAACTTCAGGAATTGGAAAACATTATAAGGTATCAGAAATATTATGGTAGTATTTGTCCTCTGATATTTTTTTACGTACTCATATCACCTCATTGTTCGAAACCCCCCTCTGATACCAATTTATTGTGACGGCCCCCTTATGGCTACCGCTATAATATAACTTACATTTCATAAGAGCAAAGTACGGACAGTCAGAGTATAGCAGTATGTGAAAGAGTACTAGAAATAAAAGAACAGGACAAAATAAACCATTTCATTTCCTTAAGAGTTTCAGATACATATATATACATGAGTCCAAAAAGGTAGCCCTAACATACAAAAGGGGCTTACCATACTACACATATACAACTGACAACTGACTCAAATCACACAGCTACTATGTACAGATATATATCTATATCCTGATAACTAATATCATACTAACACTGACACTACATGCAGTAAAACTGGAACTCCTCATGGGAACACTCTGGGTCACTGCACCTCTCTCTGTGCTCCTGTAGTACGCCAAGAACTGCTGAGTACACCTCCACCCAAAGACGATACTTCTTTTCCTGTCGAGTAGTGCATGGTCGACGTTGACTACTAGTGACTGGGACTGCCTCTTCCTTGACATGTTTAGTTTTATTTTATATTAGTCAATTGACAATGTGAATTCTTGGTTTCCCTTGCTTTTCCTTATTATAATTAGTTCTTAATATTTGGCATATTTCTTTTTCTTTATTTTCAGTCCTATCATGACTTATATTACTTGTACATAATGTCTCTTTGCTTTTTAATTCACTTTTGAAAGTGGGCAATAGGAAATGTAAATTAAGTGTCCTTATCTCACACTAAGGTAATTTTTTCATGGGCTCTTGTCTCGCACGTACGTATTACCAATCGTGTCCTTAGCTCGCACGATAAGGAAGATTATTCTCCCCACCTTCCAATGTGGGTTAACATTTGCTATAACCCATCATCTTGTCTTGTTACATTTCTCTTGCGGCTTAATCATATATTTGCTCTTGCATGGTTACTATCATCTCATCTTATTTAAGAATTTACGCATTTAAGCATTGAAGCATCATATCTTATTTATTATTTAAGCATTTAAACATAATATAAGAACAAAGGAAACATAAGAAATTGCATTGTATAAGGAAAAGAACTCACTCCTACTTTCTACTTGCCCTTATCCTTGCGTTGATCAGTTTCTCGTATTTTTTCCTTGTCTTTATCTCTCCTTCCTTCTTCATTTTGTTTACCACTGCCTTGTGACGTCATCTCCTATAACATAGAACATCAAATAATTATTAATTTGATACTTTTAGTGTATGGTACGTATATTACTCGGCTTTAAGGGGAATCCCCTTAACTTAATTAGGTCAAAGGAGGCAGGAAATCGCTGCCCTACTCTAATTAATTCCAACCCTAGTGTAATAACAAGGGTTTCTGCCATATATTACTTATGCCCTCTTCCACATAAGAGGTAGTTAGGGTAAATCTTCCAACATGAAACAGGTACTTAGGGTTACATTTAAAGTGAATAAAATTATAGTTTGTAGCCTCCTAATTCATTACAGAAATATTTTGAACAAAAGGATCCAAGAAACTCCAAAATCTCTCAACCCTAGGTTTTTCTCCCTTTTCAATCTGTGTAGATCTTTGAAAAAAGGAACAAAAGGATTAGAGGGAAAGAGATTACCTTGCGTTAGGAAGAAAAATCGAGAGAAACAGAGGAGATTTGGGCCTCCGGCGAGATCTGGCGTCGATCGGCTCCTGCGCGGCTTCCGTCGGGCGCGATTCCAATCCTGGAGGAAATAAGAACTGCGGGATTGCTCTTTCCCCTCTTTTTACCCGATGTCGCTCGGTATTAACATGACACACATGGTTGAGACCGCCTATTACCGGTCATCATTGCACCTCCAACCGGATTTTACCTACACACCACTTCTCCTCATAGCCTAATTGACTTGAATTAAAACATATCAATAACATGTACCTGTAATAAATTTACGCGACGTCACAAATAAGACACTGAAGACAAAAAACATGTCAGACCAATGGAGAGAAGTATCTTAGTACCTTTGTAATAAAAAAAAAGATATACAAAATTGTGTTGATTGCATAGGAATTAAATTAATGATTCATACCATGAAACTAACGGGAACGAGTAATAGAAAGAAGAGTAAGACGAGAGGTTGGTATCTCAGAGAACCAACCTTGATTAATGTCAGAGCGGTCGACCATGAAAGTTATACATCACTCGAGGAGACACATTAACAACTATCAGGAAAGAAAATAATATTTGCATATATTGTTTATTGACCTTCAAATGATTATGATAGGGTTCCAAGAGAGGTCTTATGAAGAGTCTTGGAAAAAAGGTGTAAATTATCATACATAGACATAATCAAAGATATGTATACAAATTTGTGACGAGAGTGAGGACATCTAGAGGATTAGCATAGGAATACTCTATTACAGTTGTCTTACATCAAGGGTCAGCTTTAAGCTCATATCTCATTACCCTTATCTTAGATAAGCTCGTTGGACATATCCAACAAGTAATACATTGATGTTCATTGTTTGCAGACGATATTGTTTTGGTCGATGAGACGTGCGAGGGTGTAAATGCGAAACTTGCATCTTGACGTGACATATTGGAAATAGAAGGGTTTTCGGTTGAGCAAGGCAAATAAGAAGGATATGAAGCTTAAATTTAGCAGTGCAAGAAGAACGAAAGACTTCATTATTAAGTTGGGTGATCAAAATATTCCACGCAGCGAGTACTTTAAATATCTGGGATCGATAGTTCAAAAAGATTGAGGTGTAAGATGTGATACATAGAATCCAAGCAGGTTGGTTTAAGTGCAGAGGCGCATCATGGATCTTATGTGATCACAAAATACCATTAAAAGTCAAAGGCAAGTTTTATCGTATTGCAACTAGACCATCGATGCTCTACGGTTCTCAGTGTTGGAAAGTGTGTCATGAGCAAAAAATGGGAGCTGCGGAGATGAGAATGCTTAGGTGGATGTGCGGACACACGAGACTAGATAAAATTAGGAATGAATGTATCGGGGATAAGACAGGAGTAACACCAATTGTAGAGAAGATGTTAGAAGCTTGACTAAGATGGTTCGGCCACGTACAAAGGAGACCATTAAAAGCACATGTTAGGCTTTGTGGGAGTTTAGTCACTAGGCATGTTAAACGGGGGAGAGGTAGACCAATAAAGACTTCGAATGAAACAATAAGGAAAGACATGATGTACTTAGGCATTAGTGAGATTATGACTAAAGATAGGGCACAATAGAGACAAAGGATCGATATAGCCGACCCCACTATAGTGGGGACAAAGGCTTGAGTGATGTTTTTGTTGTATACAATTTCAAATATATAAAAAAAAGAATGTACTTGGTTTGTTAACAACCTTAAAAAACTAGATTTAATACAGCTAAGCATATCCTATTTTCTTGTAAGCCATCGTTTACTCCTCTTAAAAATGGCTTTAAACCATATCATGGGGCCTTCATAAAGAGAAAGGCTCTAGGATTGACTGCATTGTTACAACTCTGGCACAGGTAAAATGGCACAGAGAAATAGCATCTTTAATAATCTTAATATATTTTTCAACAAAAATTATATTGAAGGATAATAAAATATAGGGTTATTTACCAGGACTTCCCCTCGAAGTTTGTGTAATTACAGCTTGCACCCCTCTAACTTTAGAAATTACAAAAACCTCCCCTCAATGTTTACATATCCTAACATCCATGCACAAAAGTGCCCCCTTCGTGTAAATAGTCAAGGTGGGATTTTTGTGCATGAATGGTATGAAGTGTGAACATTAAGGGGGTAATTGTAATTTTGAAAGTTAGAAGGCAAGTGTAATTACACATACTTCGAGGAGAGGTCATCCCAGTAAATAACTCTTAAAATATAAAAATTGTTGCACTTATACTTATTTAATATGTATACCTTCATCATCAAATGCTCGAACATGCAGCGTTGCTAGCTCATCTAAGTTGATTTTGACTGCATGGTGAAATATTTTAATACGTGAAATCTTATCAATAAACACTTTACAACGAACTGTAGCTCCACTTCTGATGTCTGTAGCATAGATAGCAGTCTCCCTTTTACCACTATATGGGGCAATTGATATCAATCTAGCACTTGTAGAGCATTGACTAGTACCATTATATTCAGGTTCGACAGATAGAAGATCATGATGATCCCATGACCTGTCAAAGAATGAAAAAGGAATTAGTATTTGCTGATACAAAATGAACACAGACATCAATTTAAGAAGTCAACCATTATCAAGAAACTTGAGAATTATTCTGATTCACACAAAAAAGAGCCCTAATAAAAACAACATTACATTAGAATTAAAGTGTGGGAACTCGGTGCGCAAAGAAATTTAAAGATGAAACAAACTTACCAGCTCAAAAGAGTCTGATGCGGAGCAGAGACGAGCACGAGCTTTGGGCCCGTTCGGGACTGATTTGGCGACTTACCAATACCATATATGGCATGTCCGGGTCGATGATCGGACTCCGCAAATGTGTCTGGATCCACGTCGCGAGTCGAGATCATATATTAGTTTATTATTATTATTGTCTTATTTTCATGTATTTTAGTGATCTCTCCCACCGGCCAATCATAGTCGTTGATATGGATGTCCTAGAGTCTTGTTTTATTATAAATAATGGTCTAAGAAGCTGAACCAAGGCATTGCAAAATTTGAAGACTCTTCTTCCCGGATTCCAGCAATCACCCCTCGATGTCGAAGTCGTGGAGCCCTAGGTGACAACTCCTAGGTTGGTTTCTCTTCACCAAACCCTTCCCATGTCTTTAGCCTTCATTTTCCACCCCCCAAACACCTCTTCCACCCGTTGCAGCCCCCCTACTTCCCTACCCTAACCGGCGGCCTGTTGTGCAGGATTTCCTGCAGTCGCCGGCCAACACGGTCGCCTCCCTCACTTCCCCCCCCCCCCCTTCACTGACCACCCAGCCCCCTCCCTCACTCCGGCGACCCACCCTCAGCCACCGCCTCCCTCCCACCCCCCCCCCTCTACACAACGGCCGGCCACCTCCCCCCTCCTCTTAGTGGAAACACCTTCAAACCGCCCTAATTCTCTAAATCAGTCCAAATTTGAGAATTTCAAGTTTCCGATCCGTTATTTCCACCACCCACGCACCCTTCCCTAGCTCGAATCCGACCCTAAACATGGGCGTAGCTAGTATAGGTCCAAGGGGGCATGTCCCCCCGGATTTTTCGTGGATTTCACCCAGGCCGGCAGGCGGATTTCGCATTTCCGCCCTTTTCATTTCTGCGCTAACCTAGCCGCCACTGCTCTCCTTCGCAGTTCGCCCGGCATTCCCACCGCTGCTCTCCTTCCCCCGTGACCCGGCGCCGGAGGTACTTCCTCGTCATCTTCTTCTTCTTCGCGGATTTCACCCGGGAATACTGCTCCTCCTCTTCTTCTTCTTCTTCGCGGATTTCACCCGAGAATACTGCTCCTCTTCTTTGATTTCACCCGGGAATACTGTTCCTCTTCTTCTTCTTCGTGGATTTCACCCGGGAATACTGCTCCTCTTCTTCGATTTCACCCGGGAATACTGCTCCTCTTCTTCGATTTCACCCGAGAATACTGCTGCTCTTCTTCTTCTCGGGTGAAAATACTGCTGCTCTTCTTCATCTCGGGTGAAAATACTGTTGCTCTTCTTCTTCTCGGGTGAAAATACCGCTACTCTTCTTCTTCTCTGGTGAAAATACTGCTGCTCTTCTTCTCGGGTGAAAATACTGCTCCTCTTCTTCTTCTCGGGTGAAAATACTGCTTCTCTTCTTCTTCTCGGGTGAAAATACTGCTCTTGTTCTTCTTCTCGAGTGAAAATACTGCTCCTCTTCTTCTTCTTCTTCAAAATGATTTGGACTATTTCTGATTTGGAAAGATTCAGTTAATTTCTTCACATTTCATTTGGACAGATTCAGTTATTTCTGATTTCTTCATATTTCTGATTTGGACAGATTCAAACTGATTTTTTTACAGGTAGTTCAAACTGCTGAACTTAAGTTTGGAGCTTGAGTCTTGAGAGCACAACAGGTAGTCTTGAGAGCACAACGGGTAGTCAGGTACTCATTGATTTCAAATTGATTTCAAATTGCCAATTTGGACAGTTTTTATTTCAACTTTGTATAATTGTATGTTGTCTAAGAGGAATAAGGAGTGTAGTTGTTTTGGGATGGTTTCATGAATGTAATTAGATTCTGATGAATAAAAGTGAAATATCTAAATTTCTGATTTAAATTACACATTTGAATCATTGAATGTAAGGTCAAAGAAAATTCATATGTTCCGGTGATTGGCTATGTTTGGGGAGCGATGGAGTACTTGTGGGAAATTAGTGGGGTTAGATAATTATGATTGATATGATCAAGTTTTTAATTTCCGTTTCTTTGTAGTTTTTCCATTGTGGATTTATGATTGACTATTATTGATTATGATTTCATTTTCCATGCAAATTAGATGGTTGTTACTTGTTGTTCATTCTGTTCAAATATGAAGGTTTCCAAATTTTATTTACCAAATTTTAGCTATGCTACATACCATTAATCCACTAGACATTTTAACAGTCATGGAGAGATATTTCACTAAAGATCATCGTGCGGAAGTCAATATAAAAGACCTTCCAACGGATCCAGGATTGCGACCTCAAATTACTAATTACAGTCCAAATGATCATCGTGTGGCAGTCAATATGAAAGACCTTCCAACGGATCCAGGCTTGCGACCTCGAATTACAAATTACAGTCCAATTGATCAAGACCAAGTTCGTAGGGCATATTTACTTGCAGGTCCGTGTCAGCCTCGTGACCATGCCTTTCCTCAAAAGATATTTGGGAACAAATTACGACGTTTTAATAAGAATTGGTTTGGATTATATTCTTCATGGTTAGAATATAGTGTATCAAAAGACTCTGCATACTGCTTATTTTGTTATCTTTTCAAGCCTGATATTGGAGATCAAGCGGGTGGTGATTCTTTTGTTGGTGAGGGCTTTTCAAATTGGAAAAAGAATGATAGACTCCAATCTCATGTTGGAGGTTCTAATAGTGCTCATAATCAAGCTGTAGCAAAATGTCAAGATTTATTAAACCAAAAACAACATATTCAAACAGTGTTTGAGAAACAAGCAAAGCAAGACGAGGATGATTATCTCGTTTGGTTGAATGCAGTCATAGATTGTATACGGTTTCTTCTAAGACAAGGCATTGCATTTCGTGGTCATGATGAATCTGAAAATTCAAGTAATCGAGGTAATTATCTTGAACTTTTGAAGTTTCTTGCCGATCATAATGACAAAGTAAAAGCTGTCGCATTCGGAAATTCCCCACAAAATGTGAAGTTGACTTCACCAGATGTTCAACAAGACATTGTTACAGCTGCTGCAAGTGAGACACTCAAAGTAATTGTTGAAGAAATTGATGATGCATTTTTTTCAATTTTAGTCGATGAAGCCCGTGACATATCAGTTAAGGAGAAAATGGTTGTTGTTATACGTTATGTTGACAAAAAAGGAAATGTTATTGAGCGTTTTGTGGGTATTGAGCATGTTTCTAGCACTAGTGTTACTTCCCTCAAAGAATCTGTGGAAAAATTATTCTCTAAACTTGGTCGAAGTATTTCAAAATTAAGGGGACAAGGATATGATGGAGCTAGTAATATGCAAGGGGAGTTTAATGGTTTAAAAACACTTATATTGAAAGACAATCCTTCTGCATATTATGTCTGGTGTTTTGCGCATCAATTACAATTGGCTCTTGTAGCAGTGGCAAAGAATCATGAAGATATTGCAATGATGTTCTTTGTGACTAATAATGTGGTGAATGTTGTTGGAGCTTCGTCCAAACGACGTGATATTCTTAGGGGCAAACATGCTGCAAAGGTTGTTGAAGCACTTAATGTTGGAGAACTTTTTAGTGGACAATGTTTAAATCAGGAAACCAATCTTAAATGTCCAGATGATACACGTTGGGGCTCACACTATGGTACTTTAGTTAGTTTGATTACTATGTTTGAAGCAGTGATTGATGTGCTTGAAATTGTTAGAATGGAAGGTCCAAAAGGAGATCAACGGACAATGGCAAGGATGTTATTGGGATCAATGCAATCATTTGAATTTGCATTTACTTTTCATTTGATGAGAACAATTTTGGCTATTACTTCCGAGTTATTTCAAGCACTTCAAAGACATGATCAAGATATTGTGAATGCGATTTCTTTGGTTGAATTATCAAAGAAATGACTTCAGCATATGAGGGATGATGGCTGGCAATCATTATTTGAAGTGGTTTCAACTTTTTGTGAGAAAAATGAAATTATTGTTCTGAATATGAATGAGAGATTTATAGCTCAGGGAAAAGGAAAGCGTAAATCTCCAATAATTACAAATTTGCATCATTATCAGGTGGCGATTTTCTACAATGTTATCGATATGCAACTTCTAGAACTCAAAACTCATTTTGACGAGGGAACTAGTGAGTTACTACTTTGTGTAGCTTGTTTGACTTCATCCAACTCATTCTTTAGTTTTGATAAGGATAAGTTGATTCGTCTGGCAAAGTTTTATCCTGAAAATTTTTCCCCAACGGATGTTTTAATACTTCACGACCAGCTTGATACATATATTTTTGACATGAGATCGAATAAAGAGTTTTCAATGCTGAATGGAATTTCTGATCTTGCTAAGAAGATGGTGAAAACTGGCAGAAACAGAACTTATCCACTAGTATATTTGCTCTTGACTTTAGTTTTAATCTTACCTGTTGCAACTTCTAGTGTTGAAAGAGTATTTTCAGCCATGACTTGTGTGAAGAATCGTCTCCAAAATAAAATGAGTGATCAATGGTTAAACAATGGTTTGTTGGTATATATAGAAAAAGATGTTTTTGATAGAATTGATAATGAATATATCATAGATTATTATCAAAATATGAAGATACGTTGAATTAAGTTGTCGAGCCAGAAAAAAAGGCTTGATTGATCTCCTAGGAAATGCTTTTAGTCTAATATTTTTGTTACAGTATATGAAACTTAAAAAGTTTGTTTTGTTCCCAGTAAGTTGTTTTTCAATATAATCAAAGAGTTTGTAGCTCTTATTTTTACACTTAAATGTGAGATTACATACTTTGTATCATTATTGTTAATATGAAGTTCCTTTTACTTTAAAAAATACTGTTTAAAGCAAGTAACTTTTAATGATTATTGTTATACATTTTTATATACTATTGTCGTAAAGAAGTGCCCCCACTCAAGCAAAATTCTAGCTACGCCCCTGATCTTAAATAGTGGACCCACCCTCCTCCAGCCCGGGTCTACTTGTACGTTGTCGGATCTACCCATTTCTCGTTCAATCTCATCATTTACCGCCGAGGACAGACACCGCCATCATTTTCACGCCGTAGGTTCCACCTTCGATCGCCGATCTACGCATCCGGATCCAAATTCTTCAGTGCCTTGGTCAGCCCGCTACTTTGGTGAGCCTCACGTTGTATTGGAACATTTGATTTGATATTATTATTGGTTGATTGTCGTGCTTTGCTTAGATCTGGGCTTGTAGAAATTTGTTGCGATACATTTATAATTTGCAGGTGGGATTTACTCGTCGCGCGCTTAGCCTTGACCCTCCAAGCGGAGGAAAGCCATTAAATAATTGTTGAATTGAATGTTTGTTTATTTCCTTTAATTAACTGCGTGGGTTGAAACTGTCATTGCTCAAATTATTTTGTCACCGTCAACGGCGGTTTGCATCGCATTTAGAGTTGGATTAGAGGATCACGTTCAAACCCCTTCCTTAGAAGTCTAGGTTTTGTCCACCCCGTAGCCTACCCTACATCAGAGTAACAAAAAACTTTCAACATGTGGTGGCGGCCCGTGAACAGTCAGGGGCGGCGGGCCCTGACGAAGAAGTAGTTGTGTCTGGCTGCTGCTAGCATGGTCGTGTGTCGGGGCGGTAGACAGATCATCGATGCGCTTGGAGAGCGTGATAATGGTCTCCTGTTGACGATCCCCGAGAGTAGTGTGGTGTTGCGCCATGACAGCCTGAAGCATGGTTATAATCTGATTGAGTTGTTCAGATGAGTCACCCATAGTGTGAGTGGAGGAGTGAGAAGAAGAGCAGGTGGCTGGCCGGTGGGATCGCGTCGAGTCGGAAGACTGAGAGTGACCACGGGAGCCGCGGTAACGCCCAATATTGACACTGAAGGAGATGAGCCCGCTGGAAATAAGAATTTGTGGCTTGGAGGGCCGGAGATGGCGGGTTATTTTAATGAAAATGGGGCTGCTGGTGTGGAGAGGGAGTGGGACCCACTGCTTATTAATATGAAATGGTCCAAACAATGACAACTCAGGGTTAAAATCCTGGAAAAGGAACAGACAGGCGAAAGAAATAAAGTCGGCCTTATGTTGATGGGCTCGAGGTAAGCGGAAAGAAGGAGACAGCGGTGGGCTCGATGGATAGAAATATCATGTGTCGCTCGGGTTTGCTGTGACGGGCGACAAAGAGGCGGAGGGCGACTGACGACAAAGAGGCGGAGGACATGCGGCTCGAGAGAGCAGGGCTCGCCGGAACGTGGAGCAGGCCGGGATGGAGAATCGCGTAGCGGCGCGGCGACGGTGTGTCCCTGGAAGCTGACGTGTGTGGCTGCATGTGAAGCTAGAGGTGCTGTGCTGGAGTGGTGTCCTGTGCTGGAGTGGTGTTGTCGGGGGTTCTGTGTTGGAGTGGTGTTGCTGCAAGGAGGGTGACGTGTGATGGAGGTGTTGGTGGTGTTGTGTTGGAGCAGTGAAGCTATAGGTGAAGCCGACGCGTGCTGGAGTGGTGTTGCTGGAGGTGCTGGCAAGGAAGGCGCGTGCAGTGAAGTTGAAGGAGATGATTGAGAAGAATGGGAGCATGAGGGAGATGATTGAGAAGTGTAATGGCGTCGCGGAAGAGGATCGATGGCTCTGCTACCAAGTTGTTATGGTCCTTCGAAAGTGGCCGAATGTAGAGATGATGGTGGTGGAGATGGAAGAAGGCAAGGATACTACGGAGCCGTGACCGCGGCTGCCTAAGCGGGGTTAGTCGTCGAAGGAGAGAGCCAGCAAGATCTCTCAAGGAAGATGAGAAAATAGAATATTTTTCTTGCTTGCTTCATACATACCCCCACATGCCTTTATATAGGCTACACATAATAATGACTCACCTAATAATTTCCCAACACTCACCTAACTCTCATAAAGACATAAATAACAATATTCATGACACATAACAATAACATAACTGACACATAACATAATAACATGACCGACACATAATACGACACATAACACGGACATTTTCCTTTTATGTCGTGCCCTTGTTTCACGCTTTTATTCTTGTAATTTTTTTGTATGGGAGAAGTTGTAGTGGTGTATTCCCTATGATGTAATTAAATTATTAACTAGGTCGTACATTTAGCTGCTCGAGATTAGTTGGAGGAATAATCCTTTGATTTGATCGGGTCTGTAGAGAAACACTCAACCTTGTATATACTTTCTCAATAATCAATTACAATGTATGAATACACATTTATAGGAGGGAAAAAGAGAGAAGAGTCATATACAAGATGTGGGGCTAAAGGAGAGAAAAGTAGAAAACCCCAAAAATGGGCCTAATTACATGGGCTTTTACAACACTCCCCCGCAAGTTGGAGTGTACAAGTCGTATGCACCAAACTTGGACAGGCACTGGTAGAATAGGGTGCAAGGTAGAGCCTTTGTGAGGATATCTGCCACTTGTTTAGTACCAAGAACATGCTTCAATTCTATCTTCTTCATTTGGACTTTCTCCCGGATGAAGTGACAGTCTACTTCAATATGTTTCGTTCTTTCATGGAAGATTGGATTCTTCACAATATGTATAGCAGATTGGTTGTCGCATAACAGGATTGCAGGTGAGGGAAGTTTTACCCCTAGATCGTTCAGGAGACTCTCAAGCCAGGTAAGCTCAGAGACAACTGATGTCATCGATCGGTATTCTGCTTCAGCTGATGATCGAGCAACCATTGTTTGTTTTTTCGCCAGGTAACAAGATGACCACCAAAATAGGTGCAGAAACCACTGGTTGACCGGCGATCATCCAAGGAACCGGCATAGTCGGGGTTGTTTTCAGGTAGCGGAGGATGCGCTCATAACTAGAAGGTGAGATGTTATGCATAAACCTGCTGACTACCCCAACAGCGAAGGAAATATGTGACTCAAGAAGGAACGCCCGAAATACCCGAGGAAGTTTGGAGCGATCACGAAGTAGGTATGTTAGGAATAATCATCAATTGTTATATCGATAACCAATGCTAGAAACCTTGTACGGATCCCAAATATCGGAGTGTACTAAAATAAAAGGAGCAGTGCTCTGAGTACAATTAGATCGAGGCTGCTTGCCTATCACACATGATTCACATTGAAAGAAAAGTAAAGATACATTTGGGAGAGCTTTTTGAAGGACTGGTAATGGGGCATGGCCAAGGCGTCGATGCCAATCGACGGAGGAGACTGAAGAGAGATAGCTGGAGAGTCATCAAGGAGGTAGAGCCCGTTCTGCAGTCGTCCCTCACCAATGATAGTCCGCGCTGTGTGATACTGTATCAGAAAAGAAGAAGAGGTGAATGTTACAGAGCAATTCAAATCATTAGTCAGGCGACCAACAGAAAGTAAATTAAACGGAGAGCCCGGAACATGAAGAGCCGAGCGTAGGTGGAGAGAAGAAGTGAGGGGGATGTCAGCCGAGCCAGAGACAGGAACAATGTCCCCATTGGTGACTGTGATACACTTAGGATGAGGAGAATCCAGGTATTGATGTGGCCGCAGGGAGGTGATGTGATGGGTGGCACCTGAGTCCACTATCAAGCGCGGACTTGTGGATAGACAAGTGATACCTTCTTGGGAGATGGAGGCAGGAGAGGCAACAGAGGCAGGTGGGAGACTGACCAGACCATGAAGTTGTTGAAGCTGAAAGCGGACCTCTTCAAGGTAAGTACAAGCGGTGGAGTCGGTAGCAGCAACAGTGGCCTGTGGGCGAGGAGGAAGCTCATGCTTGCGATAGCATGTGGCCTCAAGATGGTCGTCCTTTCCGCAGAAGGAACACTTTGGGCTAGGCCGGCCTTCCCGTCCGTGTCCCCGAGAGCCAGAACGCCCCCCGCGAGGAGGAGAGGGGAGGCAATAGGGGAGCAGAAGTCTGTTGCAGGAGAGCCGGGGACGGAGGAGCAAAATTATCGGGATGCGGTGAGACCTTGAGCAGCATAGAACACACATCTGATTGTGAGGGGGTAGTAGCCGAGGAGAGGATCTGGACCCGAACGCTGTGAAGGTAAGGTGGAACACGAGCCATCATCATGGCCACCCCGACGGTTTCTTTCTGAGGGCGTTGTGTAGCAAGGTCCAAAGTAGGGGGTTAATGTTGGATCCATGCCTCAACAAGAGTCTTGGCCCAAGCAACAAATGAGGTGAGGTCGGTGGCCCCGCCAACATCAAGAGATTGGAGATCAGTAATAATGTCGTAGAGATGCTGGAGACTATCTTTTTCGGAGTATAGCGACTAGAGCTCATCCCACATTGCTTTGGCAGTTTCGTGATACATGATCATGTGGTAGGGTTCCGTATCAAGGGAGTTGAGGAGCCAACTCTTAACCCGACCATCGTTGAGCAACCAATCATCCGTAGGAGGAGTAGGAGGAGCTTGGGTCAAGTGATGGAGAAAGCCTTTGGATTGTAGAACTCGGTGAACAGAATGGACCCACTCCACGAAGTTCTTCTTCCCGGCTAGCAAAATGGTAGTAATGCGCAATTCATCACGGAGTTCAGGTGTAGAGACCGGGCGGTCTGCAGAGGAAGAAGCAGTCTGTCTGGTTGACTCTGGAGAGGTTGTCATGACTGAGACGAGCAGGAGGCAAGGCCGGCGGACAGGACAAGCAACACAACCAGACAGGAGACCGCACGGCCTGGGGACAGGCCACCAGCGGCAAGGCAAAGAGGTCATCGCGACCAGAATGGGGAGGGGATAGCATGGAGAAGCTGCTCGGTCACGGTGATAACACCAGCACCAAGGAGAATGCCACGACCAGAATGCGGAGTCCGCAGCGAAAGGAAGAAACCGCTAGCGACAAGATAGGTCGCAGCGACTAGGCAGGAATCCGCACGGTCAGGTAGATGCGGAGCGTGCCGAAAAGAGGAGAAGCCGCTAGCGATAAGAGAAGCAGAGCGTGGCCAGAAGAGAGTCCGCTACGACTAAGGCAAGTCGCGGCGTGCAGAGAGCAGAGCAGCGAGAAGAAGATCGCAGCGGGAAGACAAAGAGATCGCAACGAGCAAGGGAAGAGACCAAGGCGACAAAGTTAAGTCGCACCGACTAGAGAGAGGTCGTGGTGACTAGAGAGAGGTCACGGTGACTATAGACAAGTCGCGACTAGCTGAAAGACCGAAGTCGGTTAGAGCTATGGTGGGAAGCGAGAGGGAGACCGCGCGGATAGAAAGGGAGGCCGCGCGAGCAAGAGAAACAGGAGGGGTGGTCCCCACTTGTGAGAAAGGTTATAAAAGGTAGGAGTAGAAGTGGTTGACATGAGAGAGATAGAGCAGAAGAAGCGGTTAGAGAGACCTTGTCCGCGCGGGAAGTCGCGGTTACGGAGACCGCGCGACTAGAAGGAGGCAGGTCGTGCTAGACCGCGGCTAAGGCAGGAGAGGAGGCCGCGCGATAAGCCGGTAGAATAGGCGGGTTAAGAAATGCGAGGCTGGACCGTTCGCTCGGATACCATGTAGAGAAACACTCAACCTTGTATATACTTTTTCAATAATCAATTACAATGTATGAATATACATTTATAAGAGGGAGAAAGAGAGAAGAGAGTCCTATACAAGATGTGGGACTAAAGAAGAGAAAAGTAAAAAACCTCAAAAATGGGCCTAATTACATGGGCTTTTTCAACAGGGTCAAACCCTATCTACACTCCCACTTTCAGGTTGAGCCTTAATCTTAGCTTTGAGCCTAAGCCAATTTTATTTCTAGGAGAAGTTTTAAGTACTATAAAAAGCATTTATTTATTTTTCATGTCTATGATGTCTTATTCATGTTTTTACGGATTTAATCTTTCATCTTCTCTTGATTACGATATTTCTCATTATCTCGCATGCATATCATTCCTTCATATTATTCGTTTTCATCATCTTCTTATTGTTTACCTTCTTCTTCTTTTACTCATCATATTTTTGTATATCTTTTCATGTTGAGTTTTATTTTCTTATCCTTATCTCTTATACTTTTTTTGTTGTTATCAGACAGTGTTAGGAGAATATTAATATTTCTTATTATTTATATAGCGCGTTTGTGGACATTTTCATATTTGCACACATTCCTTAACGTGTCTTTTCATATTCACACGTTAACTTTTATTTCATTATCAATAGGAGGACATTCACTCCACCTCCAATATTGGGTTGACCCTTAACTTAGACCATTTCATTTCTTTAGTCATTTACTTCATTTATGTATTCCTCTTTCTTTAGGCATATTCATTTACGTCATTATGCGTTAACTTAATTCCTCTTCATCATAACACATAGACATCTTATAAATAATACATGAAATAAAGCAATGATAAAAAGGGTGAGAACTTACTGTGGTTTTCTCTTTCCCTATTTCGTTTCTATTTTTGTCATTGCGTCTTCCACTGCCCTGTGACGTCATTTCCTATAGTATAGCAGCCCTAAATATGTTAAGAACATCAAATTGATGTCTCTAATTGACCTAATTAGGTCCAAAATCTTTTTAAAGACTTTGGGTTTTGCTGCCCTAGGTTTTATTAGTGAACTTTCACTGCTTAGTGAAAGGGGCAGCATAATATCCATGCTAAAGATCCTTAGGGTTTCTCCTTTTTCAAACCTAAAATCAAAATCATCTTAACCTAACTAGGGTTTCATCAAAATCCCTTGGAAATCACGGATTTAGGTTAAAAATCCATTACAGAAACTTTTCCAATGAAAACAAACAAGAATTTTTGGAAAACCCTAAACCCTAGGGTTTCTACTATTTTCAATCCGTGAATAATCTTTGAAAACGAAACAAGAGAACTAGAGAGGAAGAGATTACATCTCCTTAGGAGGAGAAATCGGAATAAAAGGAGGTGAATCGAGCTCTCGGGAGGAATCGGTGTTGTGCGGCTTCCGTCCGTCGCATGCAGCTTCTTGCGGGATCAGGAGAGGAGGAAATGAATAGCGGTTGTCTTTGTTTTGTTATTTAACGGGCACCGCTTAACGGAAGGATGACACGCACCCTCCTGCACGCATAATGCATAAGTGAACCACCCGGTTCATTCCTTCCTATGGATATAAAAACATCATTATACATAATTATACAATAGTAAATAGAGTGAATGTTGTAACACTAACACACCTTAATTTGGTGGCGTCACAATTCTCTCTTCCTTATTGAATTTTCGTCCGCGAAAATCTTCAATCTGAATCTACATCAAACAAGTGAGTGAAGAGATTTCACATTTCTTCTTATTTTTCCCATGTTGCTTCGTGAACACTATGTCCTTTCCACCAAACTTTGACGAATCGAACTTCTTGATTTCTGAGTTGTTTATTTTGCCAATCTACAATCTTGTATGGTTCAGTTGGGCTTGATAGATCTGGTTCTATTTGAATTTGTTCCGAATGAACTATTTAATCTAGATCTGCTATGTATTGCCTCAATGAAGAAACATGAAATACATCATGAAGGTTTTGAAGAACATCAGATAATACTATGTGATAAGCCACCGGTCAAATTTTTCCAGAGCTAACGAATGGCCCTACGTATCTTGGACTAAGCTTCTCAAGTCGACGAATTCGTGAAGTTCCCTTGAAAGGCTTTATCTTAATATATATATCATATCGCATATATTAAACTCAACTTTTTGATACTTGGCATTGTAATATTTTTGTTGTCTGTCTTGAGCAACTTTCAATCTTTCCCGTACAAGTGTAAGTTTTTTGTTCATTTTATCCACTTGGTTCTTTGGGAATAACTTTTATTCGCCATCTTCTGCCCAACTTAGTGGGGTACGACACCTTCATCCATATAATGCTTCGAATGGTGTCATTTGAATACTTGACTGGTAGCTATTATTGTAAGAAAATTCTACCAGTGATAAGTATTTTTCCCACGAGCCCTTAAGATCGAGCACGACCATTCTCAGTAGATCTTCCAACATTTGGATAGTTCGCTCAGACTGACCATCTGTTTGTGGATGAAAGTCGGTACTATATAGCAGCTTTGTTCCCAACTTTTTCTGTACTAGCTTCCAAGTATCTGACGTAAACGTCCATCTCTATCAGATACGATAGATCGGGGAATCCCATGATATATAGTACTATGGACATATCAGACTACATATCAGACTACATATCAGAGGTAATATGGACTACTGGATGCAAAACTAGAACTCATCATGCGGACAATCTGGGTCACGACAGGCGGCTTTGTGGGCGTTCAAAACTCCAAAGACCGCAGTGACGAGCTCGACCCAGATTTTTTACATCTTCTCGCGTTAAGTAGGGGGCCGGCTAGACGTGCCTGGAGTAGCTTCCTCCTTAACCTGTTTAGTTACATTTTCTATTAGCCAAAAACTAAATGAATTCTCATTTTTCCTTTCATGTTTATGATGTCTTATTCATATTTTTACGCATTTAATTTTTCATCTTCTCTTGATTACATTATTTCTCGTTATCTCGCATGCATATCATTCTTTCATATTATTCGTTTTCATCATCTTCTTATTGTTTACCTTCTTCTTCTTTTACTCATCATATTTTTATATATCTTTTCATGTTGAGTTTTACTTTCTTATTCTTATCTCTTATACTTTTTTTGTTGTTATCGGGCAGTGTTAAGAAAACATTAATATTTCTTATCATTTATATAACGCGTTTGCGTGTCTTTTCATATTCGCACACATTCTTTAACATGTATTTTCATATTCGCACGTTAACTTTCATTCTATTATCATTGGGAGGACATTCACCCCGCGACCCTTAACTTAGCTCATTTCATTTCTTTAGTCATTTACTTCATTTCTGTATTCCTCTTTCTTTAGGCATATTCATTTACGTCATTATGCGTTTATTTAATTCATTTCATCATAACACATAGACATGTTATAAATAATACATGAAATAAAGCAATGATAAAAAGGGTGAAAACTCACCGTGGCTTTCCCTTTCCCTTTTTCATTTTTATTTTCGTCATTGCGCCTTCCGCTGCCCTGCGACGCCACTTCCTATAATATAGCATCCTTAAATATGTTAAGAACATCAAATTGATGTCTCTAATTGACCTAATTAGGTCAAAGATCTTTTTAAAGACTTACGATTTTGCTGTCCTAGGTTTTATTAGAGAACTGTCACTGTTTAGTGAAAGGGGCAGCATAATATCCATGCTAAAGACCCTTAGGGTTTCCCTTTTTTCAAACATAAAATCAAAATCATCTTAACCTAGATAGAGTTTCATCAAAATCCTTGGAAATCACGGATTTAGGTTAAAAATCTATTACAGAAACTTTTTCAATGAAAACAAGCAAGAATTTTCGGAAAACCCTAAACCCTAGGGTTTCTACTATTTTCAATCCGTGAAAAATCTTTGAAAAAGAAATAAGAGAACTAGAGAGGAAGAGATTACCTCTCGTTAGGAGGAGAAATCGGAAGAAAAGGAGGTGAATCGAGCTCTCGGGAGGAATCGGCGTCGTGTGGCTTTCGTCCGTCGCCTGCAACTTCTTGCGGGATCGGGAGAGGAGGAAATGAATAGCGACTATCTTTGTTTCGTTATTTATCGGGCACCGCTTAACGGAAGGATGACACACACCCTCTTGCACGTGTAATGCATAAGTGAACCGCTCGGTTCATTCCTTCTTATGGATATAAGCACACCATTATACATAATTATACAATAGTAAATATAGTGAATATTGTAACATTAACACACCTTAATTTGGGGGCGTCACGGAAGAAGTTACCATGGATATTATTTTAGGACTTCCTATAATTGCTAGGAATGTCATTTTTGGAGAACATTTTGGGAAAAGTTAGGAACCAAACTTCAGTTTAGAAATGCATATCATTCTCATACTGATGGTAAACTAAAGCAGTCAATACAAGCCTAAGTAACATACTTAAATGTCTTGCAGGAGAAAGACCAACTCAGCAGGATTTGATACTTCCACAAGCCAAGTTTGCCAATAATAACTTAGTCAATCGTTCCACTGGAAAAACCCCCGTTGAGATCCTTTATGATCAGTTTAGATATGCATATCATTCTCATATTGATGGTAAACTTAAATATTCAATACGAGTCTAAGTAACATGCTTAAATGTCTTGCAGGAGAAAGACCAACTCAGCAGGATTTGATACTTCCACAAGCCAAATTTGCCAATAATAACTTAGTGAATCGTTCCACTGGAAAAAACCCTGTTGAGACCCTTTATGATCAGTCATGAATTTTGTTTTAGGACTTCCTATAACTGCTAGGAAGGTCATTTTTGGAGAACACTATAGGAAAAATTAGGAACTAAACTTTAGTTTAGCAATGCATATCATCCTCATACCAATGACAAACTAAGGAAAAATTAGGAACCAAACTTTAATTTAGCAATGCATATCATCCTCATACCGATAACAAACGGAAGCAGTCAATAAGAGCCAAAGTAAACATACTTAGATGCCTTGCAGGAGAAAGACCAACTCAGTAGGATTTGATACTTCCACAAGCCAGTTTGCCTACAATAACTTCGTGAATCATTCCACTAGCAAAACCCCCTTTGAGATGCTTTATGGTCAGCATATTCTCCACCTACTAGATAGGACTCCTTTACCTTTTTATGGTAGGATTAGTGTAGAGGCTAGTGACATTAGCGACTAGATCCTAAAAGTCCAGAGGGAAGTACTTAAGAAACTTTGTATCTCAAATGCATAGTATAAGGCAATTTCCAACAAGCATAGGAGAGAGCAGCATTTTCATGAAGGAGATACGGTGATGGTATACTTTCAGCGACAAAGATTCCCAGTTGAAGCTTACGGAAAATTGAGGGGGAGGAAGTTTGGCACATTTTGTATACTTTGCATATTGGGGACTATCGCTTACTTGGTAGATCTCCCACCTACCGCGGCCACTTCTCCCATGTTCAATATTGCGGACTAGACATCCTACACAGGAGACATTACAGATAAGGTGGACTTAGAGACACTACCACTAACACATGTAGAGCAGTTAGAGACTGACAAGATCGACGATGTCATGGATATTCATACCACTCAGACTCGACATGGAGAACATCGACAATTCTTAGTACATTAACGAGTACGACCATTGATAGATTGTTCATTGGATCGAGGCCAAGGAGTTATGGAGACGTCGCTTTGACATATTATAGCATATCACTGAGGCTATCTGGTCAGGGGACGAGATTCTCTCATCTGAGGTAAATTGATGCAGGCAAGCGCTCACAGCGCCAAAGTTTACTTTACACATGCATTTTATTTTTTATCAAGTCGAACATTTTTTAATGTCGTGCATTATTTTGTTCCTAATTTTCTATATTTTTTTTATGTATTGGAGTTGTAGTTGTGTATTCTCTATGATGTAATTAACTAGGTTTTATATTTAGTAGTTCTAGATTAGTCGGGAGCATAATTCTTTGATTTGGTCAAGTAAAATCTTGTATCCTCTCCCACTTCATGTTGAGCCTTAATCTTAACTTTGAGCTTAAGCCAATTTTATTTATAGAAGAAGTTATAAGTATTATAAAAACTATTAAAGCAAAAAAATGTTATTCCAGGAAAAAAAAGAAATTGCCAAAATTCTTTTCACTAGTTGGAAGAAAATGAAAAAACCTTCTTACTGTTCGGAAAAAAGGAAATTGTAGTAGATCAACTTTTCCTCTTCTCCTGTGAGTTCCCTCTTCCTTTTATCTTCTCTTCCACTTCTACTAAGTAAATTCATGCTCCTTCATCTTTCCATGGATTTTGAAGCCACCATATTTCTTCTACTCCGCTACCGTCTTTATTCCATTTGTGTGAGAAGTGCCTCATCTTCCACCGGACCTTCCACTAACCATCAGCACTCATTTTTACTCCCGGTGAGATATATCCTAATCTTCGGGTTCATTTTTGTCTAATGTAAAGTAATTAACCTAGTTTCTGAGAAAATTTTATTTTAGTTTTTTTCTTTAAGTTAATTTTCTCTCAACGAGTATTTTTATACTTTTGTCTTATAGATTGATTCAGAATTGCCATTCATCGAGTGATTTGTGTTGTGAATTGAAATAAAATTTCTAATCATGTATAGATTGCGCTCTAAATTCGCTTGTAAATCCTAACGTCACTTTCTTTTAAAAATTGCATAAAAAATTATGGGTGTTGTTATAAGTAGATCATGTTTGGATATATACAAACTTGAAGAAATATAAAATTGTTCTATGTAAATAAATTTGTTATATGCAGACCAATGCAAAATTAAAAAAAAAATGAATGTTTATGTATGCAATCAACTAAAATTAGAGCAACTATGTAGTAAAACATTAAAAAAATTTAAATCAAGACATAGGTGTCTTAAATCCAAAAAAAATGAAGGGAATAAATTTTTAAAAGGGTCGTCTTTGTCAAGTTAAAAGGGTCTGCAATGAATATACAAAAGATAGACATAACTAAATGACACTAGTTATTGTTAGAAAGACTCATGTTTAGGCCCATGTATAGGCCTATTTAGTGTAAATTCTACTAGTCTTGTATTAGTCCCACACCATGTAAATGAGACTCATCTCTCTCTTCTCCCTATATATATGTACCCATACATTGTTTTTATACATTGAAGTAGAATATACAAGATTTCAGCATTTTCTCTACATGGTATCAAAGCATCCAATCCCTCTTGGGCGGTCTCTGGTGGGCGTCTCTGATTTTTTAACCGCCTCCCCTTGGGCGGTCTCTGATTTTTTAACCGCCTCCCCTTGGGCGGTCTCTTCCTTCCTGTGGACTCGGCAAGCTCTCTCTTTGGTGGATAGTAATTGAGTAACCACACGACACTCCTTGCGGTTTAGTGTCCGCACCTCTCTGCGGTCACTGCTGCTTCTCTCGTGCGGTTTACTCCTAACCGCAAGTTTCTCGGTTGTTGCTTCTCGTGGAACCACCCTTCTCCCCTTCTTCTCCTCTTCTCCTTTTATAATCCCTCTGGTCTGCTCTGTGGGTCTCACCTCCTCTCTTACCGTGCGGCCTTCTCCTCTAGTCATTGCGGACCCTCCGGCCTCGCCGTGACCTGCTTCTCGTGTGAGTTTAAGCCACTTCGGCCTCTTTATTGTTCGTGCAGTCACTTGTCACGCGGTCTGCTCGAGCCAACTTAATCTTGTCGCACGCCCTGCCGCGTGTTTGCTTCTTCTCGACGTGTCCGCGCGGTTTGATCTTATCTCGCGGTCTTCTAGTATTCGTTGAGGACTCTTGTGCTCCTGCTGACTTCCTTAGTCGCTGCGGTCTTCTCTTTTACTGTATGGTCTTCTTCTGCAGCCGTGCGATCCAGTTGGATTGTGTTCGACCGGTTTTTCTCATACGCGGTTCGTTACTCTTGCCGCGGTCTCCTCCTCTTTCTGGCTTTACAGCAGCTTTCCCTTCGTGTCGCAGTCTCCTCTGTCGAGCTCTCTGCTTGTCCTTTGCTCGTTGGACTGTGATCGCCTCTGGCCGTTGTGTGCATCGATCTAACCTCTTCCCTAGTCTCCAGACCGTCTCCCATGGGTTGTCCGATGCATATGATCTAACCTCTTCCTCTAGTCGCCAGACCGTCTCTCCATGGGCTCCTCGATTGATTCGACCGAGCACCCAGTTTCCTCTCCTGCAGCCCGCCTAGTTGCTACTTCTGAACTGCGTGATGAGTTGAGGATCACCACAATCTCCCTTACCGGGAAGAAGAATTTTATTGAATGGGTGCACTCTGTACGTCGGTTACTTGAGTCCAAGGGACTTCTACATCATCTCTCTTGGGATCCTCCTTCAGCACCTACTAACGACTGGCTGTGTAACGACGGTCGTGTTCAAACCTGGCTTCTCAACTCCCTTGATGGCGAACCTTGTCGTATGGCCATGTATCACGAGACGACCAAGGCAATGTGGGATGAGCTTCATTCCCTTTACTCCGGCAAGGACAGTCTCCAACACCTATATGAAATCATCACAGATCTTCAAAATCTTGACACTGACGGTGTTGTCGACTTAACCTCATTTGTCGCTCGGGCCAAGACTCTGGTTGAAGCCTGGATCCAGCATCAGCCTCTCACTATGGATCTTGTTGCCAGCACATTCAAAAGGAAACAGTCGGTATTGTCATGACAATGGCGCGTGTCCCGCCTCATCTTCGGAGTGTTCGGGGTCAGATCCTATCATCTGTTGCGACTCCCTCATTCTCTGATGTGTGCTCTATGTTGCTGAGGATTTCACCACCTCCTGACACTACCGACCCTCCCTCACTGACCCTTCTCCAGCACTCTTTTGTGCCTTTACTGCCCCTCCCTCTCCTGCTCGTGGAGGACGTTTCGGCTCTCGAGGAAGGGGCCGAGGTGGGCGGCCGCGGCCCGAGTGTACTTTTTGTGGTAAGGATGGACACCTTGAGGCGACCTGTTACCGCAAACATGGTCTTCCTCCCGTCTGACTGCTTATGTTGCTACTCACGGTCCCTTTGCCACTCATGCTAATCTTGAAGAAGTCTGCCTCCAGCTCCAAGAACTTCACGGGATGCTTAGCCACCACCTGCCTCCATCACCAATGAAGGTATCGTTTGTCTCTCCACTAGTTCGTGTTGGATAGTGTATTCAGGTGTTACTCACCATATCACCTCGCTGAAGCCCCATCAATACTTGACTTCTCCACATCCTAAGTGTATCACAGTAGCCAATGGAGACACCGTCCCTGTCTCCGGCTCTACTGATATCCTTCTCACTTCCTCTATCTCTCTCCACTCGACTCTTCATGTTCCGGGCTCCCCGTTTAATTTACTATCCGTTAATCGCATCACTGCCGATTTGAATTGCTTTTTCACATTCACCTCTTCTTCTTTTCTGATGCAGAATCGACGGACGCAGAGTATCATTGGTAAAAGACGACTGCAAAACAGGCTTTACCTACTGGATGAATCTCCTACCATTCTCACCTTCGTCTCCTTCATTGATTGGCATCGACGTCTCGGGCATGCTCCTCTTCCGGTCCTCAAGAAGGCTCTTCCCGATATTTCTCTTCCAACTTTTACGTGTGATTCATGTATCTTGGGAAAACAGCAACGTTCTTCTCTTCTTCCTCATTGTACTCGGAGCTATGCTCCTTTTGTTCTAGTACAATCTGATGTTTGGGGCCTGTACAAAATCACTAATAAATCTGGGTATCGTTATTTTATTACCTTTATTGATTGTAGAAAGTAATGGGCAAACCTTGTAGATCCTTCTTCATGTGTATAATACAAAAGAGAGTACAAATATATAGGAGAAGAGAGGGAGAAATAATCCTATACAAGAGATGTGGGACTAAAGAAAAGGAAGGAATTTGGCCTATAAATAGGCTTTTACATCAATATTTCCTATATCATCTAACACTCCCCCGCAAGCTGGAGCGTACAAGTTGTAGGCACCAAGCTTGGACAAGAAATGGTAATATAACTTGCGAGCTGAAGCCTTCGTGAGGATATCAACAACTTGCCCAGACGCAGGAACATGTTCAAGCTTCGGCTCTTTTCATTGGACCTTTTCCCGAACAAAGCGACAATTAACCTCAATATGTTTTGTTCGCTCATGGAACACAGGATTCTTTGCAATGTGTATTGCAGCTTGACTGTCACAAAACACGGTTGAAGGTGAGGTCAATTTAACTCCCAAATCTACTAGGAGACTTTTAAGCCATGTTAGTTCAGAAGTAACAGCCGTCATTGCACGGTACTCAGCCTCAGCAAACGAGCGGACAACTACAGTCTACTTTTTACTTCGCCGTGTGATGAGATTTCCTCCAAAGTATGTACAGAACCCAGCAGTAGACCGTCGATCATCCAACGAGCTCGCATAATCGGCATCCGAGTATGCAATAAGAGAAAGGGATGAAGATGGCTTATACACAAGTCCTTGCCCAGGGGAAGTCTTCAGATATCTGAGAATGTGCGCCACAGTCTGGAGGTGAGAGATACGTGGGGTATGCATAAATCGACTGACCACACCAATCGCAAATGATATATATGGTCTTGTAACTATTAGGTAGATCAACTTTCTCACAAGACGGCGATAGTATTCCGGATTCAGGAGTAAAGAATCCTCCTCAGATCCCTTGGCACGCAACATGTGGTTTACCTCCATCGGGGTATCCGCAGGTTTACAACCCGAGAGGCCAGCATCATGCAAAAGGTCAATGCAATACTTACGCTGAGACAAGACTAAGCCATCGGGTCGTCGTGTTACTTCTAATCCAAGAAAGTATCGAAGATTTCCCAGATCTTTGATTTGAAAGATAGAGTTTAGCTGTTGCTTCACATGTTGTATCCCGATGGAGTCATCACCAGTGATCAGAATATCGTCCACATAAACCAGAAGTATTATGATCCCTGCTGATTGGTGACGAGTGAAGAGAGAGGAATCTGCCAAGCTTTGTTTAAAGCCAACCTCATGAACGGCCTTGCTGAATTTCTCAAACCATGCCCGGGGAGACTGTTTGAGACCATAAATAGATTTGTGAAGCAAGCATACACGAGACTCCCCCGTGGTCTCAAACTCGGGTGGTTGATGCATGTAAACTGTTTCAAGAAGATCATCGTTCAAGAAGGCATTCTTTACATCCAGCTGATGGAGGGGCCACTGACGATGAACAGCTAAATAGAGGACCCACACCGAATTCAATTTGGCGACCGAGGAGAAAGTTTTCTCATAATCAAGATCGTATTGTTGAGTAAAACCCGAGCCACAAGCCGAGCTTTCAAGCGGTCAACTGTCCCATCCGCAGCATGTTTGATAGAGGAGATCAACTTGCAGCTAATGCAACTGTGAACAGGAGGAAGAGACACAAGATCCCAAGTGTGATTACCCACAGAGCCGTCATTTCTTCATTCATGGCGGCCCGCCACCGCGGATGTCGGAGGGCGTCCTGCACAGAGATAGGTATAGAAATAGAGGAGAGAGAGAGCAAAGGTAAGAAGAGGCGGAGATAGCCCATGTAGAGAGACATAGTTGGCCATGGGATGTGCTGTCGAGGAGGAGGCCGGATCAACAGGCCGCGAGATTTCAACGGTAGAGGGAGGCTGTTGCAGGGCGTCTGGACGAGAAGGACGACGAGTGTAGACTTGAATGACAGGAGGTTTAGAGGGGACTGTTGGTGTTGGGGAAACCGGGATGAGAGGAGATGTGGACTGGTGTTGCAGAGGGGTTGGGAGAAGTGGTGGAAGTGGAGACGTGACGGGTATGATGGGCCGAGGTAGCGGAGGAGGAGGAAGGGGATCAGAAGGGCTGGTGTGATATGGTTGGTCTTCTTGAAAAGAGACATCAGCAGACACAACCACCTTACCAGTGGTAGGATAAAAGCAGGCATACCCCTTCTGAGTGTGGGAGTACCCAACAAAATAACTTTGGTAGCACGAGGGGTTAGCTTGTTATTGGAAGGACCAGGTGGTGGACATAACAAGTACACCCAACACACGAGGTGTGAGAGAGAAGAGAGTTATGGATGGGTAAAGGAGAGTAATGGATGTCAGAAAGGTGAGGACAGACGAAGGCATACGATTAATGAGATGACAAACAATAGAGATGGCAAAGTTCCAGTAGAGGGGAGGAACGAACCTGCATTTGGATCATAAGAGATCGAGGCTCTGTTTGACATTCAGGCGAGCGTTGTTCCGGCCTGAACAAGCCGGAGAAAGGCTATTTTGGCGAGCTCCGGGCGAGAACGGCCGGCATAAAAGGGTGCCAGCCCGGTGTTTTGACGCTAGTAGGTGGATCACCAGTCGACCGTTCTAAACGGTCGATTCATCTCTCATCGCTGGCCTCCCGCCGGCCCGAAATGTCAAACAGAGCCCGAGTCACATCAAGGAGGTGGCGATTTTTCATTCCGCTACATCATTCTGTTGAGGCATATAATTATACGAAGTCTGATGTATAATACCGGACTCAGCGCGCAGGTTGGAGAAGGTGCGACTAGTATATTCTCGAGCATTGTCCGTACGAAGGGTTTTGACACATGTAGAAAACTGAGTGCGCGTTTCGGTAAGAAACGCACGGAACGCAGCGTGAGTTTGGTACGATCACGAAGTAAATACAACCAGCTAACGCGAGTAATCATCTATAAAGGTAACAAAGTACCGATGCCCCAAGACACTAGGAACCTTATAAGGCCCCAAATATCAGAATGCACTGGGGAGAAAGGAGAATCGATCCGAGTGCATGAAGGAGAAAGGAGACACTGTGTTGTTTACCGAAGATACAGGATTCACAAAATAACTCTTGAAGAGAGATAGTGAAGAGCTTTCTTGAGAATTAGGAGAGGGGGCATGCCCAAGACGGCGATGCCAATCAGTGGTGGAGACAGAGGTGAGAGCAAAGGTGAGAGCAGTGGGGGAAACGTCGAGCAGATATAATCATTAGACAGTCGCCCTCTACCAAGTATAGTCTGCGTCAGTCGATCCTGCACCACAAACGAAAAGTGTGAGAGAAGTAACACAGCAATCAAGGTCTTGCGTAAGACGGCTAACAGAAAAAATGTTAAAAGGAGAGCCGAAACATGAAGAACCGAGCATAAGGAAAGAGGAGTAAGGGACAGATTAGCAGCACAGAAACGGGAGTGTGTCACCATTGGCCACAGTGATGTGCTTGGGGTAAGCAGTATCCAAATATTTGGGCTGCTGCTGCGGAGAGAGATAGTGTGTAGCACCTGAGTCACAATCCAGTGAGAGCTGTGTGAGAGGCACGATATACCTTCCTGGAAGATTGAGGCCACGGAGCCAGAGGGGCGACTAACCACCCCTTGAATCTGATGGAGTTGAGCACGCAACGCAACAATATCATCAGCAGTGTTCAAGGCGGATGCCATAATCCTGATCTGCGGCTAGGACGGAAACCGGTCGGCAAGGATGTATGTGGCTTGCCGGACAGAACCAGCGGATATAACGAGGAAGCACGGAGAACTGCGATCAACTGCGAGAAGATGCAGGCCACAGCCAGAAGCAGAGCAGCGGCCAGCAGCAGCGGACTGAAGCAGGAGCCCGCTGGGAAGAGGGCGAGCAAGAACCCCGAAGGGCAAGCCATGGCGACGAGAGCAAAACATGAGGACGAGCAGTTCGCAGCGAACTGGAGCAGACCGCAGCTATTAGAAAGGGCAGGCCGCAATGCGCGATTTGAGATAGGTCACGGCGGACTGGACCAGTCCGCAGAAGGGGAAGCGCAGCGGAACTTGAACAGCACGCGAGAAGAGAGCCCGCAGCGGTTAGGATATGTCCGCGGCGGGATATAACAAGAGACCGCGAGCGAGAAGAGAGCTCGGTCTGGACGGGTAGAAGCTCGCAAGGTAGGATAGAAGCAGCAGACAGGAGGAGCAGTCCGCAAGAGGGGAAGAAAGCCCGCAGCGGACTGGAGCAGTCCGCAAGGAGGGAATAAAGCCTGCAGTGGACTGGAGGAGCTCGCAGCGGACTGGAGGAGCTCGCAGCGGACTGGAGGAGCTCGCAGCGGACTGAATTAGAAAACAAGGAGAAGTGGACCCACGGGACATAGAGAGGAGGCTATAAGAAGCCCGAAAAGGAGGGTGGAGCCACGGAGATGAAGAGGAAGCGGAGGCAGAAAAATAGGCCGCAGAAGACCGCAGGTCGCAGGTAGTTAAGCGGAGAAGAGCGGGATAAACTGAGCAGGCCGCAGGAGATCAGAGAAAGGCGGATAGAGTGTGGAGTCCGCGGGAGGCCGCCGGAGGCCGCAGGAGAGCAGGTCGCAGGAGATAGCAGGCCGCAGGAGCCGTCGTAGGACTTGTGAGCTGAAGCCTTCGTGAGGATATCAACAACTTGCCCAGACGCAGGAACATGTTCAAGCTTCGGCTCTTTTCATTGGACCTTTTCCCGAACAAAGCGACAATTAACCTCAATATGTTTTGTTCGCTCATGGAACACAGGATTCTTTGCAATGTGTATTGCAGCTTGACTGTCACAAAACACGGTTGAAGGTGAGGTCAATTTAACTCCCAATCTACTAGGAGACTTTTAAGCCATGTTAGTTCAGAAGTAACAGCCGTCATTGCACGGTACTCAGCCTCAGCAAACGAGCGGACAACTACAGTCTACTTTTACTTCGCCGTGTGATGAGATTTCCTCCAAAGTATGTACAGAACCCAACAGTAGACCGTCGATCATCCAACGAGCTCGCATAATCGGCATCCGAGTATGCAATAAGAGAAAGGGATGAAGATGGCTTATACACAAGTCCTTGCCCAGGGGAAGTCTTCAGATATCTGAGAATGTGCGCCACAGTCTGGAGGTGAGAGATACGTGGGGTATGCATAAATCGACTGACCACACCAATCGCAAATGATATATATGGTCTTGTAACTATTAGGTAGATCAACTTTCTCACAAGACGGCGATAGTATTCCGGATTCAGGAGTAAAGAATCCTCCTCAGATCCCTTGGCACGCAACATGTGGTTTACCTCCATCGGGGTATCCGCAGGTTTACAACCCGAGAGGCCAGCATCATGCAGAAGGTCAATGCAATACTTACGCTGCGACAAGACTAAGCCATCGGGTCGTCGTACTACTTTTAGTCCAAGAAAGTATCGAAGATTTCCCAGATCTTTGATTTGAAAGATAGAGTTTAGTTGTTGCTTCACATGTTGTATCCCGATGGAGTCATCACCAGTGATCAGAATATCGTCCACATAAACCAGAAGTATTATGATCCCTGCTGATTGGTGACGAGTGAAGAGAGAGGAATCTGCCAAGTTTTGTTTGAAGCCAACCTCATGAACGGTCTTGCTGAATTTCCCAAACCATGCCCGGGGAAACTGTTTGAGACCATAAATAGATTTGTGAAGCAAGCATACACGAGACTCCCTCGTGGTCTCAAACCCGGGTGGTTGATGCATGTAAACTGTTTCAAGAAGATCATCGTTCAAGAAGGCATTCTTTACATCCAGCTGATGGAGGGGCCACTGACGATGAACAGCTAAATAGAGGACCCGAACCGAATTCAATTTGGCGACCGAGGAGAAAGTTTTCTCATAATGTTCGTCACTAGCCATGAAATTGATAATCTCTGCTCTGAATTTGGAATTATTCACCAAACGTTGTGTTTATACCCCCCCCCCCACCAAACGGAGTGTCTGAACGTAAAAATTGACATCTTCTTGATGTTGCTCGCTCACTCATGATTCAAATGAAGGTACCCAAGGCTTACTGTCTCCCTTCCTCCGTCCATCAAAACGATACTCCGTTTAGTCTCCTCTTCCCCTCAACTCCGTCATTCTCTCTCACATCTCGCATCTTCGGGTGTACCTGCTATGTTCACCTACTTGGTCCGACCATAGACAAGTTGGATCCTCGGGCGGCCAAACACATGTTCGTAGGTTATTACTGAACTCGGAAAGGCTATCTTGTTACTCTCCTTCCACCTGCAAGGCAACCGTTTCCGCTGATGTTACCTTTCGGGAATATCAACCATTCTTCTCTGCTCTGAACCCACATGTATCATCGCAATCCTTACCAAGACCTATCATCCCAGTTACCTCTCCTCCCCCACCACTCCTCCCAAACCCGGCTCCCATCTTTCACAAGCCACCTCTTATACGTGTTTACACTCGTCGCCCTCCTCGGTCTGCCGCCCCGATGCAGTCGGCTTTGACCTCTGACACTCTGCGACATGTTGATCCGACACCGGCCTCCACCGTCCATCACATGGCGAACCATGTATCTCTACATCGTCTGTCCCCGACACTTCACATCTTTGCTACTTCATTATCTTTTATTTTTGTCCCTAACTCTGTGCAGGAGTCTCTCCAACATCCGGGATGGCGGGCAGCCATGGACGAAGAAATCACATCCCACTGGGGAAACCAGACATGGGGCATGGTTCCTCTCCCTACTGATCAGACTACTGTTAGTTGTAAATGGGTCTTCGTCATCAAGCATGCTCCAGATGGGACAATTGATCGTCTTAAGGCCCGACTGGTGGCTCGTGGCTTTACTCAACAATAGGGTCTTGATTATGAGAAAACATTCTCTCCAGAGGCCAAGCTCAATACGGTTTGTGTCCTCTCAGTGGTTGTGCATCTCAAACGGCTCTTACATCAACTGGATATCAAGAATGTTTTTCTAAATTGTGATCTACAAGAAACAGTATACATGCAGCAACCTCCGGGGTTTGAGACCATGGGGAGTCCCGAGACTGTCACCTCAAGAAGTCCATTTATGGTCTCAAACAATCCCTCGGGCATGGTTCGACAAGTTCAGTAAGGTTGTGCGAGAAGTTGGTTTTACTCGAAGCTCTGTAGATTTCTCTCTGTTTACTCGAGATCACAAAACAGGCACTGTTCTCCTTTTGATTTATGTCGATGACATCCTAATCACGGGTAATGACTCAAAGGGAATACAAATGATTAAACAACACATGAACTCTATTTTTCAAACAAATGATCTAGGGAACCTTCGATACTTCATTGGCATTGAGATTGCAAGACGTTCTGATGGCCTTGTTCTATCTCATCGGAAGTACTGCCTCGACCTCCTTCAGGATGTCGGCTACTCTGGATGCAAGTCGACCAATACTCCTATGGATGTCAATCATAAGCTTTGTGCACATGCCTCGGAACTGATATACTTCTTCCGAATCCAGAATATTATCGACGTCGCGTAGGAAAACTGATTTACCTAACAATCACGAGACTAGACATATTCTTTGTTGTTAGGGTTGTTGGCCGGTTTATGCATTCTCCTTGGATATCTCATCTACAAGTCGTCGAACACATCCTGAGATATCTAAAAGTAGCCCCCGGTCAAGGGCTGTTATACAAAATTTTTTCTTCTACTCCAACATTGGTTGCGTATTCAAATGCAGATTATGTTGGTTCCCTGGATGATCGGCGGTCTACCAGCGGATTTTGTACCTACTTTAGATGGCACCTTGAAACCTGGCACAGTAAAAAAAATTGTGGTTGCTCGAACTTCAGCTGAAGTTGAATACCATTCGATGACATTTGTTGTATCTGAGCTTACATGGCTTTAAAGTCTCCTCGTTGATCTAAGAGTAAAACTTCCATCACTAGCTACTTTACTATGTGACAGTCAAGCTGCTATACACATCTAAGAATTTGGTCTTCCACGAAAGAACAAAACACATTGAAGCTGATTGACACTTCATTCAGGAGAAAGTTCAAATGAATAAGCTGGAACTGAATCATGTTTCGGAACTGACCAAGTTGTTGATCTTCTCACTATAGCTCTACCGAGTACCCTTTTTTATCAGTTCTTGTCCAAGTTGGGTGCCTACGACTTGTACGAACCAGCTGTCGGGAGAGTGTTAGAAAAGGCTCATGTTTAGGCCTATGTTTAGGCCTATTTAGTGTAGATTCTACTAGTCTTGTAGTAGTACCACACCATGTAAATGGGACTCATCTCTCTCTCTTCTCCCTATATATATGTACACATACATTGTTTTTATACGTGAAGTAGGATATACAAGATTTCAGCATTTTCTCTATTTGGCACGCTGTTCGGGCTCCCGCACGTTTCCAGGGAATGCCACAGCCGGGAGCTCGCGTATTTGATTTTCCACCTTCCCGATCTCTGTTCGCACCGACCCACCTCCCTCCCTCAAAAAGGAGGGAATCAGCTGTCTCCGAACCGATCCCAGGCCCTCCGGTCGGCAATCCCGGCGGTGTTTCCGCTCTTTCTCCAGCACACCGGAAGCCCAACGACGCCCCCAAACAGATCCTAAGTGTCCTCGAAGTGTTTGTTTGTTCAACGGAAGTCCTTTTGAAAATGGTGCAGAAAAAAAGCAATCGGCACAAAGGGACGGAAGAAGATGGGTGCTAGTTCGACAAATGTAAGGCAATGGTATTCTAGTTTTCAGAACAAGCATCTAAACTAAATAAGAAGTTTGATTAGAAGAATAAAACCGGTGGCGGAAAAGGAGAGAACCAGAAGAAACAGCCATCGCTCCCTTGAAGTCGGTAGTGCACAGGGTTCGTCGAGCGAGGGGGTAGCAGAATGTCGAGATCGGCTATGTGAGGGCCAGATGAAGGCATCGCCGGTGCTGGCAGAAGCAGAAGAAAACTGACGATGACGGCCACCGGCGGAGCCATTTCTCTACTGCAAAGCTTTCGCTGTAAGAAGAGAGATCTGCGCTAGATAGGATAACCCTAAACCGCAGTTTGGATTGTAGCAGTTCAGTGGAGGCGGAGTAGAGCTCAGTGCTCTGCTTGAGAGAGAGCTGAAACGGCGGCTGTCGTTCGAGATGCAAATAGGAAACGAACTGCACGCTATTCGGGGTGTCACGGCGTCGGTTTGGTCCCTTTGATCCAAACCGAAACTAGGGTCCGTTTGGATCTAAAAATCAAATGGATAAACTTCGGTTTTCCGTAATTAAAAATCAATCTGAATTGAATCCCATTGATTCGGTTTATAGTCTTTTCGATTTTTTATGGTTTTTTTGCGGTTCGGTTAAAATTGTATGTGTACTTTTTCACAAAAAAAAAAATATACTGGAAGTGAATTTGAATCATGAGAATTGATGGTTTTTCCCTTGAAATCTTCGAGTCAAATCGGAAATATCTCGGCCAAGGGCACGTAGGTAAGCCGATCCAACCAAACGAGCCGCTCACTCCAAAGTGCGCTCACCTCAAAGGCCAGAAAGCATTCCCTAAAGGGGGTCAAACGAAGCACAGGCACCCAAGCGACCGCGCAAAAAGGACCACCCCGAAGGAAGGGGCTCAACCAGGCGCAGATGCAACGAGCGTCGTGCACGAGCCGGCGCGCGCCCCCTGCAGGTGCGCGCGACCCCACGCGGGCTCCCCACGTGTGCGCCCGCGCGTGCAAGCGCGTCGTCGGCAACCCCTGCCGCCTCCGGTCGCTGTCGTCGTTGTCGTCGCCGCCGTCGAGCACCCTGCCTGGGCCGCCTGAACTGTCTGGGGGCACTTTCGTCATTTCATTAAATTTGGTGATCGAGGTCACCGAAATGAAACGACGGCATTCGTAAGCACAAATTCCGCACTAGCGCAATTACCGATGTATTTTTTCAGAAAACTATAAATAAGTCTCAGACCTTTATTTGAAGAAAAACAACTCCAGAGGCAAAAGAGATCTCTCAGGTTTTTTGCGAGTTCATGGACTTAGGCAGATTCTCCGCTCAGGAATTTCCTCTGCTTCTCTCTTGGCGCTAAGGTTTCAAGAAGCTTCAAGTCACGTCAACTACCTCCGCGGGAGCGCTCCCCTCAAGGCTTCGCTTCAACGAGAGCGCACCCTCCAACAGCTTCTTGGACTTATAGAATTTTCCCGTCAGAACGCTCCCACCAAGGTTCTGTGAGATCAGCAATACTCCAAGGCCGGAGCGCTTTCATCGAGGCTTCAAGGACTTAACCGTTTATTTTTCTCATCTTATGTACTTCACACTTATAACAGAGTATCGGTCTGTCCCCTCTGAGATCAAGTCAGTCTTCTTAAAACTCCAAGAAACTGGTGGATTTTGGCTTGGCACAGATCCGGCCACGTGGGTTTTCACCTTTTCCGGATTTTCATGTCAAAAATGTCTGTTGTCATTTGTTGCGGTTTACTTTGACTGTTTGCACGTCCGGTCCTACTCCAAGCTAAGGCTGTCAGATTTCTCCGGACCAAGGAAAACCGGAAGACCTGCAACAATTTGGCGTTGTCTACGAGAAAGTGTTCCCAAAAGCTCTAACAAGTTTCAAAATTGCATCACCCGCCGCAATGACAAAAGGGTGTGCGCACACCGACAGCCCAGTAACTTGCAAGGAATCCAACAATCAAGCTTCCAGCGACTTACCCGCCAACGAGGCGTTGTGCCTCAAGAAGATAACCACCACGCTAACATCTTTAGGGAGGGAGCGGATGTGACGAATGAAAGAGCGTCAGGCTCAGGCGCTCACCCAGCTAAGAGACTTAGGGACTTCCAAGTCCTAGGGGGCATATCTTACGACAACGGATCCGACATCATTTCCTTAAAACCACTGCTTGCTCAGTGGAGTAACCCACGCCACGTACGACGCAGGGACCCAAAGGGCAACAGCCATAGGAGGCACTGCTCCCAACGAAGCACTTCTCCAGCACTGACAATGGAGAAAGAAGTAAAATAACCTGGACCCGACGTTCGAAAAAACGAAGCAGGCGCTGCAATGGAACCCCACGAACTACGGGGCAACCATACGATCCACACCTCACTCCGCTCAATGCTTCTCACGTGAATCTTTGCACGCCAATCAAGACACCGCCAACTCGCCCACAGGTGATGTCGCACTCTGGCAAGAAGCCACTGTCACCGCATCCCCAGCATCTAGGGAAGAACGCGGGTTGTAGATGGAGGGGTGACGTGTAACATCCCGATTTTTATTGGTCCACCAGAACCTTAGTGGGCCAAATAAAAGTGACATGAACCCCTACCCACGGCCCACACCCGAGTGGGAGGTAACCCTAGACAGGGTATATAGAGTTAGAAATTCTGATTGGAGTTCCGTCAGTTCCTATAGTTTTGTGTAATCAACACGAACGTATTGGAACTCGTTTCGTCGACAAGGTCATATGCTGAATATGGTCGTCCCTCGTAAAACATCGCGAAGACGAGATTTTTGGATAATGACCTAGGGAACTCTGATTTGAGTTCTGTCAGTTCCTATGGCTTCGTACAGTCAATACGAACCCACTAGAACTCGTTGCATCACAATCTGGAGTCCAACGATGAATATAAGCATTTTGACCATTTCAGCGTGCTACGACGCGTAGATTTTGGATATTTAGCAAACGAGCTCCGATTCGGCCCCGGTCAGTGGCATTGGACTCGTATGATCAATACGAAGTCAAATGAGTTTATCCGGGTCAATTTCAAATAAGAGTAGTGAACCCGTGGTCAAATCAAGCATAATCGTGCACCGAAAAGCGTGCACACACAGTTCCTGACACAACATCTCAACGTTGACCCAACTCCCGATGTCTTGGACCCACTTTGACTTTGACCAGCATGGGGGACCCACCACAGGGTTGAATTTGGTCACTATTGGGTATTATATTCATAATAACCTAGATTTGTGTGAAATCACTCTTGAACTAAGTTGAATTAATTATGTATTTGATGTTATTCTTTAGTTGAGTGTTTGTAGGTCATTATTGCTAAGTGTATAGCAATGTCAGTTTACAATGAGTCACTAAACACAGGATCATACAATGTAATCCCTCATTGTGTGACTCATAGTATTGACTCATGTTAACCTCTCTATTGGGATGCACTTCATTTTCAAGTACTAAAGCAATGGAAAAAAGGAATGGTTGCTGGTTTTCAACAAAGAAGAATTAGTTTTTCAAAGAAAAATTTACTAAGTACTTTTCTCGAGAAGTTGAAGTGTATTTCTCGAGACGTCTAAGTATAGTTCTCGAGAAATCAAAGATGTTCTCAAGAAACCTTAAAACTTCTCGGAAAATTCTCAAAAACAACTTTTAAGTATTTTCTTAAGAAAGCCCTGAAGAATTCTCGAGAAGCCAAGTAAAGTTCTCGAGAAAGCAAAGCAGTTTTCGAGAAGCTAAGTATTTTTTCTCGAGACGTCAAGTTCTTTCTCAAAAAATCAGTCCTTCAGTTTAAAGAATTTGCATTAAGTATTTTCTCGAGAAGGCTATGCCATTTCTCGAGAAAGCAAATCCTTCTCGAGAAATCATATGTCTTCTCGAGAAATCGGGTTGCAGAAAACTTTTTTTTAAACTGTCTGACGTGATTTCGATATAACCTAAGTTCCTCATGATTAGTCCATATGGATCCTTCCTTAATGATTTCAGACCGTTAGACGAGGTCCTATAATAAGTCCTTTCAGAGAAATCGCTAACCCTAACAACAGTATTCAGAATTGTAATTGCAATTTCTAAATCGGGAGAAGTTGTGCCGTCTTCGTCATTCTTCATTGTCGCTCCTCTCTCGATCCAGCGATTCCAAGAAGAAACGATTTGACAGATTATAGATTCAAGTTCTTCAAACATCTACTTGATAGTGTCGGGTCCTAAGCATTTCAAGTCAAAGTTCTCTCGGGATTTCTTCCTCAACTTCTTCACAGAGATTTTCAATTTTCAAGAAGAAAGAACTTTGAAGATTTTAGATCTGAAAGTATAAAGTTTTTTATTGTTGTTGTAACAATTATTTTAACTCTTGTAGGAGCTTTGTTCTTCGAGTTTGTAGGAGCTTTATTCTCCGAGTGTAGATCCTGTCTTATGGGATCAAGTTTGTAGGAGTGTGTTATCTCCAAATTGTAGGATTGTTGCAATCCGAGATTTAGTGAAGTATTTGAGGCTAGCCGTGGTGCTAGATAGGCGAGGTGGATAGTGGACGTACCCAAGATTGGGAAACCATTATAAATTCCTTGTGTTATATGGGTTATGCTTTGTTATTTTTTGTGTCGATTTCTCTCAAGTTTTTATTCCGCAAAAGACGCAGAACTCACATATTCACCCTCCTCTAGGTGATTTAGGTAGGCAACTAGATACTTTCAATTGGTATCAAAGCCAGGTTGTTCACAAAAAGGTTCACACCTTGAACAGATCTACATCTAGTTGTCGTAGAGATTATCAAGCATGGATAGATTCAAGGATTTCGTAAATCTCCCGGTGTGCACCAAGGCTAACTTTCCCATGTGGAAAGAGAGAGTAAGATTTTTCATGGAAGTTGTTGATCCCCGTATATTCATGATAGTGGAAGAAGACCCTCATGTTCCCATGATAGCTTCCACTATCAATCCAGCCAAGAAAGTGCCGAAGAAACTGATGGATCTCGAGAAAGATGAGATTGCCCTTGTCTCTCTAGATAAGAAAGCAAGGAATATCATCGCAAGTGGAGTCGATAATTCGATGTTGCAGAATCTGACACACTGCCAATCTGCCAAGAAAATGTGATAGTCTTTGATCGTCCTGATGGAAGGCATAGAAGAAGTAAGAGATGACAGAAGATCCCTTCTGAACTAGAAGTATGAGGCCTTCAAGCAAGGCCCCAAGGACACAATAGCTAATACATATGAGAGCATCTTCAAGATCGTCAACAGCCTGAAGAACTACGGCCGGGTTTTCACAGATGGAGAACTAAATGACAAGTTCCTAAGATCCTTAACTAAGGAATGGGACAATAAGATTTGTGCTTTCAGGGAGTTCGGGAGACTAGCTGACACTGACCCCCAGAACCTCTTTGGGAAGCTTATGTCCTATGAGCTTCAAATCAACTCCATAAAAGCTGAAGAAGAGGGCAGCAGATATTCATCAAAGGAGAAGTTTGTTGCACTGAAGGTAGATAGCTCAAGAAAGCCTAAAGCAGCATCTCCTGCTCCCACTCAGGAAGAAAGTGAAGAAGAAGACTCAAAGCCGAGCACCTCGGGCTCAGAGTTATCTGATGGAGAGTTCTCTCTTCTCTCCAGACAGTTCAAGAAGTTTCTCAGTCTGAAGGAACAGGTGAGAGGCAAAGACTCCTCATACAGAAGATCATGTCACGATGGCGATCATCAAAAGAAACTTTTCACAAATGACAGGTATAAATTTAAACAGAACAAACATAATTATACTGACATTGTGTGTTATTGTAGTAATAAGTCAGGTCACATGATCGCTGACTGCCCACATAAGAAGAAGGAGGGTGAAAGAAGAGAATATCATAAGTCCTCCCACGACAAAAAGAAGGAGAAGAGCTTCATTGCAAAGAAGCAGAAGAGCTTCAGTGACACTGACTCATTTGAGTCAAGTGACAATGAAGAAGCCTACTTTGGGCTCATGGCTCACTCCGACGAAGAAGAAGCTGACCCTCAATTTCATGGGGAGGTAAATTCTCACACCATTCTTTCGGAGTCTGATGCTCCAGACAATGATCATGAGGACTGTCCCTCTGATGATGAATCAAAACTCATGGCTCAGTATAAAGAGCTAATCAAGGTCTATGATTAGTGTAGAAAAGTTGTTAGAACTCAGGCAAAGGAGATCAAATCTCTTAAGGTCGTGGAGACCACTCTGAGGGAGGAAGTTGCAAGAATGAACACACTCAAAGAGGAACTGCACGCCCTGGCCGATGATAATAACAGTTCACACGAGCTCCTCAACCTAAAAGAGAAAATCATCGAGAAGCTGGAAGGATAGCTTGCTGCCGAAAAGAAACTTGTTGAAAGTTTCTCCAAGCCCAAGACTATCCTTCCCCTCATAGCTGAATTCTCTACTCCGGCTAAAGGAGCTGGTTCAGGCCATGTCGCTGCTCCTAGTAAGTCTTCTAGGCGAGCTAAGGCCAAAAGGATGAATAAGGCTGCTATGAAAGCAATCGCAGAAGCTAAAGGTAAAGCACCTAAAAGTCAAATAAAGTTCAAGAAGGTGATATTCCCTTCTAACCCCTTTGACTTGGAGACTTCCTATGGACATCTAACCCAACCAACTTACATTGAGTCGGTTGATAGATACCAAGGGTGGACTCGACCACGTGACTTTTGTAAGACACCCCCCAACTTTTACTCGGGATGGGCCGGAGGGGATCCTACTGCCCAAGACGTCCACTCAGTGCTCCTTGAGGGGTAATGACCCACTCTGCTAAGCACTAGTTGGCCGCCTTGCTCGGCTTGAATCACAACATTCACATCACATCATAGACATATGTGGGAGAATTAACAGGAAACTAGTACCACATATACGTATATATCATCATATATAATTACACGATCATAAGGCTGTAGCCTAGATATATGTATAAGCCTACATGTTATATAAGTACTGTATACAACTCCTCACTCTCTCTCCTTAATCAGCTCCTCGGTACTCACATCTCGAAATTCTGCAGACTCTGGGGGTGCTTCTGCTCGAGTGATCCTATCTGCTGGCGCAATCTCTTGCTGCAACGGGTCACTACGACGCTCCATTTTATGTGAATGATTAATAAAATAACTGTTAGTCACAGGGCTAAGTAGAATTAAATTCTCTTCCCGGATCCATATCCTAGGAACGAGCACATACGCACCCAGCAGAATAAGGTAGCTGAAGGAAGAGAGAATTAGCAGAATATTTCATATTTTAAGCAAGGAGCAAAAATGGCAAGGCAGCACAATATAACTGAAAATAAAATAGCAGTAATAACATTTGTTATAATACGGGTTCCACAAGCACATTGACACATCAGGTATTTGCAACATGTATCAAATAACAGACATTCACATCCGCGTACACACACTACAGGCATTCACAGCCATGTCAGACACCCTATGCCGACATAGTATGGACCGCTTTTGTTCCAGCAGGGTAGCGAGGCCCGCGGGCCTCATCGATGTGGTTGTCGGTGACAGTGGCCAGTCCTGCCACTTTTGGGGGGTGGTCGTACAGCACAATCCAGGCCCAACGTACATCCCCGTGTATTCTTGGATGTGAGAGACAACCAGTGATTTAACATTTTAGCTGACTAGAGGAGGAAACCTACGGAGAAAATATAAAGGCAGGTCACCCGTGGTACTTAGCCCCCTGTCGCCTTGAGTCGTCAAACTTTCTGCACCGGTATGAACGGTATGCGGATGTGACTGACCCGCCATAATTTACCGCAAGCAATTCACAAGCAATTAATCAAACAATCATGCTAATATGCACCGGGTCTGTGGCGGCCTGCCCTACTATATGTTATCCTTGAGGCAGCGACGCTCAGCTCAACTTTCGACAAGGAGCATGAGAGCACTTTATTTGAGGCAAAACCTGGAGTAACACCTCAAATTTGGTTATCCCTAACTAAGGCTCAACCATAACCAACTACTGCTTGTTAAAGCAGGACCCGTACTTATAATAGTAATTTGTAGTAACTAGAGTGCAGTAATTTAAGCTGTTGATAATAAACACTGCTTAATGAGATGTGGCCCGTACGAAACTGAAGTAGTACTGAAATAAAAGTACTGAACCAAAATGAACTTGACCAGTACGAAACTGGAGTAGTACTGAATTGAACTTGACCAGTATGGAACTGAAGTAGTACTGAATTGAAAGTACTGAATTGAACTTGACCAGTACGAAACTGGAGTAGTACTGAATTGAACTTGACTAGTATGGAACTTGAGTAGTACTGAATTGAAAGTACTGAATTGAACTTGACCAGTACGGGACTAGAGTAGTACTGAATTGAAAGTACTGAACTGAATTAAATAAAGGTAATGGACCAGTGCAAGACTGGAATAATCATAAAGAAAATGTTTAGTAGTCCAATCACTCCATTCAGGAGGCTTCAGTTCCATCTCCATTCTCAGGAGGTTTCCTTGGATTTCACCCATTACTGAGATCCGATAACAATTCAGTTGCGCCCTATTAATTACAGCTTAATCAGATCAGGGCTTATTAGGATTTCCTTCCTTAATATTTGTCAAGAACAATCTTGCCACGTATCACTCGTATTCTTATCTTCCGAGCGTGCCCGCAGCACCCGAGAGTTGAGGCGCTCGACGGGTTCACGAAATCTCGGAGCATACGGAGCTTGGTTATTTGCCCCAGCCACTCTTGTTGATACGACAATTTGGATTGATTCTTTAATTAAGAGAGAAAAGTCGTGCGCTCAAAATTTTCATTTTCAAAGAAAATGAGCGTAATAATTTTCCGTGCGCGGCTCTAGGCTTTAAGAAAATGAGAAAAAATCAATTTTGATCTCCAACTTCTTAAATTTTGATACAACCTTTAAGGAGGTCTAAAGTGAGCCTAGAAAAATTTCCATAATTTTTTGAAGAGATTTGGGTCTTTAATTTGACCAGATAAATTTTATTTGGGCCTTTAAAAATATCAAATTGACTTCAAAAATTTTTCAAATTTTTGTAGTGATAGTTTTCATTATGGGGAACATTTTTCATGTTAACCACTTTGCCCCTAGAGGCCCCAATTATTTTCTTGATTTTTCTCAAGGTTCTATTGATATATATGGTCTGCAGATAGCCAAATCATCTTGATCTCGCGGCTGAGATCGAGCCAGACGGGTCAACACGCCATCGTTTCCCCACAACGGATCAGTCATGGATCCAATGTTGGGGCACAAATGCGAAGGTGGGGGGGGGGAATTGAGAAAATCTCCGTCGTCCATCTCATCACCGGACAGGGACGACGGTGATTTCGTCCCTGAAGACGAAAGTGGCGGTGGCTTTCTGCCACTATCGGCCGGCCGCTGCTGGGTTCTGACGCCGTAACAGATCGACTCGTCGGGGTCGGCGAACTTCTGGGCGGTGGTCTGGCGGTCTACCGCCGCCGGACACCGCCGGAAACAAAGAATTAGAGAGCAGGGTAGCGGTGGCGCTGGTCCCAGCGCCACCGCACCACCCCGCCTCTCTGGTGACTTTACCGACCACGAAACCACCCCCCGCCGGCGCGCCAGGGACAGGGCTCCTCTCTGGTGGTGGCCCGGCGACCAGCCGCCGCCGGCCGCCGCTGGAGCTAAACAAAGAAAAATTATGTTTTCTCTCAGGTGCCGCGGGGCGGCGATTTCCGGCGGCACCCCGACCTTCCACCAAAGGGGAATGTCATCCCCGGTGGTTTAACCCTGCCCAGCGCCAGTGTCTGCACTGGGAGGGGCTAGACTTTTACGGCCACCACCCGACCTGAACCTTTGGTTCAGGTGGTGCCGGCGGGGGGGGGGGGGGGGGGGGGGGGTGCATGCAGCTCGTCAAAAGGGTGAGGGAGGAGGAGGGAAAGATTCCTACCTATCCTGGAAGAGATTGGGAGGGTCCAGCTTGATCTACCATTAAAGGTGGCGGTGGTGGAGCTTGAGTGTGGTGGTTTCCGGCGAGGGCAGCTCCGGCGAGGGGGCCCTGGCTCGGTTTGGGTTGGTGTGGAGGGAAGTAGGGTAAGGGAGTCCTTTTATAGGTCAGGGGGGTTCCTTTTCTCCCCCCGGCGGTGTGAGATTTACCCGAGAGAGAGAAGCCAAAAAATGAGTCAACCATGGGGTGGGTCCCCCATGTGGGTCAAAGTCAAAATGAGTCCATGACATCGGGATCGGGTCAAAGTTAGAGTGTCGTATCATAATTGGTATGTGCACGCTTTTCAGTGCACGGTTGTGCTTGATTTGACCTTAGGTTGACCATTTGTCGTCAAAATTTCCCGAGACCACTTCTGTTGACTTTATATTGACCACATGAGTCCAACACCACTGACTGGGGTTGAATTGGAGTCTGTTTGGCAAAAGTCCAAAGTTTGCGCGTCGCATCGCGCTAAAATGGTCAAAATGTTTATATTCGTCGTTAGACATCGAATTGCGACGCGATGAATTCTGATGCACACGTATGGGTCATACGAGATCACAAGAACTGACAGAACTCAAATCAGAGCTCTCTAGGTTGATATTCAAAATCTTGTTCTTGTGTCGTTTTACGAGAAGCGGTCACATCCACCATATGACCTCAGGGTCTAACGGAACGAGTTCCGACGCGCTCGTATTGGCTTTACGAGGCCGCAGGAACTGATAGAACTTAAATCAGAATTCTCTAGCTTTATTTCCAGTCTAGGGTTACCTCTACCGGGTCACGGATAGGGGTTCGGGTCACTTTTATTGGGCACACTAGGGTTCTGCTGGCCCAATAAAAGTCGGGATGTTACAATTCAATAAAAATAAAACGATTTTCGTCCTCAAAAATTTGCTCGAAGTAGGGGGAAAAGTAACATACCTGGGGAAAGAGCTCTGGGTGCTTTTCTCGGACGAGTGCTTCAGGTTTCCACGTATACTCATCTCATCCGCAGTTTGACCATAATATTTTGACCGCTGGAATGGTCTTGTTATGCAGGTTCTTCACTTTATGATCTATGATCTCGACTGGTTTGAGTTGAACGGATCTGCCTGATCGCAGTTGTACTGGTGGTGTAGGTAGATGTTGCTCTAGTTGCCTGAGGACTCGTCTCAAGGATGAGACATGAAATACATCATGAATGTTTCCCAGTTCTGGAGGCAGTGCTAATCGATAGGCAACAGGGCCAACACGCTATATCACCTGATAGGAGCCCAGGTAGCGGGGATCTAGCTTCTTTTGCTTCCTCAACCGGGTGACACCATGCATGGGCTTGATTTTTAGGAACACCATCTCTGCTACGCGAAACTCCACCGGTCGGTGTCGCGCATCATAATATTTGGCATGTCGACTCTGCGCCTCCCGCATCCATTCCTGGATTAGCCGTATTGTCGTCGTAGTGTCATCACTGTATGCCACTCCTAAGGCTTCTGGGTCCTCTTCCTGAGCCCAAGTCAACGGGGTTCGGCAACGCCTTCCATACAACGCCTCATATGGGGCCATATTGATGCTGGCATGGTAGCTATTATTGTAAGAAAACTCAACCAGAGATAACAACTGTTCCCACGGCTCATTATGTTCTATTATACATAGTCGAAGTAGATCCTCCATCGTTCGATTTGTTCTTTCTGTCTGTCCATCTGTCTGCGGGTGGAAAGCAGTGCTAAAAGCCAACTTGGTTCCCAAATATTCCTGCACTCTCCTCCACTAATTAGATGTTAAACGCCCGTCACGATCTGACATGATAGACTTTAGTACCTAGTGGAAACGGACAACTTGCTCTATGAAAATCCTGGCAAGAATATCAACACTGTCTCCCTGTCAATTTGGAATGAACCGGGCCACTTTGGTGAGTCGATCTACAACAACCCATATGGAGTCATTTCCGGCACAAGATCGAGGTAGGCCGTAAACAAAGTACATGGAAATGTCCTCGAACTTCCATTCAGGTATGGGCAGAGGCTGCATCAGACCTCCCGGGTTGCGACATTCAGCTTTAACCCTTTGGCAGGTTTGACATTGGGCCACGAAGTTGGTAACATCTCTTTTTATCCCAGGCCAATAAATGGTCCGGCGTTGGTCCACGTAGATTTTAACCACACCAGGATGAATAGAGTATTTTGATTGATGGGCTTCTTGCAGAATTTCTTCGTGAATTCCTCTGATAGAAGGAATAAATATGTGATGCTTGAATTGTAGAATTCCGTCGTGCAGATTATAATCCTCCTGCGCTCCATCTTGCAGAGATCGCAAGATCGGAACCACCTCTGGGTCGATCTTCTGAGCTTCTCGTATTTGATCTCAGATGTTGCATTGGATCTCCATCCAATACAGCTGAGACTTGTATTCTTCAGGTTCTCTTCGGGCGATCTGGGTAATTTCCAAGTCTATTAAAGACTGGAACAGCTCTTTAGGGATTTGCTCCATCCAACTCCCAGCTATCGGAGGCTGGCAGCTCAAAGCGTCAGCGACTTTATTTGTTTTTTCAGGGTGATATTGGATAGCGAAATCATAGTCGAATAGGAATTCTAACCATCGGCGCTGCCGAAGATTCAGCTCCTTCTGATTGAAGATGTATTTGAGGCTTTTGTGGTCGGAGAAGATCTCACATCTTACCCCGTACAAGTAATGTCTCCATACTTTAAGGGCGAACACGACATCGCCCAATTCTAGATCGTGAGCTGCGTAATTTAATTCATGCGGTTTTAATTGACGAGATGCGTAGGCCACCACCTTGCCATGCTGCATCAGGACCGCTCATAATCCTTTCATGGAGGCATCAGTGTAGATCTGAAATCCCTTGGTTCCTGTGGGAATCGTAAGGATTGGCACAGAGGTTAACCGCTTCTTCAATTCGACGAATGCGGTCTCACATTCTAGTGTCCATCGAAACGTAACATCCTTTTTGGTGAGGGCAGTTAGGGTTAAAGCAATTTTGGAGAAGCCCTCTACGAACTTCCTATAATATCCGACAAGACCAAGAAAACTTCGGATATCTGCCGATGTCCTGAGCGGTGGCCAATTTTGCACTGCCTAGCTCTTGGTTTGATCCACCGCTACATCTTTCTGGTTTATAGTGTGGCCCAAGAATCCAACTTCTTCCATCCAAAACTCGCACTTACTGAACTTGGCGAAGAGGGAGTGTTCACGGAGTTTTAGTAGCACCATCTGAAGGTGTATAACATGGTCTGCTTTGGTCTTTGAGTAGATCAAAATATCATCAATGAAGACGATCACGAAGTGATCTAAGAAGGGCTCAAATACTCTATTCATCAGGGCCATAAAGGCGGAGGGTGCATTGGTGAGTCCAAAAGGCATTACCAGAAACTCATAGAGACCATATAGGGAGCCGAAGGTAGTCTTGGGAATGTATTCTTCCCTGATTTGATGCTGATAGTAGCCTGACCTCAAGTCCATCTTGGAAAACACGGACGCACCTTGCAATTGATCGAACAGTTCATCGATCCTAAGGAGGGGGTATGCATTTCGTATGGTAAGCTTATTTAGCTCCCAGTAGTCTATGCATAGACGTAATGTTCCGTCTTTCTTCTTTAAGAATAACACCGGGGCTCCCCACGGTGAGGAACTGGGACGGACAAATCCGACATCTATTAGCTCCTGCAGTTGTATATTTAATTCAACCAGTTCTTTTGGGGCCATCCGGTAGGGTGCCCCTGACACCGGCCGTGCTCCGATCATGAGCTCGATCCGGAAGTTGACCTCTCGCTGGGGTGGCAATCATGGGAGAGACTCAGGAAAAAATGTCCGGGAAATCGCGCACCACCGATACCCTGGCGAGTACTTGAGTTTTTTCCTCCATTTCGAAGTAGATAAGGTACACCTCATTTATCTGCCGGACTGACCTTACCATCTGCGCAGAAGTTAAAATAATACGCGAGACCGAGGGTACACCTGTCAACGTAACGTCCTGGATGTTTTTGTTCGGCAGGCGGACCTCTCGCGTTGAAAAATTTATTTGTGCCTTGTGCTCGGCTAGCCAGTCCATTCCCAGTATAATATCAAATCCAGTTATTGCCAGGATGGTTGCGTAGACCTCAAATTCTACTCCTCCTAGCATCGCCTGAAACATGCACTTTTTTGTAGATGTCATATCTGATCCATCTGGCAACCGGATTCATATAGCCAGTCCAGTTATGCGGATAACAGTCTCTTTTGTTGCGATAAATTCGTAGGACACAAAGGAGTGTGTTGCTCCTGTATCGAAGAGGGTCTTGGCGGAATGTTCTTCTACCAATAGGATTCCCGACGATATAAAAGTATATATATCATATAACTAATATACAAGATGTAGACATACATGCATAACCTGTATATAGCCTAAGTAGCAACATCTAATATATTCTATCGCCTAGTATATATACCTATTACTACATCAGGGGTTGGTCCATGCTGCAAGTCCAGTGCGTAGGTCTCCAAAGTCGCTGCCCGGCCCTGCTGGCCTCTCCTGCCAGCTTTACCTCTGCGGCCTCTCTAGCCCTGTCCCCGTGCCGGTTGCCCACCCTGTACTGCTACTAGTCCTGACCTTCTTGTTGTCTGTGGGCAGAAGGCCCTCATATGCCCTGACTGCTGATATAAGAAACAGTTCCCGTGCGGAGGGAACATCACGTCGGACCACTGGCGCGGGCTGCGGTGCCGGAGCTGTCTGATGTCCTGCTTTGGGGCTATGGGTGTTGGTGGTGTTGGTGGGCGCCTATAAGGCTGTCTGCGGCGTCTCTGCCTGCGCTCTCTATCCTGTCGGTGGGGAGCATCTCCCCTATCTTGTCTCAGATCTCGAGGGGCATCGACCTGTCTTCTGTGCTGCTGGGCTACCATCCGCTGGTCCAACTCAAGTGTTGCTGCGTGAGAGGCTATGGTGTGGAAGGTAAACTGAGAGATCATAATCAGAGCCTGCCTCAAGTCATCACGTAATCCCCAGTAGAAGCGGGAAGCTCTATCCTTGTCAGAGGTAGCCAAATTTCCGGCAAAGCATGTCAAGTGTATGAACTCTCTCTCTCTCGTACTCTGCCACTGTACGGTTGCCCCATCGAATGTGCAGGAATCTCTCCTGCAAAGCCGCTCGGTCTGCATCTGAGATGAAGAACTCCTGTAGAGCCTCAGAGAAATCCCCCTAAAGGATAGCGCTCAACGGTCGTCCTCTAAAAGTAGAGTGACTAGCCGCTCTCCACCAATCCCTAGCATATCCTTCTAACAAAGTCACTACTAGAGAAACTACAATGACTGCTGGGCACATCATTCCTACCAGCATCTCTTTCACATGCTCCACCCACTCCTCTGCCTGGATGGTAGTCTCTGTACCTCTAAAAGCAGGCGGCCTCAGTCCTCAAAAAGTCGTCAGTAAATCGGTAGGTGTTATCATCTCTCGTGGTGGCTGTGCCAAGGCTGTCCGAAAAGTGGCCAGAATGGCTGTCAATGTCTGCCCCAAGTCAGTCTCGGTAAACGGTACAGCCGCGGGGCGACCGGGTCTGGAGGTGGGGTGGCGGGAACATATCCTCTAGAAAAGGACCCCCCATTACTGTAGTCCGGTATTTGGAGGAGTAACAGGAAAAGTGTCAGTACTTTGCAAAAGTAGGAGAAATTTGCAAAAATAACTGACGAAGTGGAAACATCGGTGTACGGGCATACTAACGTACAGTCTAGAATCCCTAAGTCTCTACACTAGGATCCACTAGGCTTTCGCTGCAAGGTTCATCCCAAACCGAGGAACGAAGCGAGGGATGGGGAATTCCTGAGACTGCTCCACAAGGACGAATCGTGATCGTTCTGATCCATTTGTAAGACCCCCCCCCACAACTTTTACCCGGGTTGGGCTGGAGGGGATCCTACTGCCCAAGACATCCACCTAGTGCTCCTTGAGGGGTAACGACCCACTCTGCTAAGCACTAGTTGGTCGCCTTGCTCAACTTGAATCACAACATTCACATCATATCATAGACATATGTGGGAGCATTAACAGGAAACCAGTACCACATATATGTATATATCATCATATATAATTACACGATCATAAGGTCGTAGCCAAGATATATGTATAAGCCTACAGGCTGTAAAAGTACTGTATACAACTCCTCACTCTCTCTCCTTAATCAGCTCGTCGGTACTCATGTCTCGAAATTCTGCAGACGTCGGGGGTGCTTCTACTCGAGTGGTCCTATCTGCTGACGCAATCTCTTGCGGCAGCGGGTCACTATGGTGCTCCATTTCCTGTGAATGGTTAATTAAATAACCGTTAGTCACAAAGCTAAGTAGAATTAAATTCCCTCCCCGGATCCATATCCTGGGAACGAGCACACACATACCCAGCAGAATAAGGTAGCTGAAGCATGAGAGAGTTAACACAATATTTTATATTTCAAGCTAGGAGAAAAAATGGCAAGGCATCACAATATAACCAAAAATAAAATAACAACAATAGCATTTGTTATAATACAGGTTCCACAAGCACATTGACACATCAGGTATTTGCAACCCGTATCCAATCGCAGGCATTCACAGTCGCGTACATACACCGCAGACATTCACGGCCATGCCAGACACCCTATGTCGACATAGTATGGAGCGCTTTTATTCCAGGTAGCAAGCCCCGCGGGCCTCATCGATGTGGCCGTCGGTGACAGTGACCAGTCCTGCGACTTCTGTGGGGTGGTCGTACCGCACAGCCCAGGCCCAAACGTACATCCCCGTATATTCTTGGATGTGAGCGACAACCAGCGATTTAACATTTTGGCTGACCAGATGAGGAAACCTGACAGGGAAAACTTAAAGGCAGGTCACCTGTGGTACTTATCCCCATATCGCCTTGAGTCGTCGAACTTTCCGCACTGGTACGAACAGTCTGCGGAAGTGACTGACCCGCCACAATTTACCGCAAGCAATTCACAATCAATCAATCAAACAATCATGCTAATATGCACCGGGTCTGTGGCGGCCTGCCCTACTATATGTTATCCTTGAGGCAGCAACGCTCAGCTCAACTTTCAACAAGGAGCGTGAGAGCACTTTATTTGAGGCTAAACCTGGAGGAACACCTCAACTCCGTTTATCCCCAACTAAGGCTCAACCATAACCAATTACTGCTCGTTAAAGCAGGACCCATACTTATAATAGTAATTTGTAGAAATTAGAGTGCAGTAATTTAAGCTGTTGATAATAAATGCTGCTTAATGAGATGTGACCAGTACAAACTAAAGCAGCACTGAAATAAAAGTACTGAACCAAAATGAACTTGACCAGTACGAAACTGGAGTAGTACTGAATTGAACTTGACCAGTACGGAACTGGAGTAGTATTAAATTGAAAGTATTGAATTGAACTTGACCAGTACGAAACTGGAGTAGTACTGAATTGAACTTGACCAGTACGGAACTGGAGTAGTACTGAATTGAAAGTACTGAATTGAACTTGACCAGTACGTGACTGGAGTAGTGTAGTGCCCCCCCCAACCTTTTGCCCGGGTCGGGCCGGAGGTGTTGGGTACATTGGTTAAATATACCTGATTTGAAGAAGCTTCACCCAACTCAATGATATACATCATAATGTATTTGATGTATGTTGAGTTTACTTGTGCAGGTTAAGTAATCACTGGACTGAAGCAAAAAGTTTCTAAGTCCATGTGTCGACACCCAGAGGGAAAGTGTCGACACATAAGAAAGCTTGTGTCGACACCCAGACAAGCAGTGTCGACACTTGGAGTCATTGTGTCGACACCTGGGATACAGAGTCGACACCAGACAGAAAGTGTCGACACTTGGAGCTGTGTCGACACTCAGTGAAGAAAAGTGCAGACAGAAAGTGTCGACACAAGGAGCTGTGTCGACACCCAGTGAAGCTGTGTCTACACCAGAAAGTGTCGACACAAGGAGCTGTGTCGACACCCAGTGAAGCTGTGTCTACACCAGAAAGTGTCGACACTTGGAGCTGTGTCGACACTCAGCAAAAGTCTACAGAGACTAAGTTAAAGTGTCGACACCAAGAACATTGTGTCGACACACAACAAGAAGAGTCAGCACTTGAAGAAAGTGTCGACACCAAGAACAACGTGTCGACACTCAACAGAAGAGTCAACACATGAAGTAAGTGTCAACACCTAGAACAATGTGTCGACACTCAGCTGAAGACTCTACACTTGAAGAAAGTGTCGACACATGGAGCTGTGTCGACACTTAGCAAAGAACAGAAAGATCAACAAATTATTCTAAGTGCAAGTGTCGACACTAAGGGAATGTGTCGATACTCAGCTGAAGTCTCGACAGAAGAATCAAGTGTCGACACAAGGAGCTGTGTCGACACTTAGCAAGTATTAACATAGAAGACTATGTGTCGACACCAAGAAGCAGTGTCGACATTTAACAGATTCAACACAAGAAGTTGTGTCGACACAAAGGAGATGTGTCGACACTTAGAAGAATACAGCTAAAGATAGAAGATCAAGTACTTGTGTCGACACTCAAGTTCAGTGTCGACACATGCAGAAGAATCTGTGTCGAGACTTGGTATCTACAACACAAGGAGTTGTGTCGACACCTTGTAGACTTGTGTCGATACTTACACAACATGTGTCGACACTTGGTCTATAAGTGTCGACACTTAAAGACAGAAAGTCTCGACACTTTCAGATAGTTAGAGATTTTCAAGAATTGACTGGATGACTTGACAGCTGCCGTTCCAGCCGGTCTACAGCACCTGTCAGAGATGTCAGAAGTCAGTTATGAACCGGACCAGCCGGTTACCATGAAGAAGGCGTATAAATAGGCACATACAGTTTACAGAAAGTGTGGTTCAGATTGTTGAAAAACAAGTTATTAAAGTGGTACATAGAGTATCAACACAAGAAGATCTTGCAGTCCAAGTGCAGATCTAAGAAGTTGGAGAGAGAGGGCTCCATCCAAGTAATCAGCCGTTGGAACTAGGCTGAGAAGAAGGGTTCAGATTTATTCTGAATTCTAAGTGGCAGAGGTCAAGGAACAACTGCAGAAGGATTCATTCTTATTCAGTTCTACTTTCAAGAAGCTTTGAAGAAAGCTAAGTCAGATTGGATCCAGCTGAGTTCTTCCAAGAACTCATCAAGAAACTCTCAACTCCCCTATCTTGTTTCTGAGTTGTTGAGTTAACATTTGAAATTCATTTTATCTTGTAAGATCCTTTGGATCTGAGTGAATTGTAAGCCTGTATTTATAAAGGCTGAGGGTAGGGCTTGAGAGCCTGAGTGTAGGAGATTGTAATCTCTGAGTGTAGGCCTTGTTGGCTGAGTGTAGGCCTTGTTGGCTGAGTGTAGGCCTTGATTAGCTGAGTGTAGGCCTTTGTGGCTGAGTGTAGGCTTTGGGATAAATCTGAGTTGTAAGGCCTTGGGCCTGAGGTGTAGGAACCAATTTGGGTTCTGAGACAGTGGAGGAGTTTGGCCGAATCTAGTACACTGCTAGATAGGCGAGGGGGAAAGTGAATGTACCCAAAGCTTGGGGAACCACTATAAAATTCTGTGTCTGCTGTGCTGTGATTGTTGCTGTGTATGCTGTGTGTTTGCTGTGATAAAATAGTTAGAAATCTGTGATATTAACTGTTTGCTGTCATTAAAGTTTAAAAAGGATTAGGTCACCTATTCACCCCCCCCCCTCTAGGTGTTTAGGTACCATATCTTTCAAGTGGTATCAGAGGGAGGTTCCTCAAAAAGGACTAACAGTCTGAGGAGATCCTGTTTGGCAGATTTAGTGTAAGGCAAAATACAGATTCAAGAAATTCAAGAAAATCAAGAAACATGGGTTCCTCTGAGAATTACAAGGAATTGGGTTCCATGAAATTGCCCATATGCAGGAAACAGATCTTTGGGATCTGGAAGGAAAGGGTAAGGCTGTTTATGGAGGCCTCAGACCCTAGAATCTACATCACAGTAAAGGAAGGGCCTTATGTGCCCATGAAGATTTCAGTTCTAGATGCAAATCAGAGAACTCCAAAGGATTTCTCTGAGATGACTAAGGATGAGATTGTCCTAGCCACAATGGACAAGAGGGCACAAAACATTATAGTAAGTGCCATAGATGATGCAACATTTCAGAATCTTATACACTGTAAGACAGCCAAAGAGATGTGTGACACTCTTATAGTGTATATGGAAGGATCTGAAGAAGTTAGACAAGATAGAAAATCCTTGCTAAATCAGGAGTATGAGAGTTTTAGACAAGGAAAAGGTGATAGCATAACTGAGTGCTATAAGAAGTTCTACAGAATAGTGAATGAACTCATGTCTTATGGAAAAGAGTTCAGTAACTATGAACTAAATGACAAGTTCTTAAGGTCCCTAACCAAAGATTGGGACACCAAGATCTGTGCCATAAGAGAAATGGCTAAATTGGGAGAAATTCCTCCTCCTACACTATTTGGTAAGTTGTTGTCATATGAAATGCAATTGACAGTGAGGAAAGAAGAGGAGAAATCAACAAGGACTAAGCACAAGGAAAGAACAGTAGCCTTCAAGACAGAAGCCTCCATAAAGTGCAGGAATAAGTCATCAACTCCACCTCCAAAGGAAGTTGAATCAGAATCAGATGAGTCAGTCAGTACAAAATCTACAAGCAGTGAAAGTGATGAAGACTTTGCTGCCTTCACTAGACACTTTCAGAAATTCTTGAAGAAGAAACAGTGGAGGTCAAGGCCCTCTACTTCAAAAGGAAAAGAAGACTTTTATCAGGATAAAAAGGCTTCAAAGAAGGACAGGAAGAGGACAAAATCTAGCAAGACAACTAGTTCTAAGATAGTGTGCTATTGCTGCAATAGACAGGGCCATGTTATTGCAGACTGTCCTGAAAAGAGAAAAGAATCTGGTGACAGGAAAAAGACTCATTTCAAAGGCAAGAAAGAGAAGTCTTTTGTAGCCAAGAAAGAGAAGACTCTATCAGATATCTCCTCTTCAGAAACTGAGTCTGATGCTGAGACATACATTGGGCTGTTAGCTGAAGAAGAAGAAGAAGAATTTATGCAAATAATGGAGTCTATTTATGAACAAGAAGACTATCAGTGCCAAGGACTGATGGCATTGACTGAGAGTGATAAAATCCTGGAGCAGCCAGGACCAAGTAAGGTACAAAGTCTAACTCTAAGTTCAGTTTCTTGTTCCAGTTCAGAATCAGATTCATCTTCATCAAGTGATGAAAGTGTTTCTGAGTCTGAGGATGATATTCATCAGCTTATAGATGAATATAAGGTACTGTTGCAAGCTTACAAGAAAAGCAAGTCCCTAGCCAAAAGTCAGGCAAAGGAAATTGCTGATCTTAGAGCTGCTGCAACAGATTCTGAGAAGCAATTTGATCAAAAGCTTAATGAGATAGCCAGGCTGAAACACATTACAGTGATTCAGATGGGGACTATCACCTTTAAGAATGATCAAATCAAGAGTCTGGAGATCAATCTTCAGAAAGAGAGAGAGCTTGTTGCTAGGTTTTCTAAACCTAAGTCAGTGCTACCTTTAATTGATGAATTTGTTCATCATAAAGGCAAGGCTGGACTGGGCTTTATTAGACCTGCTAGGACTGAGCAGTCTAAGTCTAAGTCCAAGGGCAAAGCCCCAACATTCAACAAGTCTGCTGTAAATAAGACAGCAAAGATTGTACCTAAGCAAAGGTACAACAAGTTTGAATGTTGGTGCTGTGGCAAGGTTGGCCACTTTGCAGTGGACTGTTGGCACAATACTAGTGCCAAAGTGAGTTCCAAACTACCTGTTGGAAAGCCAGTAGGTAGCTTTGTCAGATTGCAGACTAACAAGTACCAAGGACCCAAGAATTCTTTGGGTTCTAAGGTTCATTAATCTGTTTTGCAGGTAAGTCCAAGTTGTCATACCCCAACATGGTACTTGGACAGTGGATGTTCCAAACATATGACTGGAACTAGAGGATTACTAAAGGACTACATTCCAATAAAAGATGGTCCAAAAGTCACCTTTGGTGGTTCTGAAAAAGGAATCATCAAAGGGTTTGGTAACATTTCTACAAACTTGGTTACCATTACTCAAGTGGCTTATGTTAAAGGGTTGAAACACAACCTAATAAGTATAAGTCAATTAAGTGATGTAGGGTATGACATCTCATTTGTTAAAAATGGTTGTCATATCAAGAGGTCAACTGATCAAGAGATCATTTTGACTGGGTATAGGAAAAGAAATGTCTACTGCCTAGACATTATGATTGAGAACAATGGTTCTCCAGTTTGTCTTGTAGCTGATGAGACAGTCTCTCATTGTGTCAAATGGCACAAGAGGCTTGCCCATCTTAACTACAAGACTATTAGCAAACTCTTTAGCAAAGAGTTAGTGAGGAATGGTCCTCAAGTTAAGTGTGTTAAAGATGGTATTTGCTCAGCTTGTCAAAAGGGCAAGCAGACTAAATCCACCTTTAGAAGCATAGAAAACAAAGATGCTGTGAGGTGTTTATACCTCTTGCATATGGATCTCTTTGGTCCAATGCCAGTTCACAGCTTAGGTAGGAAGGTCTATACCTTTGTAGTTGTAGATGACTACTCAAGGTTTTCCTGGGTGTTCTTCTTAAGACAGAAATCTGAAACACCTAGTGTCTTCTATAGCTTTGTCAAGCAAATTCAGAATAAACTAAATAGTACAGTGGTCAAGATTAGAAGTGACCATGGTACTGAATTTCAGTCTGATAGCATGACAAAGACTATGTGAAGACTTTGGGATATTTCAAGAATTCTCTTCACCTAGAACACCTCAGCAAAATGGCATTGCTGAGAGGAAGAATAGAACCTTGATAGAGGCTGGTAGGACCCTATTAAGTGATACATCACTGCCAGAATATTTCTGGGCTGAAGCAGTTAACACTGCATGCCATGTTATAAATAGGGCTATCATCACTAAAGGGCTCAACAAGACCCCCTATGAAGTTGTGAAAGGCAGGAAACCAAACCTATCCTACTTCAGGATCTTTAGTTGCAAATGCTTCATACTTAACAATGGGAAGTCTTACTTAACTAAGTTTGCTGCCAAGTCCCAAGAGGGAATTTTTGTTGGGTACAGCAATAACAGTAAGGCTTATAGAGTCTACAACTTGACTACATAAGTTGTAGAAGAATCTGTGCATGTAGTTTTTGATGAGACTAAACTTATTAATAATGAGTTGTCTAGTAGTGTATGCAGCCCCACAGGTTTAACAAAGAATATGGATAAGCTAACTATAGAAGAAGTACCTGCTGCAAGACAGTAAGTAGAAGACAATAGCTGTTGTCCAGGGGGAGAACTACATGTGCCAATTGCTGAAGAAGCACAAGGAATACAGCATGATGAAGATGCTGAAGAGGTTCAACCAGAAGTTAGGATGCCTCCAGCCAACAGACATCTTAGAGATCATCCAGTAGAGCAGATTATTGGAGATCCAAGACAAGGAGTACAAACCAGGAGCAGATACATGAATGCAGGAATCTACTCCAGTTTCCTGTCTCAAGTTGAACCTAAAAAGTTTGAAGAAGCAATACAAGATCCACAATGGACTGAAGCAATGCAAGAAGAGCTTAATCAGTTCAAAAGGTGCAAGGTTTGGGAACTTGTTCCTAAACCTAAAGACCACAATATAATAGGAACTAAGTGGATCTACATGAATAAGATGGATGAACAAGGGGTCATCATTAAGAATAAAGCAAGACTGGTTGCTAAAGGATACATGCAAGAAGAAGGTATTGATTTTGATTAAACCTTTGCTCCAGTAGCCAGACTAGATGCCATAAGGATGTTCTTGGCCTATGCAACCTATCAAGGATTCAAGGTTTACCAAATGGATGTCAAGTCAGCATTCCTAAATGATAATCTTAAGGAAGAAGTCTATGTGGAACAGCCTTCAGGTTTTGTTGATCCAACTCTACCTCATCATGTCTATAGACTTAGGAAAGCTTTATATGGGTTAAAGCAAGCCCCTAGGGCTTGGTATGAAACCCTATCTAGTTTCCTCATTGAGAACAAATTCTCAAGGGGGAAAATAGATAAGACTCTATTCCTTAGGGAATCTAGAGGCAAAGTCATACTAGTCCAAATATATGTAGATGACATTATATTTGGGTCTACTAAAAGCAGCCTTTGTAAAAAGTTTGCAAAATTTATGCAAGGTCAGTTTGAGATGAGTAGTATGAGAGAGCTGAAGTTTTTCTTGGGTCTCCAAGTTAAACAGACCGAGAGTGGATTATCCATTTGTCAGTCCAAGTTCACCCTAGAACTCATAAGGAAGTATGGTATGGATTCATCCAGTACCATGAAGACTCATATGGGGTCAAGTATGTCTCTTAGCAAGGATGATGCAGGGAAACCTGTAGATGAAACCTTGTATAGAGGGATAGTTGGCTCCCTATTATACTTGACTGCTAGTAGACCTGACATCATGTATGCTACATGTGTTTGTGCAAGGTATCAAGCCTGCCCTAAAGAGTCTCATTTGACAGCAGTCAAAAGAATATTGAGATATCTAAAGGGCACTCCCTATTTAGGCCTCTGGTACCCTATGAATGGAGATTTTGATCTAACAGGTTATTCAGATGCAGACTTTGCAGGATGCAAAGAGGATAGAAAGAGCACTACTGGAACCTGTCAATTCCTAGGTGGGAGACTAATTTCATGGAGTAGCAAGAAGCAAACCAGTGTGGCTATCTCCACTGCAGAGTCAGAGTATGTGGCTGCAGGAAGTTGCTGTGCTCAACTTCTGTGGATACAACATCAGCTAGAGGACTATGGATTTCAGGTAAGTAGAACTCCACTTTTCTGTGATTCTACTAGTGATATTTCAATAGCTAATAACCATGTATCCCATAGTAGAACAAAACATATTGAAATTAAATATCATTTTCTTAGGGAGCATGTAGAAAGAGAAGATATTTTATTAGAATATATTAAAACTGATAATCAAGTAGCTGATATGTATACTAAGCCACTAGAAGAAGCTAAGTTCAATAGATTCAAAATTGAACTAGGAATGATAAACTTAGAGTAAGTTTACAGAATAGAAATTGGCTAAGTAAAAAGGTGTCGACACATAGACAAGTCTATGTCGACACAGAATAGTGGTGTCGACACTTCAGGAAAAAAGTGTCGACACATCCAGGATGTTGGTGTCGACACTTCAGAATGTTAGTGTCGACACATGTCAAGTAGGTGTCGACACATCCAATCTGGTGTCGACACTTATGTTTTACTCAGAATTTTCTAAGTAAAGTCTCAACAATGTGTCGAGTTATGTTGTGTCGACACATAACCAGTGTCGACACATGAAATCTGTTGACTAAACTTGTGTCGACACATATGTGTCGAGACATTATAAGTCTGTGTCGACACTTATTGCCAGTGTCGACACATTTTAAGTTAACTGTCCCGTCTGTTCATCTTCAAAATCAGAAAGGTATAAATAGGGTTTTGTCTTTGTTTGTCGACACGCTTTCAAAGTTTCGAGACCAAAACTACTGTGTCGACACCTCTCTTCTCTCAAGATAAATTCTACAAACCTAATGGCACCTAAGCTTGAGGAGAACGTCAACGAAGGATATGAGCTAGTGCGCGGCGCTTTCGAAGATACAGATCCAGAAATCCAGGCGGTAGTAACCCTAGTTGCTGATTCAGGGTTAGAGTATTTAGTTTCTGAACCTACAAAGATTTGGAAGAAAGAGGTTCTTGAATTCCTGAATGGAGCTGAAGTAGATGAGTCTGGATACAGAACTAAATCCAGAGTTCATGGAACGAAGGTCAAGGTATCCCCAAAGAGCTTGAGGAAGGTGCTTCAATTGCCAAAAACTCAAGAGGAAGATGAAGTTACTGCATCCAAGACCAGGGAAGCTCTAACCTGGTGTGGTCTTGATCCTAAGATGAAGATAGGTTCTGTTTTTAACAGGAAAGACATGAACAGCCAAGGCAAATTCCTGTCTGAGATAGTGGGAAAGGTCTTACTCAGTAAGCCAGGAGGGCATGACAGAATGTCTGCCTCCATGTTCAATATAATGACCAGAATAATCTTCACTTTAAGAACTGATTGGTCAGTTATAGTGTTTGATAAAATCAAGGAAAGCTTGAAGAAGCCCAATCTGGGTAGAATCTTAAGTCTCTACCTAGCTGGTACCATACCAGAGGTAATGAATACTGCTGCTGGCAGCAAGATAAATCATATGAGGATGATGGATTTAAGGATCTTTTCTAGATGTGACAGGGTGTTGTCTAAGGAAATGCCAACCCTAGAGAAGACAGTTACTGAGAAAGACACTCCTTCCAAAAAGAAAAGGAAGACAGTTCCAGTGGCACAAGAGTCCACTAGTAGTTCTGAAAGTGAAGAACAAGTTGTTTTCACTCCAGATGACCAAGAGGAAGAGCCTGCAGAGAAGTCTCCTGCTCCTCCAGCTGATGCAGAGATCCAGGGGGAGCTACCACAAGCTAGCCCCATCCACAGGGATCAAAGCAAGGGAGAGCATCCAGTTGTAGAAGAACCCTCTACACTGGAAAGTGAACATGCCACCACCATCATACTAGAGGTACTCACTGACCTAAATACTTTAGAATATCTTATAGAAGATGCTGATTTGTCTGATGTTCCTCAGCAAACTCAGCTGCATAGTCAAGAACTAGATGCTGTTTGAGATGACACATCTGCTGTACAAGTAGTGGTTCCTGATCTAGTGGTTGAAGAGCAAAGAATGTCTCCAGCTCCTTCACCACCAGAATACACCATTGAAGATTTATTTTTAAATCTAGACCAAGAAGATTTTGACATGGACAAAGATGCTGAAAAAGAGAATGCTGTTGCTGAGGGGGAGCAAATGCCCATTATGGAAGAGCCTGAAAGGCAAGAAACTGAGAAGGCACAAGATGTGCAAACTGAGAGGCCCCTTAGCCCTAAGGAGAGGGTTGATATTGCCAGCACATCTACCTCTGAGGATGAGGATATTGCTAGGGCTAAGAAGAAGAAACTCTATGTCTTCAAAAGAAGAAGTCAGAGTTATAAGAAGGCACTTCAATCTATTGCCCCACAGCCTCTAGTTCAGCAAGCCCCATCAATTGATTATAGTGCTTTAATGGTTGCACTGCAGATAAAACTGGATGAACAAAGAAAGGCAATAGAGACTTATGTAGATGAAGGGCAGAAGTCATTACAATTTGATCTGGCCCAAGATATAAAGTCTATAAGGTTTGAGATGAATCTCAACAAGAAAGAGATGACAGAATGCTTCCACAAGGGTGGCAATGCAGTGGTGTTCTTGACAACACACCAGGAGAAGATCAAAGCCCAAGTGGATGATATAGCATTGAAGCAAGGATATGTTCTTGAAAATCAACTAAGGATGAATGACAACTTGACTGCTTCTCATAATGCTATAGTCACTGAATTGAAGAACAAGGCTGCTGAACCTTCTACTTCTACTGCTGCTGCTAAAGCTGACTTTGATAAAGTATTTCAAGAAGAAATTACTGCTGTTAAGACTGCAATCCAAGCCTCCCAGAAGGTCATATCTGAACAACTTCAAAAGCTCAAACCATTCTTTAAAGAGGGAATCAGATACTTGGATAGTCAAATCAGATTCCAAAAAGATGATGTAAGAGATCATATGGCTAGAGAAGTCATAAAGGGGGAGAGAGTTTTAGTCAAAGCTAGCTCTGATCATGCCAAATGGATATCTAATTCCATCAGAGCTACACTGGGCTATCCTCCACTTTGTGATGATGACAATGTTGCTGAATCTGGAATTCAAACTGCATATCTTGGAGGTGAGCAACCAGAGGTAGCTCAAGTGATCTATCCTCCACCAGATTTTGACATGGTGCAAGCTGATGTTAATCACATGTATAGCCCAACTGAAGGGAAGTCTAATGTTATTCTGGAAAAAGTGGTTCAGCCTATATCAGAAGCCCTGCAAGAGGCAATGCAGAAAGAGGAAGAGACAAGGTTGTCTAAGAAGAGGTTTAGGGAACAAGCAGAACAAAGGCCAGACTTTAAACAGTGGAGCCCTACCTCTAGAAACATAATATTAACTGCATGGAAAGCTGCCAAGGATAACACTCATGACAGGAACAAGTGGTTCTCTGAAGCTGAATGGAGAAAGCATGAATCTAGACAAGAGGCCATTGTTCAATACAGAAGGAAGGCAAAGATGGGAAAGCTACCTCCTACAGCTCAGGAGCCTAGCAAGTACTTTCCAAAGCCATATCACTATTTTGAGAGGCAGAAGATCAAAGCTGAAGAGCTCAAAAAGAAAGATCTGAAAGGCAAGAAGCCTGCTGATGCTGAAACTGCAGATGTATAAGACAAATGGTAGCAAGGGAATAGTTAGCAAGGAACCTGAACAGAAATAGATTAAGAATTTACTTGAAGATTATTTTGTAATCTTTTAAATGTAAAACATTTTTGTGAACTATTGAAAATGTATAAGACAAATGTTTGAACAATATATGATCAATATATTTCATGTTTGTTCTGTGAATGTGTCTATTTCTTATTTGTTCTGAAATGATGAATTTGTATACATGTGAAATTAATACATGTTTATGTTTACCCTGCTGAATATAACCTGCTTTACATCATTTTGTAATTTTTAATTATGAATGGTGTATATCATTGACTAAGGGTTATGACTTCTCCAAATAGGGGGAGATTGTTGGGTACATTGGTTAAATGTACCTGATTTGAAGAAGCCTCACCCAACTCAACGATATACATCATAATGTATTTGATGTATGTTGAGTTTACTTGTGCAGGTTAAGTAATCACTGGACTGAAGCAAAAAGTTTCTAAGTCCATGTGTCGACACCCAGAGGGAAAGTGTCGACACATAAGAAAGCTTGTGTCGACACCCAGACAAGCAGTGTCGACACTTGGAGTCATTGTGTCGACACCTGGGATGCAGAGTCGACACCAGACAGAAAGTGTCGACACTTGGAGCTGTGTCGACACTCAGTGAAGAAAAGTGCAGACAGAAAGTGTCGACACAAGGAGCTGTGTCGACACCCAGTGAAGCTGTGTCTACACCAGAAAGTGTCGACACAAGGAGCTGTGTCGACACCCAGTGAAGCTGTGTCTACACCAGAAAGTGTCGACACTTGGAGCTGTGTCGACACTCAGCAAAAGTCTGCAGAGACTAAGTTAAAGTGTCGACACCAAGAACATTGTGTCGACACACAACAAGAAGAGTCAGCACTTGAAGAAAGTGTCGACACCAAGAACAACGTGTCAACACTCAACAGAAGAGTCAACACATGAAGGAAGTGTCGACACCTAGAATAATGTGTCGACACTCAGCTGAAGACTCTACACTTGAAGAAAGTGTCGACACATGGAGCTGTGTCGACACTTAGCAAAGAACAGAAAGATCAACAAATTATTCTAAGTACAAGTGTCGACACTAAGGGAATGTGTCGACACTCAGCTGAAGTCTCGACAGAAGAATCAAGTGTCGACACAAGGAGCTGTGTCGACACTTAGCAAGTATTAACATAGAAGACTATGTGTCGACACCAAGAAGCAGTGTCGACACTTAACAGATTCAACACAAGAAGTTGTGTCGACACAAAGGAGATGTGTCGACACTTAGAAGAATACAGCTAAAGATAGAAGATCAAGTACTTGTGTCGACACTCAAGTTCAGTGTCGACACATGCAGAAGAATCTGTGTCGAGACTTGGTATCTACAACACAAGGAGTTGTGTCGACACCTTGTAGACTTGTGTCGACACTTACACAACATGTGTCGACACTTGGTCTATAAGTGTCGACACTTAAAGACAGAAAGTCTCGACACTTTCAGACAGTTAGAGATTTTCAAGAATTGACTGGATGACTTGACAGCTGCCGTTCCAACCGGTCTACAGCACCTGTCAGAGATGTCAGAAGTCAGTTATGAACCGGACCAGCCGGTTACCATGAAGAAGGCCTATAAATAGGCACATACAGTTTACAGAAAGTGTGGTTCAGATTGTTGAAAAACAAGTTATTAAAGTGGTACATAGAGTATCAACACAAGAAGATCTTGCAGTCCAAGTGCAGATCTAAGAAGTTGGAGAGAGAGAGCTCCATCCAAGTATTCAGCCGTTGGAACTAGGCTGAGAAGAAGGGTTCAGATTTATTCTGAATTCTAAGTGGCAGAGGTCAAGGAACAACTGCAGAAGGATTCATTCTTATTCAGTTCTACTTTCAAGAAGCTTTGAAGAAAGCTAAGTTAGATTGGATCCAGCTGAGTTCTTCCAAGAACTCATCAAGAAACTCTCAACTCCCCTCTCTTGTTTCTGAGTTGTTGAGTTAACATTTGAAATTCATTTTATCTTGTAAGATCCTTTGGATCTGAGTGAATTGTAAGCCTGTATTTATAAAGGCTGAGGGTAGGGCTTGAGAGCCTGAGTGTAGGAGATTGTAATCTCTGAGTGTAGGCCTTGTTGGCTGAGTGTAGGCCTTGTTGGCTGAGTGTAGGCCTTGATTGGCTGAGTGTAGGCCTTTGTGACTGAGTGTAGGCTTTGGGATAAAGCTGAGTTGTAAGGACTTGGGCCTGAGGTGTAGGAACCAATTTGGGTTCTGAGACAGTGAAGGAGTTTGGCCGAATCTAGTACACTGCTAGATAGGCGAAGGGGGAAAGTGGATGTACCCAAAGCTTGGGGAACCACTATAAAACTCTGTGTCTGATGTGCTGTGATTGTTGCTGTGTATGCTGTGTGTTTGCTGTGATAAAATAGTTAGAAATCTGTGATATTAACTGTTTGCTGCCATTAAAGTTTAAAAAGGATTAGGTCACCTATTCACCCCCCCTCTAGGTGTTTAGGTACCATATCTTTCAGGAGGGGTACTACTGGCCCAAGATGTCCACCCAGTGCTTTTACCCTATCCAAGCACTAGATGGCCACCTTGCTCAGCTCGAATCATAACATTCACAACTCATCAAAGTATAGCAGAAGCATTAACAGGAAACCATTGCAGATATATATATATATATATAACATATCAAAATCACAGCTGTTCTAGGGCCGAAGCCTAAGTACTTATATAAGCCCGTGGGCTACACATGATCTATATATATCGCTCATACTCTCTCTATATATGCTGCTCGGTGGTACTCACGTATCTAAACTCTGGAGACGGCGGGGGTGCATCTACTCTAGTAGTCCTAGCCGCTGGCATAGTCTCATACGACAGCGAGTCACTACGATGCTCCATTTCCTGTGAATGGTTAATCAAATAACCGTTAGTCATAGAGCTAAGTGAAAACAAATCTCCTCCCCGGATCCACATCCTGGGGACGAGCACGCACCCACCCAACAAAAGTAAATAGCCGAAGCAATAAAAGGTTAGCATAACATTTCATATATGAACAGTTAGGAGCAATTATAAAAGAGTACAGTATAACCGGAAAAAGCAGCAATAATATAAGATGGTTATAACAAGGCTCTACTAGCTCATCAGCATATCAGGTTTTCATATCCTGAAAACTATTGCAGGCATTCACAGTCGCGCACACACCACATGCATTCATAGCCGCGCACACACCGCAGGCTTTCATAGCCACGCACACAACGCAGGCATTCATAGCCGCGCACACAGCGCAGACATTATAGCCGCGCACACAAACCCTATGTCGACATAGTTTGGACCACTTCTGTTCCAGCAAGGTAGCGAGCCCCGCGGGCCTCACTGATGTGGTCGTCGGTGACAGTGGCCAGTCTTGCCACTTCTGGGGGTGATCGTACCGCACAACCCCAAGCCCTAACGTACAACCTTGTGTACTCTTGGATGTGAGCGACATCCAGCGAATTGTTTTGGCCGACCAGCGGAGGAAAACCCGACAGGGAATATAACGGCCGATCACCCGTAGTACTCATCTCCCTATCACATTGAGTCGTCCACCTTCCCGCACCTGTACGAACGGTCTACGGAAGAGACTGGCGCGTCACTATTTCACCACAAGCAATTTACAATCAATCAAACAAAAGGCAAACAATATAACATCGGGTCTACGTCGGCCTGCCCTGCTAAGCTTATACCTCGTGCGTCGGCACTCAGCTCTACTTTCGACAAGGAGCGTGAGAGCGCATTATTTGGGGATAGACCTGAAGGACTACTTCAACTCCGGTTATCCCCAACTAAGGCTCGATGACTGCTCATCAGAGCAGGACCCGGGACTATAATGGTAAATTGCAATGGGAATAAGTGCAGTGACTATGCTGCTTATTTAAAGTGCTGGAATGAAATGTTACAAGTACGAGACTGGATTAGTACTGAAAATAAAGTACTGAAATAAGCTTGACCAGTACGAGACTGTAGTACTTAAATGAAAGTACTGAAATAAGCTTGACCAGTACGAGACTTGAATAGTACTGGAATGAAAGTACTAAAATAAGCTTGACCAGTACGAGACTGGAATAGTACATGAATGAAAGTATTGAAATAAGCTTGACCAGTACAAGACTGGAATAGTACTGAAATAAAAGTACTGAAATAAGCTTGACCAATACGAGACTGGAGAAAATACAAAGAAAATGGTTAGTACTCCAACCACTCCTATTCAGGAGGCTTTGGTTTCATTTCAGTTTTAAAGGTGATTTCATTGGGTTTCACCATTTATTTGAATCCAATTAATTTGGTTGCGCCATATTTATTACGGCTTAATTGGTTCGAGGTCCTGTTAGAATTTATATTCTTATTAGTCATCGAGAACAACTCCAAGTTCATCACCCGTACTTTCACCTTCCGAGCGTGCCCAATTCACTCGAGAGTCGAGGCAATCGACGGTTTTGCGAAATCTCGGAAATCCCGGAGCTTAGTCACTTGCCTCGGCCACTCTCATTGATATGAAAATTATTATTCGAATTAGAGAGGATAGTCACGTGCTCTAATTTTCGTTTCGAAGAAAATGAGCGTAATCATTTCCGAGCGCGACCCTTGGCACTCAACAATTGAGAGAAATTTCAATTTTAATCCCCAAGTCTCCAAATTTTGATACAACCTATAAGGGAGTCTAAAATGAGACTGGAAAAATTTTCATAACTTTTCGAAGAGTTTTGGGCCTTTAATTTGGTCAAATAATTTTCATTTGGGCTTTTAAAAAAACCAAATCAACTTCAAAAATTCTCAAACTTTTTGTGGAGGAAGCCCTTAGTTATGGGAACATTTTTCATGTTCAACATTTTTTTTCCTAGGAGCATATTTTAGTCTCTAAAAAAAGCAACCCATTATTTATTATAATATTATAATATTTATAATTATTATAATAATATAATTTTTATAAAATGAAAACACTGTAGATCATCCCCCCCCCTCCCCGCTGTATCATTTTCCGCCGCCCTAACAGGCTTCTCCAGCCGCCAGCCGACCGTGACTCTACTCCCGGCCGACTGCCCGGGGATGGGCACTCCCTCCGGCAGCCTGTCGCCGTCGGCCACCGCCGGAGCTTTTTTTTTTGAAAATAAGAGGGAGGGGTGACGGCGGCGGCGCTCCGGCCGCCGAGAGCACCATGCAAGACGTCCAGAATAGGAAAGCGGGAGGGAGAAGGCTTTCACCTGGGTCTGGTGGGCTCGGGAGGGGCCGGCTTGGTCGGCCATGGCTTGGGGGTGGTGGTGGAGGGGGGGACTCCTCGGGTTGCCTTTTTCCGACCACCAGGGCTCCGACAGGGGGGGGGGGGGAGCAAGGGGAGGGATTTGGCTCAGAGGCTTGGTGGAAGGAGAGGGTGGTGGGGTGGCTTTATAAGGTTGGGGAGGGGGAGCTCCCGTACCTTTGGATGGTATGTGACTAATCCATCCTTAGGGAGGGATTAATCCCCACCCTCCAGCTGTCCAAGGACAGCTGGAGGTCCCTTATTTTCCCCCATGTGGGGAAAAGGGTAAAGCCCTTATGGGCTTGGGCCTTTGAAAAGGAAAGGGGAAAAAGAAGGGGATGACGGGTAGGGTGGGCCTCCACTTATAGTGGGATGGGGGCTTGCTGGTTGGGGGCCCAAGGAGAGTGAGGGGGGGCATGGGCCATCCTCCTTTGGAGAGGAGGTGGGCCCCTTGGAGAAAAAAAAATCCAAAATGTGGTTTTTTAGGGGGGGGGGTTGACCAAGACAACTCTAGGGTGGGTCCCCCTTGCCAGTCAAAGTCAAAGTGGGTCCAAGTCATCGAGGTCGGGTCAAAGTTCGGGTGTCGTGTCATAATTGGTGTGCGCACGCTTTTTGGTGCACGACCATGCTTGATTTGACCACGAGTTGACTAATTACTGTCGAAATTGACTAGGACGACTTCTGTTGACTTCGTATTGACCACACGAGCCACATGCCACTAACTGAGGTTGAATCGGAGTCCGTTTGACGAAAGTCCAAAATTGGCGCATCGCAGCGCACTAAAATGGTCGAAGTGTGTAAAACTGTTGCTAGACCTCGGATTGTGACATGATGGGTTCTGATGCACCTGTCTAGGTTATATGACGTCACAGGAATCGACAGAACTCAATTTGGAGTTCTCTAGCTCGATATCCAAAATCTGCTCTCGTTGCGTTTTACGAGGAATGGTCACATTCACTATATGACCTCGGGGTCCAACTGAACGAGTTTCGATGCACTCGCATTGACTACACGAGGTCACAGGAATTGACAGAACTCAATTCGGAGTTCTCTAGCTCGATATCCAAAATCCGCTCTCGTTGCATTTTACGAGGAATGGTCACATTCACTATATGACCTTGGGGTCCAACTGAACGAGTTCTGATGCACTCACATTGACTACACGAGATCACAGGAACTGACAGAACTCAATTCGGAGTTATCTAGTTCTATTTACCGCCTAGGGTTATTTCCCACCGGGTCATGGGTAGGGTTCGGGCCACTTTTATTGGGCCCACTAGGGTTTGCCCCCACATTGCAGGGCATCCTGCTACCATACTGTCGGGCGGTTTGCCCCTGTATTCAGTGTATTGCAGGGCATCCCACTCCCACGCAACTGGGCACTCCGCCCCCGCATTGCAGGGAATATCGATAGGACGGACTCAGATCATCCTAAAGAGCGATCGAACAAATGTTCTTCGCTACCTCCACTCGGGAAAACACCGATTCCCCTAAGGCACGAACAAGGGTTCTTCGCTACCTCCACTCGGACGAACCATGGTTCTCTTAAGGCATGAACAAAAGTTTTTCACCGCATCCACTCAGGTGAACCCCAATTCTCCCAAGACATGAACACGAGTTCTTTGTTGTCACCACTCGGATGAACCCCAGTTCTCCCAAGACATAAGCAAAGGTTCTTTGTCACCTCCACTCGAACGAACGCCCGATTCTCCCAAGGCACAAACAAAGGTTCTTCGCCACCTCCACCTGGACGAACTTCAATTCTCCCAAGGCGCGAGTGAACAAAGGGTTTTTGCCACCTCCACCCAGATAAACCCCAGTCCTCCTGAGACGCGAACGAACGATGGTTCCTCGCCATCTCCATTCGGACGGACCACGATCCTCTTAAGGAACGAGCAAACGAGTGCTCCTTGCCTCCGACCCCTAAGCAGACTCTAATCCTCTCAAAATGCAAGCGAACGAATATCTCCCACTAGACACCTATTCAAAATGTTAATGCTCAAGCTAAGTGCTACTTTGACAAAAGTCTACGCGCACCAAAGCACAACTAGAACACAAAAGATTTGAAAAAGTGGGTCTCAGTTCGTGCAAAGAGAATAGACAAAAAAGGGCATAACAGGATCATCCTGCAACATCGACATCAACATCGTCATCCGAGACGTCCTCCACGCTCATATCACCTCGCTTTGATTACCTCAGAGCAGCCTAAAACCCCTTGCCAAAACCCAAGCAATACATAGCATCACGCTCATCAATCCCAATCGCCATCATTCTAGAGCGGGCTTCCTCTACAATACAGGATCGCCCCATCTCAAAGTCGTGAGATCCTTTTCACTCAGCCACCGCGGGCGCTCGCATAATCTTGACGTCTTTCAACTCCATGGTCAGTAGAGCCTTCACTTCATTCAGCTGCTCCACCTTTATTTGGACGTGCTCAGGTCCTCTTGAAGTGCAATCAAACAAATATTCTTCACCACTGCTGCATGGAAAGACTCTGGTCCTCCTCAGGCAAAAGTGAACAAGGTCACTTTGCCTCTCAAAGCGCGCATGAACAAGGTCTGTCACCATATCCCAAAATAAATGGACCTTCGAGTCCATCCATACCATAAAGGTAAGGGGGAAAGCGTACTCTCTCATCACGCCTAAGCTACAAGCTCTCGCCACTAACACCCGGTGTTAATCTCCAGTAATAGCGCATGTCGAACAAGGGACATAATATAACGTCCCGATTCACGCTAGGCCCCTCGTGCGCGTTTTTGAGTCTGGAGAGCTGACTTGGGCTCGGGGAAGTGCTGACAACTAAGCTTATACTTGTGTAGGGGAGGTGAAGTCAGTCCAGAGTAGGACACGGGTAGAGACACAGGCGTGTCCCTACTCGTGTGTGTCCAACCAGTACTCGAGTTGTTCCCGAGAAGGATACGGGTAGATACACGGGCGTGTCCCCACCCGTGTGTGTCCAACTAGCACTCGAGTCGAGCACTCGAGTTGTTCCCGAGAAGGACACGGGTAGTGACACGGACATGTCCCTACCCGTGTGTATGAGGATACGGGTAGAGACACGGGCGTGTCCCTACCCGTGTGTGTCGAGTAGAACTCAACGAAGTGTGTCCCGAGAAGGACACATGTAGAGACACGGGCGTGTCCCTACCCGTGTGCGTCGAGTGGAGCTCGACGAAGTGTGTCCCAATCAGGACACGTGCAGAAACACGACCGTGTCACTTGGACATGGGTAGAGAGACGGGCGTGTCCCTACCTGTGTTTGTGTTCGAAATGACAGTCAAACCGTCGACGATGCTCCACCCGAGCAGGACACGGGTAAGGACACGGGCGTGTCCCGACCCGTGTTGTTTCCACATAAAAAGGGGGTAAAGAAACCCTAGACGTTTTTCATTCCTCTTCCAAGCCATTTCTGTGGGAAAAACTGCTGAAGAAGAGGAAGGAGGTGATGGAGCCAACCTACACCCCGTGAAGAACCACCGCCACCGAGGAGGAGGAGATGCCTCCAAGAAGAGTGACAAGATCCTTGGCCGGAAATGGTGAAAACGCCGGAAACGAGGTGAGGTTCCTCCCCTCTCCCTTGGTGCTAGATCTCTTGTTATTTCTTAGGAGAGATATTGACTCAATAGAGTCTTGATTTGAGAGAAGAAGTCTTCTAGGAAAGGCCATGTCAGGACACGTGTCCTAGGTTTTAGATGTCTTCAACCTATCCTTCCTTCTATGTGATGATGAAGGACGGTTTCGTGAAGAGAAGTGGCCTTATGAGGGTGAATAAGGGAGGAGGAAGTCTGGATGTGATTTGGTGAAAATTGGCTTGAGGAGAAAGATGAACCTATGCCGTTCATTCCGCCTTAAGATGCGTGCAAAAATCTATGTTCTGCATGCAACGATATTCTTGGCCATTTTCAAGTGTGATACGTCCAGATCTGGGATTTCAACTAAACACGAAAGTCGTAGCCCTTGGAAATAACTTTCCAACGAGTGGTTACACGTCTTCAGGCAAAGTAGGTAGCCACGAGAAAGTCTGAACGAAATTGACGGTTGACATGATAAGCATGCATAAATTGTGTTCTGTACGCAACAGACTTTAAAGCCGATTTCAAGCGTGTTACAATCTGATCTGGGTGAGGGACCGAATACAAAAGTTGTAGTTCTGGGAAATACCTTTCCAACGAATGGTTAAATGTCTTCATACGAGTCTCGTGGACTCGGGAACGCCAAATCAAAGTGGTTGTCCAACAGGTTTCCTACAAGTTCTGTCCTCTAGTTTATGTATATCCAAGGTAGGAGTTGGTAGAGAGATTGTGGAAAAATAATGTGAAGGATTGATGTGAATTGCTGGATAGATCCCACACAAACAAATGGTGAAGTGAAACGTAATTAAACGAAATGATTTGGTGGAAATTTGAGAACGAATGGGTTGATGAGTTTGGATGGTAAGAATGATTCAATTTTGTGAACCAATAGGAATGCGCATCATATTAACAATGTATTGATATCATTTGGAAATGAAGTGTAGGATGCTAATTTATGGCCATGTGAATAATTATTTAACGGAAGGTATTTAATAATCCAATGCTTAGAGTGGTGTCTCCCTACGGGTAGCATTGTGAAAGGATGTAAGTGTGGGGTTGATCGCACTGGTTGGGTAATGTTGAGAAGAGACATAAATGGGCGGTTGGGCTTGGTCCTCGGTGTTCATTTCCCGGGGCTCCTTTCGTGCCAAGCAGACGGTTGGGATTGGTCCTCGATGTTCATTCCCGAGGCTCCTTCCGTGACACGATAATGTGAAATTGAATGCGGTGTGAGTCGACACGCGGTGTCGTAATCCTGGGTTAAGGATAGTGTGGTAGGTCTACGAGCTCGCCAGTCGTCACACCGATGGGAGTTGATAGTTAGAACTTGGGCGGTTGGGCTTGGTCCTCGGTGCTCATTTCCTAGGGCTCCATCCGTGCCAAGTGAACGGTTGGGCTTGGTCCTCGTGCTTTTTCCGAGGATCCTTCCGGGTCACAATATAGGCCAAATCAGGGCTTGGTTCTCGGTGAACATCTACCCGAGACTCCCACTGAGTTGTAGTATGCATGTGAGCTCTGCTATTGTGTTCTTAGCGTTGAGGCGTACGGAGGCCTAAGCGAGGTAGTGTGGGTTCCTGCTTAGTAGTAGAGAAGCCTGCTCTACTGTCACCGCCTGGCCACGACGGTTGACGCCTGAGAGGTTAGCTACCTGCTCGAAAAGTGGAACTACAAGTCTGTGTCGACATAGCGATTGCATGTGCGTGAACTTGGGTGAGTCATTGCATTGCATACATACCATTACATTACATTGCATACACAAGATCCTCATCGTATAAGTTTGTATGAGCACTCCTATACAATGAGTTACTTTTCTGTTAAGTCGATCCTTAACTTATAAGTTTGTATGAGCATTCTTGTAAGTTAAGGTACTTTCCTATTATAGATCTATATATACTTGATGGATTGATATAGCTCGTGTAGAATTGCTAGAATAGACTGTTGTTAATGATGTTATACATTTCTTCTATTGCTGCTCACGACATATGTACTTATTCCACCTGTTTGTACCTGCTTATATTACTATATATATATTGTACCCATGTTATTTTCTCCGCCCAGTGCCACAGAGTCGTCGGGGGAGCGGATGTGAAAGCCACTTAGTCTTTATGACTAACGGTTGCTACGTCTTTCTTTTAGGAGGAAACCCTGCAGGTAGAGCAGCCGCATATTATGTAGCAGGACAGCCAGGCCAGAACGACAGGGCCTGAAGGGATGGTGTCGTCGCTACAATCAGTCACGGATGTGAGTTTTGAGAGATTTTGATGGAGCCCATTGGGCATGTTTTAGTTGTACTCTGATACTTTAGAAGCTTATTGTAGCTTCTTTTCTTGATGTACTTTTGGACATATTATACTTATGTGTGGATGAACTTCTAATATATTTTTGGTTGGGTTGACATTGGTTGATATTGGTTATAGCCAACAAGATAGGGGTCTTGTGGTACAGGTTAGCCCGTGTGCTAATGCTACCGCAAGGCGGCTATTCTGGGCATAATACCCCCTTCGCGTCGTGTCTTGTGTTCTGGAAGGGGGGGGGGGGTCTTACAAATGGTATCAGCTTGCTACGATCCTAAACTAAAGAAGTCATTCAAAAATCGTACCACCCTCGTTCGATTAGTCAGTTTGGGGAAATACTGACTTAGCGGAAGTAGTGATGTGCCCATATGTAATTCTCACTAAGTATGTCCAACTTTGACCTTAAGATTAGCCAACCTGACCATAGGTTTGTACTCTACGTGTAGATCCCAATGCACATTGAGCCAGTGGGGGGCACCCCAGCCCCGTCCGTACCGACACAGTTTCAGCATTCGGAGCTGGGGCAGACGCTCACAGCTATCTTGGATGCTTTTAGATCCCAACAAGCCCCATGTACAACAACCAGCTCCGGGTTCCAATTGGTTGAGCAATTTTCAAGCTCTCTCCCCTCCCGCCTACCTTGGGACAGAGTCGGCAGTGCGTACGGAAGAATGGGTCGACACCGTGCAAGAACTGTTGGCGGGACTTAGATGTCCGAACAACATGGTCGTGACCCTGGTAGTGACACTCTTAGAACTACACGCCAAGAGGTGGTGGAATTCCCTAATGGGCTTCACCTTTCAAGGGGCGAGTGTATACGAATATTAGTTGGAGCGAGTTCTTTGAAGCCTTTTTAGAGCATTTTATCCCCTCTTCTGCCCGAGATGAACTCGAAGAGAGGTTTTTACAACTGAAGCAGGGATCCAAGTCAGTGACAGAATACCAACGAGAGTTTTAACATTTGGCTAGATTTGTTGACTCATATGACTTGGATGACAGAGGATACGCTAAGCGCTTCTATAAAGGACTATGAGACCCCCTGAGGCAGACCCTTTTGTTTATAACAGACTCCAATCTAGCAGAAATAATTGACATGGCGAAAGGGCTAGAGGCAGATCACCTGGGCAGTGGTAAGAGACCCGCTGAGGGCGTGATGGAAGCTGGCCCTAGTAATAGAAGGAGGCATGATAACATAGAAGGAAGAGGATATCAGAGAGGTGGCGGGCATTTCCACCAGAATTTTAGAATGGAGCGCCCGGTTCCGCCGCCGCCAATATTGACTCCACCTCCGCAGCTCCAACAGTTCCAACAATCCAAAGGGCGGTATGAGCGAGTGTGCTTCCAATGCAACCAACCGGGCCACATCTGACGTTACTACCCGCAGCTATTTGGGAATGCTCCTCTTGCTCTCCCTCCGGCAGCTCCACGAGGGCGGGGACATATGCATGGCCGAGGACGAGGACCACGAGGAGGAAACCTCGGACCTGCTCGGAATCAAGTGTTCGCACTGGACATGACGCAGGAGCGGAACCCTCAGGAGGTGATTGCAGGTATGTTACAGTTAGTTATCACATTTTCATTGTTAAACTTAAGTTGCTTAAGACGTACTAGATATCTAACATTGAGTATTGCTATTGATACTTAGGCACTGTGGTAGTCGGTGGGAAACCGGCCTATACGTTATTCGATACCGGTGCCTCACACTCGTTTGTGTCTGCGGACTTCATTAAAGACCTAAAAGAAGTGTAGTACTTCACTGGTATTGTTCGACGAGTACGCCTCCTAGACGGCTCTGAGATGACAGCAACCACCAAGTGCGAATTGGAGATATTCATTGGGGGAAAAGGCCTTTGATACCCCTGCCACAGTCTTGAGAATGCTAGAATTCGATCTCATTCTGTGCATGGCGTGGTTGGATTGGCACTACGCAAGAATTGACTGCGCGGAAAAGCGAATTTACTTGCGACATGGGGACACTGATGTCATCTTTCAAGGTATAAAATTTGCACCTCGTTTGTTATTATCTTCGATTCAGGCCTTGAAGGCTCACATGAGGGGGGAAGAAGTTTGCATGATATGTTTTGAACTGAAAGAGATGAAGGTAAATATGAAGAATGTGCGAGTAGTGTGGGACTTTCCCGAGGTAATTCCTGAGAAACTGTAAGGATTACCCCCACAAAGAGAGGTTGATTTTCAAATTAATCTAGTGACGGGTGCCAATCCCGTCTCCAAGGCCCCTCACCGAATGGCCCCGAAGGAACTCGCAGAGTTTAGAGTTCAGTTGCAAGAACTGGTGGAATCAGGGTTTGTTCGCCCCAAGTCATCACCTTGGGGAGCCCCCGTTCTGTTCGTTAAGAATAAGGATGGTACCTTACGGTTATGCATAGACTATCGGGAACTCAACCGATTGACGGTACGGAACACCTATCCGCTACACCGGATCGATGAGTTATTCAACCAATTGGTAGGAGCATATTATTTTTCCAAGTTGGATTTGCGCTCGGGGTGTTACCAATTGAGGATACAAGAGGAGTACATCCAGAAAATGGCTTTTAGCTCAAGGTATGGACTGTACGAGTTCACCGTAATGCCGTTTGGGCTCACAATGCCCCTTCAACTTTCATGAGTCTGATGAACAAGGTGTTTGAGCCATATCTAGATATTTTCATCATCGTTTTCATCGATGACATTTTGGTCTACTCAAAGACAGAGGAGGAGCATATCGAACATCTGACCTTGGTACTTAGAAAGCTAAAAGTGCACGCCTTGTTTGCCAGTTCAACAAGTGTGAATTCTGACTTAAAGAGGTTGCCTTCTCGGGTCATGTTATTAGTGGGGCTGGACTAGCTGTGGATCTGGCCAAAGTGCGTGTCATGAAGGAGTGGTCGCCCTTGAACTCAGCGACCGATGTGCGGAGCTTCCTTGGACTTGCCAGGTACTATCGCAAGTTCGTAAAAGGATTCTCAAAGATTGCCCTTCCTCTTACTTCTCTGACAAAGAAAGGTGTACCATATGAGTGGACACCACAGTATGAAGTTGCGTTGCAGGAACTGAAGGACAGACTTACATCCGCACCCATCCTAGCCCTTCCATCCGGGAAGGAAGGATTTCAAGTTTACACTGACGCATCGTATCAAGGGATGAGAGCGGTATTGATGTAGCACGGGCATGTGATTGCATATGCTTCAAGACAGCTGAAGAATCTTGAAATCAACTACCCAGTACATGATTGGGAATTGGGAGCAGTGGTATCCGCCTTGAAGGTTTGGAGGCACTATCTATATGGCGTCCACTGCGAGATCTTTTCGGACCATAAAAACCTAAAGTACGTTCATACTCAGAAGGAATTGAATTTGAGACAACGGCAATGGTTAGAATTTTTGTGTGACTATGAATTTACTTTGAACTACCACCCCGGAAAAGCAAATTCTGTAGCTGATACTCTGAGCAGAAAGGTACCGGAAGCAAGTCCTGAGTCTCAATTGGTGAGTATGAAATTAGCTTGCATGCTCTAAGAGATGGAGATTACCTTGGTATATAAAGACCATTCAGAAGGGTATATGGGGTACTTGACTGCGATGAGCATAGTCTGTGATATTCGAGACCGAATCCGGGCGAAGCAAGGAAAGGATGCGGCTCTGGCCCCGATAATCAAGTAAATCAAAGATGAGACTACGGATGAGTATTCCCTAAAAGACGGCCTCGTCCATCTCCGTGGTCGGCTCTATATTTCAAAAGGCGGTAAAATTCGGGAAGATATCATGAGAGATGCACACTGCACTCAGTATTCTGTACATCCTGGGGTTGCCAAGATGTACGCCGACTTGCGGAAGACCATGTGTTGGCCGAGAATGAAGAGGGACGTCAGATATTTTGTTACGCACTGCGAGGCCTGTCAAAGGGTGAAAGCGGAATGCAAGAGCCCCGGTGGATTATTACAGTCATTGCCCATCCCCGAGTGGAAGTTCAAGGATGTCTCCATGGACTTCGTCCACGGATTGCCTCGCTCACACTCAGGGAATGATTCAATTTGGGTAATTGTTGACCGCCTGACGAAAGTAGCCAGGTTTATTCCTATCAAGAAAGAAGCTCATATGGATGTTTTGGTACGCTTCTTTGTGGAGCATTTTGTACGGTACCATGGCGTGCCAAAGACAATTATTTCTGACCGGGATGGTCGTTTTACCTCTAAAGAATGGAAGGTTGTACATGCGTATTTGGGCTCGCGCCTTATATTTAGCAGAGCATTTCATCCTCAGACGGACGTGCAGTCTAAGAGGACCATCAGAACTTTAGAAGATCTATTGAGGTTGTGTGTGCTAGATAGAGAAGAGTCGTGGGAAAGGCTCTTACCCCTGGTAGAATTCTCATACAATAACAGTCACCAGACCAGTATCGGGATGGAACCCCATGAAGCCCTTTACGGAAGAAGGTGTAGAACCCACTTTGTACAACCTCGGGCTTGTAGGATTGGATCGAGCTCGAAGAGATGGGAAGGTAAGGCAAGATGGACTCTTTGACAGAAGCCTACTCACTGGCGAGTGGGTCCCAGGAAAAGGGCTACTCGTCGGGTTAAGGCCAGCTCGCTAGGCGAGAGGACCCCAATAATTCGGGCGAGAAGGGCCCAGCGACTCAGGCGAGAGCCCTCCCAGGCGTGATGGACCCAGCAAGATGGCCCAGTGGCTCAGGCGAGAGCCTTCCCAAGCGAGATGGACCCAGAGTGAGGGCCCAGCGGCTCAGGCGAGACGAGTCCCATAGGTGGGAGCTCTCGCCCGCGAGACGGTGCTCTCGCCAAATGCCGGTTCAGTTGGAAGGCGGTTCACCTTTTTTGCCCTAGGTGATTTTACGCTTTTGCCCTCGGTGGTCTGCATATAACCCTTCAGAACAACGAAGTTTGGCTGTTGACAGACCCAACTAAGGATGTTTTGGTAATTTCAGGTCGGTTCAGTTTGGTTATTGGCAGTTCAAACTCAAAAAACTATAAATATGCTCATAGGGGTTCTTCAGAAGCTCTTTTTTCCCGGGAATTTTAAGAGTTTTCCTGTGCTTCCTGAGGAGCTCCAAGCCCAGCTTTTGGCTTTGGAGGGGAAGCTCTCAGAGATATTCCGGGTAAGCGGTGGGACCTCCCTTTGGGTCAGTTTCTGGTCCTTCACAACCAGTTGGAGGTCAGAGCTTGGGTCGAGTAGGCGTTGGCTACACCCCTAATTTCGAACTTTCGTTGAAGTCAAATTTTGGCTTCAACAGTTCTGGTGCGGTGAGCGTGGAGGGTAGCTGATTCAAGAGACTTTTGAGTTCGGTCCTATGGAAGAAGGTGAAGGTGAAGGATCTGGTTCAGGAGGTTCCCCCTCCCATGGAGAGGAGGCGACGAGGAAGATGCTGGAGGACTTCAGGCGAGAGGTCTTGCAGACCATCAGCTTGGCCTTCTCGGAAAGGAGCGAGTGGGAAACGCCTCAGGTTCCGGTAGAGGCGTTCCCGCTCTTGGACGAGAACGCTCCTGGGCAGTGCCCCGGGAAGGAGGTCCCGGCGGAGGTTGGCGAGAGGGACGTGGCCGCGCGAGAGCTCTTCCTAGGCCAGCGTCCCAGGAAGGAGATTCTGGCAGAAGTTGGAGAGAGGGAGGCGGCTGTGTGAGAGCTCTTCCCTATGCATGGTCTCGCGGATCGGGCCAGCGAGCCGACGCCGCGAGACGTGCCCTCTCGGCAGGTAGGAGGCGAGAGCCCTTTCAGTGAGCTCATCATCTCGGCCACGATGTCGGAGGGGTTCCGAGAGCCCGACATGTCCAACTACTCAGGGAATGATGACCCTGTTCAACACATGTAGTGGTTTGAAGATGTTGTCTCGATAAGGCAAATTACGGATGCCTTCAAGTGCCGGCTGTTTGCCATCACGATGAAGGAAAATGCACGGTACTGGTTCCACCAGTTGCCAGCAAGTTCGATCTATAGTTTTGAGGATCTGCGTCGAGGTTTCCTGTTGAGGTTCTCGACATCAAAGAAGCATAAGAAGGAGGTGGAGTGCCTGTTTACGGTAAGACAGAAGCAAGACGAGACGTTGAGTCATTATGTTGACCGGTTTCAGGAAGAGATCCTCCTGGTCCAGGAGGTCCCATGGTATGCACTGATGCTCGCTTTTACCCTGGGGCTGAGGCCGGGATTCTTTAGAATGGAGCTGAAGAGAGTGCCCCCTCTCTTTTAAGGATGTCATGGAAAGGGCGGCAAAGGAGATAAACTTTGAGAGGGCCAATCCGGTTTTTGCCAGGAAGCTAGCCAGGTTGGCGGAGGATGACGTGAAGGAGCTGGGAGTAGGAAGACAGAGGGAGCAGAGAGAGGAGAGGAGGAGGGAGGAGCCCCGAGGACAGGGGCAACAGGGACAACATCAAGTAGGGGGGCTCGGGAGCCGAACAACCAGTTAGGTTGGAGGCCTCAGGAGGGTCGCCCCCAGGAGTAAGGAGAAGGCTTTCAGGGAAGAGACAACTTTCGCGAGCCAAGGAGGTTTGATCAGCCTGCGAGGAGGTAGGAGCTGAGGGGTCACTTCCCGCGTCAGCAAGAGACAATGGAGGTCGGCCGAGGAAGGGGAGGAAGGAGAGGAGCTCGGGGAGGAGCCGGAAGAAGAGGAGGTGGAGAATGAAGAGGGGGCCAGGTGGTGTTGCTGTTCTGTGACTTCCACCAGGAGGAGGGTCACGCGACAGCCACCTGTCTAGAGTTCTTGGAGATGAGAGAAGCCCGGGGGCTAGGGAGGCAGGATCCGCCGATAAGGATCGTGGAGGTGCAACATGGGGAGACGAATGATATGTATGAGGACCGGGCAGATATAGGAACCCGGGGAGGGATCAGGGTGATCCCCGGAGGAGTTAGGATTGAGGCAACTCAAAAGTGGAGCCTCCAGACCATGTTCTGAAGGGGGGTAGTCTCGACCTCCTAGGCTCCCCCTCTGGAAGAAAAAATTACCTTTTCTTCAGCAGATATGCCAGATTATGAGGACCCATTCTGTGATGCCTTGGTGATCCAGACAGCAGTCGAAAACTTCAGGATCTCCAGGATCTTGGTATATAACGGGAGCTCCGTGAACGTGATCTTCAAGAAGGCCTTCGATGAGATGAAGGTCGAGGGAAAGATGGTACTAGCTTCAGACGGACCGTTGTTTGGTTTTTCAGGAGAAAGAAAGGAGGTATAAGGAGTGGTAGGGCTGCATGTGAAGTTGGGGGGCGTGTCACAGAACTGCAGGTTTGTGATCGTGGATGCCCCGAGCAGTTATAACGTCATCTTTGGGCGCCCCCTCATCAGCGCCTTTCGTTGCGTCCCTTCCTCGTTTCATCAATACCTTAGGTTCAACAACGGAGGGGTGTATGTTAGGATCAGGGGGGACCCGAAGGTGGAAAGACAATGCTACGTGACGGCGATCAACACCATATCTTGTACGGCAGAGGCGGAAGAGCTGGAGAGGGAGATGGCGGAGCAGGAAGAGGTTGTCGGAGAAGAGGAGGTGAGCCTGGAGGAGTCAAGGGAGGAGATTGAGGAGGAGCAAAGAAGAGGAGGTGTGTAGGAGGTCAAGAGGGACAAAGAGTCGGAGTCGCAAGAGGGTCGACAGACGGAAGGAGTAGAATAAGGAGTTGAGAGGGAGGCCCTGAGATTCATGGAGGTTGAGCAGCAGCAAAGTGAGAGCCTGGGGGAGGCGATGGAAGTCGAGGAAGCAGGAGGGGAGGAAGAGTATGGGTAGGAAGAGGGAGCAAGAGCCGGCTGGGAGCAGTCGCGGCTGGAGCTGGCTGGATAAGTGGTGGAGATGGAAGCCTTCACCAGCGTCGGCCAGGTGCAGAGGGTCCGGATCAGCGGGGGCTTGAGTCCCGAGGACCAGGAGCGAGTTCGGGCTTGGATCCAGAGCAACATCGACATCTTTGCTTGGAGTGCGGCTGACATGCCAGGAATCGATGCAGACGTGGCCTGTCATCACCTGAACTTGGACCCCCGGACGCGCCCCATTTGCCAGAAGTTGAGGACCATCGCTACCAAGCTGGAGGAGCCCATCCGCGAGGAGGTCAAGAAGCTTCTGGAGGCTGGCTTCATCTCGGATATCCAGTATCCAGGCTGGATCTCCAACATGGTAATGGTAAAGAAAGGGGGAGGGAAGTGACGCATGTGTATCGACTTTTCCTTATTAAATAAATCATGCCCCAAGGATTTATACACCTGCCTCGAATCGACGTGATGGTTGATTCAGCCGTTGGTTTTTTATTATGAGTTTTTTGGATGCTTTTTCAGGTTACCATCAGATCCGAATGCACCCTCATGATGTCAAGGAAGTCTCCTTCATCACGATGGAGGGATGTTTCAACTATAAGATGATGCCCTTTGGGTTGAAAAATGTATGGGCTACATACCAGTGCATGATGGATCGAGTCTTCCAGGGTCAAAGGAGGAGGAACCTGGAGTTCTATGCTGATGATCTGATGGTCAAGAGCAAGTGTGTGGTCTTGCACCTCCGAGACTTGGAGGCGACGTTCGCCACCCTACGAAAGTTCAAAATGAGGCTGAACCCCTTGAAGTGTGTCTTCGGGGCGAGCCGCTGGAAGTTATTTGGGCATCTCCTGACCCCGGCAGGGGTGGAGCCTATCCCGGACAAGGTGAAGGCCATCTTGGAGCTGGAGTCACCACACAATGCCAAGGAGGTCCAGCGCTTGACAAACAAACTGGCCAGGCTAAGCAGATTCCTCTCCAGGTCAGGATAAAAGTGTTCATCGTTCTTCAAGGTGCTGAGGGGTATTCAAAGGTTCGAGTGGACTGTCGAATGTGAAGAAGCTTTCTAAATGCTGAAGAGGCAGCTCTCCCAGGCTCCTCTACTTCAAATCCCAAAGTAAGGGGAGGACCTAGCCTTGTACCTCGGAGTAGGAGCAGAGGCCGTGAGCTCTGTACTGGTCAGGGAAGAGGGGAAGAAGCAATTGCCAATCTACTATGTTAGCAGGATCCTGAAGAAGGCGGAGCTCCGCTACCCCATCTTGGAAAAGCTGGCGTATGCTTTGATCGTTTCGGCCAGGAAGCTCTAGCCATACTTTCAAGTGCATTCAATCAGAGTGGTGACAGACCATCCCCTTTGCAAGAGTTTTGAGAGAGTGGAGCACTCGGGCAGGTTGGCCAAGTGGTCTATCGAGTTGAGTGAGTTTGATATCGCATTCGTGTCAAGGCTCTCCATTTAGGCTCAGGCGGTGGCTGACTTCTTGGCGGACTACATTGTTGAGGTCGGAGCCGAGGAGCCGCAGTCGCAAGAGGCGTGGAAGATGATGGTCGATGGTGCCTCGGGAAAGCACTCCTTTGGAGCAGGGGTGGTGTTGGTAAGTCCTCAAGGGGTCACCATAGAACAAGCATTAGTCTTACACTTTCTGATGACTAACAATTAGGCGGAGTATGAGGCCGTGATAGCCGGCCTTCGTTTGGCAAAGGAACTTGAGATCCAGAATGTGGAGGCTTTCACGGACTAGATGGTGGTGGCATCACAGATCCGAGGAGAGTTCGAAGCTCGGGATCCCAACCTTGTGAAGTCCTTATCCAAGGCGAGGGAAATCATCGGAGGGTTCCAGACGTTCTCAATCCAACATGTTCCAAGGGAAGAGAGTATAGCGGCCGATTAGTTGGCTAAGTTTTGATGGAGATGATGACCCTCTGAAGATGATGACATCGTGCTTACGGAAGATATTTCCCCGCCTCTAGATAAAGACTTGCGGTGCCATGACGACCATGTTGAGTGACGCCAAAATATCCGCCCGCGGTGCAAACCAATATATTAATAATTAATAATAATTATTAATAAATTATTATGTTGGAGCACCCTATTACTAATTTGGGTCAGGATCACTATGTCTCTAGGAACCTTTGCTTGACCTCCTGTATAGCTTAATAGGTCAATTAGAATTGAGTCTAAGGGTTAGAAGTCTAGGTTTGGAAGCTGCCCTGAAGACCAAGATTTTGTGTTTGGAGACTAAGTCATATCGTCGAGCTCAGCACGACGATTCGTCGAACTCCGATCGACGATCGTCTAGCTCAACTTCGACAGATCGTCGAACTCCATTCGACGATCGCTGAGCTCAACTTCTTCATATCGTCGAACTCCATTCGACGATCGGTGAGCTCAGGTCGACGATTTTGACTCTGCTTTGGAACTTTATCTCTGAGCTCAGTTCTCAGATCTTTGAGCTCAGATCGACGATATTTTGCTGCTGTATATTTCCAGATCGCTGAGCTCAGCTCGACGATAGCAGAGCTCAGTTCGACGATTTCAGATAACTTCCAGGATATTTCTTAATTCAAATTCAAATCAGTTAGGAGTTATTCTGCAATTAATTCAGAGATTTCCTAGCCGTTCTCATTCAATTCTGGATCAAGTTTCAAGGGATTTTTCAAGGAATATATCTGTGGACTTTCCTCCAGAAGAGATTATGCAATTAAGGATGCAATTAATGCAGGCTAACGGCTATACTTGACAGAGAATGTTATTCTATTCTATACCAGAGAATAAAAGACAGGATTTTTGAATCTCTCAAAAACAACACACACAATACAGAGAGAGGATACAGATTATATAGACACATTCAAAAATCTTCTGTCACAAAAGAATTCTGAAGAACACACATCCAAGGAGACCAAGCCTTCTCAAATCTTTAGATCTCCTTAGTCTTCAAAGTGTTCAAGGCCAACTTATTTCCAGACTCCAGACATTCAACATTTCAGCTATTGCTGAAATCATCTATTGCTGGAGTTCAACCTTTGAAGGCCTATCACCCTCAGCAAAGCTCTTCTTCCTGAAGATCTCAAGGATTCAGGGGGAGCTTTGACCTCACCAATCCACATAGTCTTCTCAGTTGTTTGAGAAAGAGAAGACTTCCATCATTCTCTCACCCCCCCTCTGTAAAGGGTTTCTCAAACTCCCTTCAAAAGTTGAGCTTGGTTTTTGAGCACCTTGTCAAAAAGCTCATTGGTGGCAAGACACCTGATCAAAAAATCTGCTTTGGTTTTTGAGCACCTTATCAAAAGCTCATTGGTGCCCAGGACACCTGATCAACTCATCCTGCAGTGGATTCCTACCTAGGGTGGTAGAAGAGTGGATGTACCCAAGTTTGGGGAACCACTATATTTCCTTGTGTCTTCTGGTTTTGCTTGTTTTCATTTTTGTTTCTGGCCTTGACTTTTCTGTGATTAGTTTTTGTTTTACTTAGTGCTGTGATTAGTTTTATTTACTGCTTCCCTGCTCACTCTTATTACAACAATTGTTGTAAAAACTTTCAAAGCACCATATACTCTATTCCCCCCCCCCTCTAGAGTATATCAGATCTAGCAGCACTTTCAATTGGTATCAGAGCCAGGTTGGTTAAAAATACCACATCTGCCAGGTTGGTTAAACATACCATACCTGATTGGTTGTACAGGCTAACACCTGAACCCAAAGATCCCAAGTTAGATCTGTTTTCTTTAGTATTTTATTATTAGATTTTGTTTTCTCAAATCATGGCCCAAAACAAAGATTATGCTAGCACCAGACCTCCAGTGTGCAATCTATCCAAGTTTGCACTTTGGAAAGCAAGGATTAGGCTTTACATGAATTCTATTGACGAAGATATCTTTAATTCTGTTTTGACAGTATGTCCAAGACCCCCAGAGAACACAAGCACAAATGCTGTGCCACCTCCATCAGGAACAGATGCTGACATCAAGAGATGGAAGGTAGCTGATGCTAAGGCTATGAACATCCTAGCCCAGACAATGTCAGATGATATATTTCAAAAGGTAGCTGAATGTAATTCAGCAAAAGAAATTTGGGACAAACTCTCAGAAATAGTCTCAGGCTCAGCTGATGAGAGAAAGGATAGAAGATCCCATCTCATCTCTCAATATGAGAACTTCAAGAAGGGAGAGACTGAGTCAGTGGGAGACATGTACAACAGACTAAGTCTAATTGTCAGTGAACTCAGGACATTAGACAAAGAGATCTCTCTAACTGAACTTAATGACAAGATCCTAATGTGCTTCCCCAGCACTTGGGATTCAAGAATCTGGCCAATTAAGGATGCCAGAAGTCTAAATGAGATCACCACTGAAGCTCTATTGGGTAAGCTCAAATCTTATGAGCTACTCATCAAAAATAGAGAGAAAGAACAGAAGGCCACCTCACCAGCCACAAGAAAAGAGAAGACCATAGCATTCAAGGTAACTGAGGATCTGCCTGAAGATAAAGCCACAGGTAATGATGAACTACTCAGTCTGCTGGCCAAAAGATTTTACAAAATGGCCAGGAAGGACTTCAGAAGAAGATCATACAAGGAGCAGGACAAGCCAAGGTATGACAAGTCCATTAGTATTAATAAAGACATTATTTGCTTTGGTTGCAGGAAACCAGGGCACATAGTTCCTGACTGTCCAGAGAACAAGAACAAGGACCGAAGAGACAGAAAAGAAAGAAGAAAGGAGAAAGACTCCAAAAAGAATGGCAATAGCAAACCTTCTTCAAGCAAAAACAAGCATACAAGAAAAGGGTTTGTTGCTGAATCCTGGAGTGAGACAGAAGAGGATTCAGAAGCCTCATCCAACTCCAGTGATGATGAGGATGATGCAGAAGAAAAGGAGTTCTGCATGATGGCAATCAATGCCTCTCAGCACAATTCAGAGGAAGAAGAGTCAGAGTCAGACCCAGAGACTCAACCTGAAGAAGATCAGGTAATTGGTTCTTTTGATTTTAGTTCAGAAGATTTTAAATCTGAATTTAAAGCACTGTGTTTAGACCTGCTAAAGTCTGAGAAAGAGATTATCTCTCTCAGAAATCAATTATCTGAACACAATACTCTAAAGTCAGAAAACCTCAAACTCTCTCAGGAGTTGGAGTGCTGTAGGGAACAGATAGCTTCACTGAAAAGTGAGCTCTCTGAGGCCAAGAAGCTTGAAGAATCCCTTAATGGGAGAAGCATCAAGCTGATGGACATCACAAGCACAGTGAACTCTAGATTCAACAGTACACTGGGCTTGAGTGCCTCATCCAGCCAACCTATTGTTCTAACAACTCCAATCAAATTCATTTCTGACAAAGGAAAGGGAGTTGTAGAGGTTGCTAGGAAAAATTCTGATCTGCCTCAGAAAACTAAGTCCCAGCAGAAATCGTCGAACGGAGATCGACGATCGCCGAATGAAGATCGACGATCGCCGAACGCAGCTCGACGATCTCAGGAAAAATCGTCGAACGTAGATCGACGATCTCAAGCAACATCGTCAAACGCAGGTCGACGATCTCAAATACCTGACCTCAGCTATAGTCGACCGTCGAACGGAGCTCGACGATCTGACTCAATATCGTTGAACGCAGCTCACAGATCGTCGAACAGAGGTCAGAGCTTTGGAAAATTTTTCAAAGGCAAATCAAAATTGAATCCTAAGGGTCCTACATCCCAAATCTTTAACCCTTATACTGAATGGATTATACCTCCAAGGAGATATCATCCTGAAGGATATAAAAGTCAACCTGGGATGTCTTTCATTTCAGAATTTGAAGGTTATCAACCTAGGCCCAAGGTAAACTGGGTCAAAAACAAATGAATTGTTTCATGTGCAGGTGAAGACCTATCCAGCATCTAACCAGCAATGGTACTTGGATAGTGGGTGCTCTAAGCACATGATAGGGAACAAGGACAACCTCACATCCTTCAGAGCCAAGCTTGGACCCAAAGTTATCTTTGGTGATTCAAACTTTGGACAGACTAAAGGATATGGTGCAGTCCAGATTGGTTCAGTAACTTTCAAGAAGGTAGCTTATGTGGAAGGACTGAAGCACAACCTAATTAGCATCAGTCAGCTGTGTGATGAATGCTACCAGGTGACCTTCAGCAAAGCCTTATGCAAAATCAAGTCAGAGGACAACACAACTGTGTTGACAGGTAAAAGGAAATGTAACATCTACCTAGTAGATTTTCTTTCAACTGATGTAGATATCTGCTTGTTTAATTCTGTCTGTAGACCCAATATTTTATGGCATAAGAGATTAAGACATATAAACCTTAGAACTATCGCTAGGCTATCCAAAGACAACCTTGTTAGAGGTCTACCTTCTGGCCCCTACAAGAAGGAAGGACTCTGCAGGGCTTGTCAATTAGGCAAGCAAACTAAAAACAGCTTTAAGTCACTTAATAAGAGTGATTCACCTAGGATATTGTATCTGTTACACATGGATCTTTTTGGACCCATCTCAGTACAAAGCCTAGGAGGGAAATCCTACACTTTAGTAGTTGTAGATGACTTCTCTAGATTCACTTGGGTGTTCTTTCTAAGGAAGAAGTCTGATAACTTTAAGTGTCTGACAGAGTTTCTCAAATGTATACAGATTGAGTTCAATACTCACATTGCCCTGATCAGAAGTGATCATGGGACAGAGTTTGATTCTCTTCTTATGCAAGAGTTCTGTCAGAGTGAAGGGATCAGACATACTTTCTCAGCTCCTAGAACTCCTCAACAAAATGGGGTAGCTGAAAGGAAAAATAGAACCCTTATTGAATCTGCCACTACATTGTTGTCAGATGCTCATCTACCTCTATCCTTCTGGGCAGAGGCAGTGAACACCTCCAACTATGTGCTGAACAGAAGTCTGATACATAAAATAAAGGGAAAGACTCCCTATGAATTACTCAAAGGGAAGAAACCTAAAGTTGACTATTTTAGAGTCTTTGGTTGTATTTGCTACATTCACAATAATGACAAGAAATATTTAGAAAAATTTCAAGCCAAAGCTGATGAAGGAGTGTTTCTAGGATACTCCATGATCAGCAAGGCCTATAGGGTCTATAATAAATCATCTTTAAAAATTGAGGAATCTGTTCATATTTCTTTTGATGAATCTAACATGTCTTTCAAGGAGAAAATTTCTTCTACCATAGAACCTTTGCAGGAACATTCTCTAGTTGAAGACCTGAACAAGTTACAGGTTACTCAAAGGGATGAAAGCAGTGAAGATGAAGAACATGCTCAACATATTGAAGAACGACTTGAAGAGCCAGTTGTTGTACCACAAGAGGAAACAACAACACAGGTTGGTGAACAATCAACACCCCCTGTTGATTTAGTAACATCAAGAGACCATCCAATTTCCCAAATAATTGGAGAAATCTCAGCTGGTGTGCAAACCAGAAATCAGGTCAACCAAAACCTGTTGCACACCTGCTTCCTATCTCAAATTGAACCTCAGTCCATTCAATATGCATAGCAAGATCCACACTGGATCATTGCAATGCAAGAGGAGTTGCATCAATTTGAGAGGAACAAAGTATGGGAACTAGTGCCAAAACCTAAGGATCATTCCATTGTTGGAACAAAATGGGTATTCAGAAACAAATTGGATGATCAAGGAGTAATTATAAGAAACAAGGCAAGGCTAGTTGCTTAGGGATACTCTCAAGAAGAAGGAATAGACTATGACCAGACCTTTGCACCTGTTGCAAGATTGGAAGCCATCAGAATATTTCTAGCTTATGCAGCTCACAAAGGCTTCAAGATATATCAGATGGATGTCAAAAGTACTTTCTTGAATGGAGACATCAAAGAGGAAGTTTATGTCAGACAACCTCCAGGTTTTATCTCTCCAACTTTTCCTGATTATGTTTTTAGACTGAACAAAGCATTATATGGTCTCAAGCAAGCTCCTAGAGCATGGTATGAGACCCTAGCATGCTTTCTCTTGGAAAATGGTTTTATAAGGGGTAGAGTAGACCAAACTCTTTTCATTAGAACTCATAAGTCTCATACCTTACTAGTACAAATTTATGTAGACGATATCATTTTTGGTTCTACTGACTCCAAATTGTGCAGAAGGTTTTCCAACCTAATGCATTCTAAATTTGAGATGAGTAGCATGGGTGAGCTATCCTTCTTCCTAGGATTGCAAGTCAAGCAACATGCTGAAGGCATTTTCATTTCTCAAACCAAGTATGCAAATGAACTGGTTAAGAAATTTGGTATGTCTGAGGCATCTTGTATGAAAACACCCATGCCTACTAATGCTGTATTGGATGATGATGAACATGGGAAACCTATTGATCAGACAACATATAGAGTAATGATTGACTCTTTACTGTATCTTACAGCTAGTAGACCAGATATAATGTTTGCTACATGTATATGTGCTAGGTTCCAAGTAAGCCCTAGAGAGTCACACCTAACTTTAGTAAAGAGGATTCTCAGGTATGTTAAAAGTTGTCCAAATTTAGGTCTCTGGTATCCAAAGGATACAGCATTTGATTTAACTGGATTCTCAGATGCTGATTATGCTGGATGCAGAATTGACAGGAAAAGCACCAGTGGAACTTGTCAGTTCCTTGGTGACAGACTTGTCTCTTGGTTTTGTAAGAAACAAACATCTGTGTCAACTTCAACTGCTGAAGCTGAATATATGGCTGCAGGCAGTTGTTGTTCACAAATCTTGTGAATTCAAAACCAACTCCTAGACTATGGCTACAACTTAGAGAAGTCTAAAATCTTTTGTGATAACACAAGTGCTATTTCCATAGCTCAAAATCCAGTCCTCCATAGTAGAACAAAACACATAGAGATTAGGCATCATTTCTTAAGGGATAATGTTGAAAAGAATAAAATTGAATTACAATACATCCCAACTGATTTCCAAAGGGGAGATATTTTCACCAAGCCCTTGGATGAAAAGAAAACACCTTCTTCCTAAATCAGTTAGGAATGTTAGATGGAGGAAGCCTTAAATAATATCCAAGATTTTGAAAGCTTAAAAAATTGACCAATACTAGGCAAACATTCTGATTTTTCTTAGTGTCTAGAATTTTTCTGATCTCTGAACTGCGCTCGACGATTTGCCCTAAGATCGTCGAACGGAGATCGACGATCCCCATAAATCGTCGAACTGAGTTCAGCTTCTCTCAGATAGTATGAACTATCTCTTCCGGTCAACGATCGTCGAACGGCGCTCGACGATTATGTTCTCTGAACGATCGTCGAACGGAGCTCGACGCTCTCCAATATCTTCGAACGGAGATCGACGATGTTGAAGACTCTTCAGTTTCCTTTAGTAGCCTCGATCGTCGAACTGAGTTCAACGATCTTTCCATTTCTGCGTCGAACCCTAATATAAAACTCTTTCTTCGCCGTCGTTCTCATTTGCGCTTTCAATTTCTCTGCAAGAATTTTCTTTCCCTCCAAACAGTTCTACACTTGGTCGTTTTGTTTGTTGAATTTCCGCAGGTACCATGGCTGTGTCAGTTGCTGTTCTTGCTGCAATGAAGTTTGATGCCGGTTTTGATATTGATATAGAATCCTTCAGTACGACTGATCAGATCTTTCAAGATATACTGGGTTTGTTCAAGGACCAGAATCTGACAGCAATAATGACCACCAGGATCAAGCTGGCTTCTGATGAGATCAAGGAGTGGGTTTATACTGCCCATAATCAAGATAACTCTACCATAGTTGGGTCAATAGCTGGAACTCAGGTACCCTTGACCCCAACCATTCTCTCAGAAGTTTTTTAATTAAGAAATGGAGAAGATTCTGCTGAGCTATCTGGAGAGGAATATTCTGAACTGCTTGCCAGGATGGGTCATCCAGAGGGAAACTCTAGCAAGCTCTTCAAAAGGAACCTGTCTGTTGAATACAGGTTTATGGCAGATGTGGTGGGGAAAGTGCTACTGGCAAAGCACTCTGCCCATGATACAATATCAAGATATCAGCTCTGCCTCATGGGAGCTCTTGTGGATAAGAAGAACCTGAACTGGGGAGAGGTTTTCTTTGACCTCATCAAAAAGAAAATAAACAAAAGTTTTGTTAATTTTGGGAGAATTGTTGGAGTATTTCTGCAGCACAAGTGTCCTGCCTTGCTGGTCTCCTCTGGAGTTCATATCAATGCCTCCAAGAGATTGTCTTGTGCCCTCTTTGGAAAGTGGGACAGGCAAATCAGCAAGCCTAGCAGGCCCTCCTCCAGTGCTCCTTCAGGCACAAGGACTCAAAGAGTCACTCCTCCACAGGTCTCTGCCCCTGCAAATGACCTGGCTGCTGCTGTTGCTGCCTCCTCTCCTCCTCCTCCAATTCCATCCCTTCCCCCACCATCCACCATTCCAGCTCCATCCACCATCATCCTATCCAGCCCATCTCCAACATCAACACCTTCTCCAGAACCTATTCTACCTCCACCAGCAGACCAATTCCACCCACTATTCTCCTATCCTCACCCAGATATCACATCATCACCCTCTCATCCATCCTTCACCCTACTTGATGATTCCTTTATGGATGATTCCCCTTCATCTCCTCCTGAGTTACCTTCCTCCTCCACTTCATTTCAAGACCTCCTTCACCAGATCATTGATCAACCAACTTTCACCCCATCCATATCCATTCCCCTATCCTCCATTTCCACCTTGCCAACACCTCAGCCATCCCTTCCACAATTCTCCAGCTCTCCACTTCCAGAACTTTCAGCTGCTTCCATTCATTCTACCTCTGCTCCAGCTCTTGAGCAAGTAGACCTCTCAGCCCTTGCTGACAGGCTGTATGAGCTGCTTGCCCCCAGGCTCTCTCTACTACAGCACCTGCAGCAGTGTGCCTTGATCCAGACCTGTCTGCATCTAGGCAGGGGGAGATGCCATATGAAGAGAATCTTCATGCTGCTGCTACTGCTGCTGTTTCTGTTTCTGCAAGCTCTCTGTCTGTTGTTGTTGTTAGTTCTGCTTCTTCTGCTGCTCCTCCTGTTGCTGTGCCTCCAGAAAGTCAGATTTCAACTACAGTTCTTGCAATAGACCTCAGGTCTTTGCTTTCAGCTTTTGATTCTGCTTACTTCAGCTGTCTGCCAGAGGTCCATGCTGTCCAGCCTCCAGAAGACTTATACAAGGCACTTGTGCCTTTTTCTTGCTGTGACCCTGGCATTATCACCTCTTTTGTACATTCAGTAACTGCTGCTACTGAAAATGTTGCTGCTGCTGCCTCTTCTGAAGAAAGGATTGTTGATACTGCTGCTGAGATTGTTAACACTGATGCTGAAGTTTCTGTTGTCTCTGATGAACCATCTTCCAAGGACATTCTGATGTCAGAGGCCACTGAATTTGAGCCTTCTGCAGTCTTTGATGATGTTCCTTCTGTTGCTGATAGTGAATCTGCTGTTTCTGCTGCTGCTAGTGAAGTTGCTGCTGTTGTCACCTCTCCAGAGCCTACTGCTGCTGCTGTTGTTGTTTCTGTTTCACCTTCTCCATCTGCTGCTGTCCCTGCTGTTACCATCTCAACACCTGCTGCTGTTGCTGCTGCTGTTTCAACTTCTGCCTCATCTGCTTCTGCTCAGCTCAAAAAGGACTTGATGAAGAAAATAGATGCTCTCTATGAGGACCAGAGTTCTGAATCTGATGAATTTAAAACAGACTCTGATGATTCTTCTGCTACCATTGCCAGGAAAAGGAAGGCAAGGAGCAAAGCAATGAAAAGGGTACCTCCTGCTAAAGTTAAAGATAACAATGATATCCCATATTACATTCTGCATAACTGCCCAATTACTGAACACTGGATGCAATACTCTAAAAATCAGCTGAAAGCAATGAAGAAAAAGAGAAAATATGAGAAGGGTTCATCCCAATTCCAGCACTTTCATCCTCCTCCACCACCTCCTCCTGATGCAGGTGCAGGTGGAAGCTCTGCAAGTCAACCCCCAGCCATAAGTCAGGCTCCCTATCAACCTCATGCCAGATCTTACCACAGGGAAAGCCAATCCAGGGGTTCACATTCTAGGAGAGGAGGATATAGGGGTAATCAGAGAGATATTCAAGTCTATTCTAAAGGTTACTCCAGACAGCACCCATATTCCAGGGAAAGACATAGTTCTTTTGATACAACATCTGGTTCTTTCCCTTACAAGCTAAAAGAAACTGTGTCTGCCAGGCCTTCTCAAGACAATCCCTCCAACAGGTATGAGCCACCTGTACCTTTTGAGGACCCTGAAAACAATCCAACTGCTTGGACTGCAAGGTTAAAGGAATTAGCTGCACTGGACCAAATTAAAAAGGCCAGAGAACAAGGATTAGATTCTTCCAACATTTCAACCATGTCTGAACAGAGACAGAAAGAACTAGAGAGATATGCTTCAAGTAAGTTCTTTGATGCTGACAGGTACATGGAATTACACCCTGAAGCAGTGGTTCCCAGGCTTAAACAACAAACATCTCTAGGTGCAGCAGATGACACCAGATCTAAGAAGGAAGCCCTCAATCCTAACAGAGAAATTAAAATGGTTATGGGCAAAGAGAAGAAATGATATTGTAAGATGATAATTTCTGTGATCTCTGACTGTTATCTGGATGCTATATATCTCTGTGATTCTGCATGTCTAGCTGTTGTTTTTATATTTTACTGATTGTATGTTGTTATTTAAGTTTTTTCCAAAGTCTGTAAATAGTAATCCTAACCCAAATAGGGGGAGATTGTTGGAACACCCTATTACTAATTTGGGTCAGGATCACTATGTCTCTAGGAACCTTTGCTTGACCTCCTGTATAGCTTAATAGGTCAATTAGAATTGAGTCTAAGGGTTAGAAGTCTAGGTTTGGAAGCTGCCCTGAATACCAAGATTTTGTGTTTGGAGACTAAGTCATATCGTCGAGCTTAGCATGACGATTCGTCGAACTCCGATCAACGATCGTCTAGCTCAACTTCGACAGATCGTCGAACTCCATTCGACGATCGCTGAGCTCAACTTCTTCATATCGTCGAACTCCATTCGACGATCGGTGAGCTCAGGTCGACGATTTTGACTCTGCTTTGGAACTTTATCTCTGAGCTCAGTTCGTAGATCTTTGAGCTCAGATCGACGATATTTTGCTGTTGTATATTTCCAGATCGCTGATCTCAGCTCGACGATAGCAGAGCTCAGTTCGACGATTTTAGATAACTTCCAGGATATTTCTTAATTCAAATTCAAATCAGTTAGGAGTTATTCTGCAATTAATTCAGAGATTTCCTAGCCGTTCTCATTCAATTCTGGACCAAGTTTCAAGGGATTTTTCAAGGAATATATCTGTGGACTTTCCTCCAGAAGAGATTATGCAATTAAGGATGCAATTAATACAGGCCAACGACTATACTTGACAGAGAATGTTATTCTATTCTATACCAGAGAATAAAAGACAGGATTTTTGAATCTCTCAAAAACAACACACACAATACAGAGAGAGGATACAGATTACAGAGACACATTCAAAAATCTTCTGTCACAAAAGAATTCTGAAGAACACACATCCAAGGAGATCAAGCCTTCTCAAATCTTTAGATCTCCTTAGTCTTCAAAGTGTTCAAGGCCAACTTATTTCCAGACTCCAGACATTCAACATTTCAGCTATTGCTGAAATCATCTATTGCTGGAGTTCAACCTTTGAAGGCCTATCACCCTCAGCAAAGCTCTTCTTCCTGAAGATCTCAAGGATTCAGGGGGAGCTTTGACCTCACCAATCCACATAGTCTTCTCAGTTGTTTGAGAAAGAGAAGACTTTCATCATTCTCTCACCCCCACTCTATAAAGGGTTTCTCAAACTCCCTTCAAAAGTCTGAGCTTGGTTTTTGAGCACCTTGTCAAAAGCTCATTGGTGGCAAGACACCTGATCAAAAAATCTGCTTTGGTTTTTGAGCACCTTATCAAAAGCTCATTGGTGCCCAGGACACCTGATCAACTCATCCTGCAGTGGATTCCTACCTAGGGTGGTAGAAGAGTGGATGTACCCAAGTTTGGGGAACCACTATATTTCCTTGTGTCTTCTGGTTTTGCTTGTTTTCATTTTTGTTTCTGGCCTTGACTTTTCTGTGATTAGTTTTTGTTTTACTTAGTGCTGTGATTAGTTTTATTTACCGCTTCTCTGCTCACTCTTATTACAACAATTGTTGTAAAAACTTTCAAAGCACCATATACTCTATTCCCCCCCTCTAGAGTATATCAGATCTAGCTGCACTTTCATATTATTAATTATTAAGTCACTTTTTATGTTTTGTTTTAGTATTATTTTATTTTGCAATGTTATTTAATTTCATGTACGATGAGTGCCTATAACCATCAATTGCTATCTTTATTTAATGTCATTAATTATTGTTTTGTTATGACATGATGGGTGTCATTAGCCATTATGAGTGGTTTAATATTGTATGGTGGAGATTGAGTGGTGTCGCCTATATATAGGCCTTTTCATGAAGGATTGAGTAGAGAATGAAAAAATTGAAAACCAAGGATTCAAAATTTGAATTTCCCCCCTCCTCACTCTTCCCCTCTTGGAAAATTCATTTCCTCCTCGTCCTCTCCTCTCCTCCTCTCCAAAATTTCGGCCTCCCCCTTTCTTTCCCCCCTCTCTACCTCCTCCTTTCAAATATTTGATCAAATCCTTCAATACCTCTCCCAAAACCGGCGCCTTCATCAACCACACCAAGGACGGCTATCCTCCTCAATACAAACCTGACCACCACCTTCCCCCTCACAAAAAAAAAATGATCAACCCCTTCCTTGAAGAAATTCGGCCAAGGCCAGAGGCTTGCTGTTGTGGATTCTTAAACCCCGGCATGAAGCAACGAAGGAGGACAAGTTTCTCTCCATCTGGCGTGACTCTGGTGGAGCCGTTGAAGGTCGAACCAAGTAGAGAGTAATCAGAATCATCCATTCCGGTTGGGTAACGAATATATCTTCTACTCTGTGATTTTCCCTCTTGATAGATCTTGTCGCATATGCGTGTTGCGTGGCTTGTGAAACGCTTGAAATTTCGTGGTTAATTTCTTCATAGATCTTGTTGGTGTTTTCTTTTTTCCGTTTAAGTTTGTGAGGCATGGCGGCCCTCGTTTTATTTTGTTGGGAGAGAACCACCCTTGTCCGAATCTTTTGTTTTCGGTGGATTCTCTTTTGTTACAACAACGCTCGACCGAACCATGTGGGTTCCTTTCGCTTGAGAGGACCATGGCCTATCACCTTAGTATTATCTTGAAGGGCTTTGCGAACTCTCCGTTATCTCTGAATATTGAAAACACAAATTGTGTCGTTGCTGTGTTTAAGGCTTGAGCGTGGCGTGAGGGTTATCGAAGAGCATTGCGTTAGTTACGTCGATCACCATAACGCCCAAAAGAACTAGCCTGCATCAAGTTTGGACCTCGGGGAGGAGGGACATTGACTGAGCTATTTCGACCGGCTATCGAGGAAAGAGAGTTGATGGAGGTGGATCGGCGACCCTCGTGGGTGGATCCATTGGTCACTTTCCTAACCACTGGCGAGCTTCCGGAGGGGATCAAGTACGGGAAAGGCTTCAGGCACACGACGGCTCACAACCTAATGCTGGAAGGGTGGCTACATTGGAAGATGTTGTCAGGGCTCCTGACTAGGTGTGTGACCGAGGAGGAGATCCCGAGAATCCTAGAGGAGGTGCATTCAGGAGAGTGCGGTAATCACTCATGGGGAAGGACGTTGGAAGCAAGAGTGGTGAGGCAAGGGTATTTTTGGCAGACCCTGAGGAAGGATGCTGCTGAGTTTGCAAGGAGGTGCCGGAAGTGTCAGCTATACGCCCCATCCAGCTCTTGCCCGCTCAAAGGCTCCGAAGCATCACGACACCATGGCCTTTCGCCATCTGGGGGATGGATTTGGTCGGACCTTTCCCTCCAGCTAGTGGGCAGAGGGGGTTCCTCTTGGTCATGATTGATTATTTTTCAAAGTGGCTAGAGGTCAAGGCATTGGCCAAGGTCACCTCACAGGTCATCCATAATTTTGTCTAGGGGGAGATCATATGTAGGCACGAGCACCCTCAGGCGATCGTAACAAACAATGGACCCCAGTTTGTCAGCGAAGAGTTCATCAGCTTTTGCGCTCAGCTGGGGATAGACCTTAGATTTGCCTCCGTACACCACCCTAGGAGCAACGGCCAGGTGGAGGCAGCCAACAAGATCATCGTGAACCTAATCAAGAAGAAGGTGGAGAACTTGAGGGGAAGCTGGGTGGAACAGCTCCCCTCAGTATTGTGGGCCTTGCGGACAACCCCGAACACGGCCACCAGTGAGACCCCATTCAAACTTTCCCATGGATGTGAGGCAGTTCTGCCCGTAGAGTTCGATGTTCGATCCCCACAAGTCGCAGCTGCGGGTGACGGGGATGAGGCTTGGAGGTATGAAAACGAAGGGGGGCTACGCCTCTCATTGGATATGGTGGAAGAGCTACGTGATGTTGCAGCTATCATGCATGAATAGATGAAACGACGGATGACAAAATACTTTGACAAGCATATCAGGATCAAGCAGTTCGCGGAGGGAGATCTGGTGCTGGAGAAAATTGATGTTGCGGGAAGATCTGCCCCCGTGGGCATGCTCAACTCAAATTGGGAAGGGCCCTATATTGTCGAGAGGGTCCTAAGAATGGGAGGTTACCACCTCCAGGATGTGGAGGGTAGGTCCATGAGCCATACCTAGAGCGGAGACGACTTGAAGCACTTCTACCCATGAGAAGGAAGAATAAAAATTGTATACTCAAATCAAGTTTATTGTAATATATTCCTCAAATTACTTCTTGCTTTTACTTACTGTGAAATTCTAACGGCAGGAAGATGAGACCTTTGCACCACCCCGAGCCTGGATTGTCCCCAGGTAGACCTGCTGTGCATGCTCTCATTAGCTGGCAGGTCCGAAGGCTCGCCTGTGGGGGTAAGAGACCCCGAGCATGGCTCGGACCCAGGTAGACCCGATGCGCAGGTTCTCATTTGCTGGCAGGTCTGAAGGCTCGCCTGCGGGGGAGAGGATTGGTTCTTGGTTCTTGGAGACTTTTGCACTACCTTGAGCCTGGCTCGGCCCCAGGTAGACCCGCTACGTAGGCTCTCATTAGCTGGCAGGTTAGAAGGCTCTCCTGTTGAAACCGGAATCCGGTCTCCTGTGGAGTTCAACCCTTGGGGAAGGGGTGGTCTCGCGCCTACTTTGCTCCTGCAAGAAAAACAACAAAGAAGGCAAGAAGAAACAGACCCAAGGGCTCGGCAGGGAGGTCCCACCAAAAACCCGGAAGATCTCTGAGCGCTTCCCCTCCTTAGCCAAAAGCCGAGCTAAGGTACCCTCAGAAAGCACTTGAAAACAGGAGCAGGGAGGCACTCCCAGCGTGCCCTCTAAGGTACCCCTTGGGTCTTACTTATAGTTTTTGGAAACTGAACTGTCAATAACCAGAAGAACTGACCTGAAAATACCAAAAAGCCCTTGGTTGGGTCTGCCAACAGCCAAGCTCCGCTCTTCCGAAAAGCTATGCGCAGTCCAACCTGGTCTGCCAACAGCGTGGCTCCGCTGTTTTGCGAAGCTATTCGCACCATGGGGAGCCAGCTCGCCGCCAACCCCTTTCCGCTGGAGGCGGGCGCGACCTGGCTCTAGCGGCTCGCCTATTCTCCTTGGGCGAACGCGAGCCGGACCGCCGCGACCCGCCAGTCCTCTGCCGGGGCGGACAGGTGACCAGGTCGCGTGTAGGGGACGGGCTGGTGGTCATCGTGACCCTCCGATCAGCGCGCAGGTCACGGGCTGCCGAACCCATCCGCTAGCACTGGTGCGACGAAGGGCACCACCGGCTCTGGTCGGCGATTCTCTGAGCGAGCGGGAGAGCAGGGGAGCCGTCTCGCCTGGCTCGCTCGCCTGAAATGAGCGGGAGCGGACCAGCTCCTTGCCGCATGTCTTCTCGCTGCTTGGGTGCGGGTTGCGGGACTAGATCCGCTCGATCTTCCTGGTGGGACCCGTTCGACGAACACGGGGTTGTACACAATCCCCGCTCTTTTTGAGCTTGATACAAGCTCGGAAAGAGCCATCCAACCCGCGTGTTCGGCGAGTACTGTGCTGAGCTGGCAGGGAATCTTCTGGTGGGGCCTCCCTATTCGGCTATAAATACACCACTGAGCCCAGGGGGCGCTCTCCAGATCATCTCGTTTTCAACCGGACTGCAGCCTCCTGATGCCGGTTAGCGAAGAGGTACGAGCCCGCCTGGTGGCCGCGGGCCAGAAAACTCGGGAGGAGGCCCTCGAGGCCGCTCCTTGGTTAGCGCGCGGGTCTCCTAGCACTCTCTTCAGGCCGGTGAAGGGGAAGATCGTGCGGCGGTCCCCGATGAATAATTTCCCGGGTTCCAGCTCGGCGGCTGGTGATGAGGTCGCTCCTGAGGTATGCGACCTTCCTCCTCGGCTTGTTGCTACGTTTCTGACCCCTCGTCTTGCAGGCACAACATCGTGAAGGTGAGGAGGACGGGGGGGGGGGGGGGGGGGAGGATCGCCCCCTCCCTTGTCGTCTGAGAGGGCTGGTAGTCCCTCAGGTCTGGACCGCCCACCCCCGGATACCCCTCGCCCGAAAGTTCCCCCCGGACTAGGGAAATCTCTCACGGCCCTCGAGGGGGAGCCCTTTCAGGGTCGGCTGGGCTCCTCTCGTCCTTCCATCGTTATGGACGATGTGCCAACCCCTGGTAAGCTTATGCTTAGCGCTTGCATTGTTCTCGCTCGTTCCTTCTGAATTGCCCCCTTTTCGCAGGCTACAACATGATCTCCTCCGAAACGGAGATGAGCGAAGGGTACTCGCCTCCGCCTGACGTGGAGGGCGTTTCAGATTACTTGGGCGACCCGGCTAATGCGGTGGGGATGAAGAGGCAGGTGACGCGGCTGTTCCAGAAACACACTCTGCTGCTTCAGGAAAAGAGGGTCGACCAAGACAAGGCCGACACCGAGGCTCGGCTCGCGGCCCTGGAGGGGGCCCCGCACGCTGCAGAAGGTGGCGAGGTCACTTCGCCTTGCGTGCACATCACGCGGGCCAAGGAGCGCCTAAGGAATGCCTCAGAGCAAGTTGGCATGGCCCAGTAGGAGCTGGTGGCGGTGTGCGACTATCACTATCCTCGCGTGCCGCCGCGATCCGGAACGCAACGGCGGGGCAGGTGGAAGTGGATCCAGTACTGATCCACCCTTCCTTTTCCCCGCCCGCGGGATATCGCCGGGTTGCTATTATTTCAAAGTTATCCTGTATCTGTAACGATTTGTAACTATCTTTGCCCGCCTATGGGCCTAATTTTTTTTTTTGCTGCTGATGTATGTTGAAATTGCCATGCTGTTGCTTTTATTCTCCGCGGGGCGGACTCGAGGGTACTCGCGTACTTTGCTCGCCCTCCCTCGGGTAGGTCAGGGGATGGATTCGCTCTACCCGCCCTGCCGATCGGGGCGGGGGGAGAGCCGAGGGGCTCGCCAGCCGGGTGTCTCCCCGACTCGCGCGGAATCCCGGGCGGGTGCGGGCCGAGACTCGCCCGCTCAAGTCCTGCGCAGATGTGGCCGGGTGAGAACCGCGCCTGATCAGCCTTGGTGGTGCGGTCGCGTGCCGAGAAGTCGAACCGTCCGGCTGATTTTTGCTACACGCACCCCTTCATTCGGCGGGAAGTTTCCCGCCCTTTCTCTCTCCCTATAAATAGGTCTTGCCGGCCCTTATTCCCTCACCGATTCAAAACACTCTCCCGCTTCCTGCTCTCAGCGAAGCACGGCTCGTGCTCGCCTTCTGGATCTGTCTCGCACGTTTGGTGGCAATTCGGCGGGAATGGGCGGCGGCGGCGGCGATGCGGACGGGCGAAGCAAGTGCGCATGGACCTTCTCAGAGCACGATTTTCCTCACGCCGTCATCTCGGAACGCGAGTACCTGGATGCCCTCGGAGACCACGTCCCGCCGGGCTTTTTGGCGAGACGGCCCGGGGAAGGAGAAAAGATCAACGACCTATCCAGGGACGAGCTCGCCATACCCCTGGCTCACTTCGAGGTGGGTCTGCGACTTCCCATGTGGCCTGAGGTACGCCAAGTGCTGAAGTACTTCGGGGTCGTCCTAGGTCAGATGACCCCGAACTCTATAGCTGTTATGGTGGGGTTCGCTTGCTTTCTGCGAGAGGAGTGAGTCGAGTTCAGTCTCGCAGTTTTCCGGAATCTATTCTCCTTCCGGGCGAACCGGGACGAGATAACCTATTTCTCCAGCGCCCACCTCAAGGTGCGGGAGACCATAAATAAGAGTCACAACTGGCTCAAAAAGTTCCTGTTCGTCAAGGGGGATTTCAGCAACGTCCCCTTCTCGCCGGTGCAGCTCAGCGAGGCGAGTTACCGCCCGCCCAGCCTAGGGGGCCACGAGGCCGACTTGTGCGGGTTCTTCGCCGAGAAGAACTTCGAGGTTGCGTACTTGCGCCGCCATCTTGATGACCTTGCCGCCGTCCCGCCTGGGGGAGGTTTGTCACTCGCTACTGCTCTCCCTTACCCTTTTCTTCTTTGTCTCACCCCCTCTTCTTGGCAGGCGAGCGGGACGTTCCCCTTCATCCCCCTTACGAGAGTGCCCGGATCGCACCCGGGGTCCTCGCCCGAGCTCAGGCCGCAGACGCCACTCAGCGCGACGCCCCGCCGGTCCCTGCCAAGAAGAGGCTGGGCGGCGGACAGCCCACTCCCCCGCCCAAGATGGCGAAGCCTACGGGCCAGCAGCCCGCCGGCGGCCAAAGGAAAGGCAAGGCCCCGGCGGTTCTTCCGGCCGAGGGTTCCCCCCTATGGTCGCCTCGTCCAGTGATGCCCCCGGCGGGGTGGCAGGCACCTCTGCTCCGCCGGACGGGTCGCAAACTGCTGCGAAGCCGGTGCCGAGAGGGCACCACAACTTTGGTTACGGCGAGAAGTACTCGGACGAGCTTAGCGTTCCGCTTCTGTTATGGGACAAGGACTCAAATCGCGCGGTGGTCTCAACCCTGCTGCCGAGTTGGCTGGAGCAGGACACCATCGGCGGGGAGGCCTACAACTTCTCGTTCGGCCTCTACTCGCGAGAGGATGTCGCTATCTACGACAAAGAGGCGACGCGAGTGCTGGTCCATGAGAGCGCGCGGGCCCAGCTGCGCGGCCTGGAGCTAGCCCATATGGTGGGGAGGCGCTGCACCCAGCTGGAGCGGAACGCCACCTCCCTCAAAAAGCTGGCGGACGAGAGGGAGGAGGCCCGAAAACTCGCTCAGGAGGACGCGGACCTTCAGAGGAGGCGGGCCTACGCGGCTGAGGAGACCCTCGCGCAGTACCTGGGTGGGGTGGTATGTGTTCACCCCCAATAATCGCCCTTTCTCGCGAATCCACCTCATGATTCTCTTTCCCTTCCCCAGGACGCGGCGACGGCCAGCCAGATGGGTGCCGAGATCGCCACCCTTGGCTAGGACAAGTCGGCACTGGAGGCCCGAGTACGCGAGCTGGAGGCCGCCGTCGCTGTCCCTCCACCAGATAACAGGGGCTGCCCGCTCAAGCACCATTCTGACCACGAGTTGGAAGTGTTGATGCAGAAAAACGCCGCCAGCGCCGCAAAGTACACGATGCAGATGTTGCGGCGTGCGGATCTCCTCAAGAGCGAGGCCGCGGAACTCTCGGCGAGCGACGTGGTGCCGGCGCTGTTCCTCCCTGTGCCGGATCCTGGGGATAAGTCCTTCCAGCCCATCTAGGGCTCTCCGCCTGGGGTCTCGCATCGCCCTCGCTTCTTTGTCATCTGCTTGTTAGATGTATACACCATGTATTTCTAGTTGTTTTGAGATGTACGCGCAAGCCGCGCCTAGACTTTGTGATTTTCATCTATTATTGCTCTTATAAACGCTTTCTCGCTTGCCTCATTTGTACATTTGCTATTACCGTGCGGGGAGACCCGCCTCTGCGGCCCAGCCCCGATGAGGTGGCTGCTCGCCCGCCAAGCGAGGCGAGTTGGCTCGCCCTTTGCCCGAGTTATCAAATTTCTTGCGGGTTCTCGCCTAGGTTCTCGCCTCCGTTCATCCGTCTTTCTTGGGGCTGGGTGGTCATGTTAGACCCCTTTTTGGTTAATCTTCGTGATTCCAATCCGTTATTAACACTGTTTGAGTAGTTTTCAGCCCTGCCGGCTAGGGGGGAGCCCGACAACGTGATTCGCTCTAGGTCGCAAACTACTGCCATCGAGTGACTTCCGGCCCTGCCAGCTATGTGAGAGCCTGACAGCGGGATCTGCTCGAGGCCAAGGATGACACCGAGTGACTTCCGGCCCTGCCAGCTAGGTGAGAGCCTGGCAGCGGGATCTTCTCGGGGTCCAAACACATTCCATCGAGTGACTTCCGGCCCTGCCAGCTAGGTGGGAGCCTGGCAGCGGGATCTTCTCGAGGCCAAGGATGACACCGAGTGACTTCCGGCCCTGCCAGCTAGGTGAGAGCCTGGCAGTGGGATCTTCTCGGGGTCCAAACACATTCCATCGAGTGACTTCCGACCCTGCCAGCTAGGTGAGAGCCTGGCAGCGGGATCTTCTCGAGGCCAAGGATGACACCGAGTGACTTCCGGCCCTGCCAGCTAGGTGAGAGCCTGGCAGCGGGATCTTCTCGGGGTCCAAACACATTCCATCGAGTGACTTCCGGCCCTGCCAGCTAGGTGGGAGCCTGGCAGCGGGATCTGCTCGAGGCCAAGGATGACACCGAGTGACCTCCGGCCATGCCAGCTAGGTGATAGCCTGGCAGCAGGATCTTCTCGGGGTCCAAACACATTCCATCGAGTGACTTCCGGCCCTGCCAGCTAGGTGGGAGACTGGCAGCGGGATCTTCTCGAGGCCAAGGATGACAAAGAGTGGCTTCCGGCCCTGCCAGCTAGGTGAGAGCCTGGCATCGGGATCTTCTCGGGGTCCAAACACATTCCATCGAGTGACTTCCGGCCCTGCCAGCTAGGTGGGAGCCTGGCAGCGGGATCTTCTCGAGGCCAAGGATGACACCAAGTGACTTCCGACCCTGCCAGCTAGGTGAGAGCCTGGCAGCGGGATCTTCTCGGGGTCCAAACATATTCCATCGGGTGACTTCCGACCCTGTCAGCTAGGTGGGAGCCTGGCAGCGCGATCTTCTCGAGGCCAAGGATGACACCGAGTGACTTCCTGCCCTGCCAGCTAGGTGAGAGCCTGGCAGCGGGATCTTCTTGGGGTCCAAACACATTCCATGTCTCCATGCGGGCTGACTATGACAGTATTAGAGCGTTGAAGAAATTTATTATAACGAAAGTGTCACTTACATGCTTTAGGGGAAAAATGCTTCAAGTTGTCACCACTCCAGGTGTGACTCAGGGTCTCGCCCTCTACATTTTGGAGTCGATAACCTCCTGACTTTAGAGCTTCCTTTACAATAAATGGTCCCTCCCAGCTGGGATTGAGCTTCCCTATGGATGCTGACCTCCCTGCCGCATCCACCTTCTTCAGCACCAAGTCTCCTTCCACGAACTGCTTGATCCTGACATGCATGTCAAAGTATTTGGCCATCCTTCTTTTTACCTCCTCCTGTCGGACAGCCGAAAGGTCCCTCAATTCTTCCACCATGTCGAGGGAGAGTCTCAGCTCCTCCTCGTTCTCGGCTTGCCATTCTTCTTGGCCCTCTCTGGCTGCCACGACTCGCGGCGTTTGGACTTCAAAATCCACGGGGAGCACCGCCTCGCACCCATGGGAGAGCTTGAAGGGGGTCTCCCCTGTAGCCGTGTTGGGGGTGGTTCTTAGGGCCCAAAGAACCGCATGAAGCTACTCCACCCAGCTCCCCTTCAAATTCTCCACCCTCTTCTTGAGGAGGTTGACGATGATCTTGTTTGCGGCCTCCACCTGCCTGTTACTCCTGGGGTGGTGGACCGAGGCGAACCTGAGGTCGATTCCAAGCTGCTCGCAGAAGCTGGTGAACTCGGTACTGGCGAACTGGGGCCCGTTGTCCGTGACGATGGCCTGGGGCAGCCCATGGCGACAGATGATCTCCCCCCAAACAAAGTTCCTGATCACCTGGGAGGTCACCTTGGCCAACGCCTTCACCTCCATCCACTTCGAGAAGTAGTCAATCATCACTAGGAGGAACCTTCTCTGACCGCTGGCTTGGGGAAATGGTCCAACCAAATCCATTCCCCAGATTGCGAAGGGCCAGGGGGTCGTGATACTCTTGAGTCATTGAGCCAGCTGTAGCTGAAGAGGGGCAAACAGCTGGCACTTATCACATCTTCTTGCGAACTCTGCGGCGTCTCGGCCCAGAGTGGGCCAGAAATACCCTTGCCTGACTGTCCTCCTTTCCAGGGTCCGACTCCCGGAGTGACTCCCACACTCCCCGGAGTGGACTTCCTCCAAGATCCTTTGCGCTTCTCCCTCGGCCACACAGTGGGCTAGCATCCCCGAGAGGGTCTTACTGTATAGCTGCCCGTCCTGGAGGAGGTAATATGCTGACTTGTGCCTTAGTTTCTTCTTATCTACCCCCTCCGGATACTCCCCCGTGGAGAGGAAAACCACCACTGGATCCATCCACGAGGCTTGTTGATCGATTTCCATAAGCTCTCCTTCTTCGATGGAGGGGCGAAACAGGTCGGTGATGGTGCCCCCCCACCTGGGGACCATGCTTTGCTAGCTGATCGGCTTGTTTATTCTCTTCCCTGGGCACGTGTCGGATGGCGAAAGTTTGAAAAGTGCCAATGACACCCTTCACCTTGGCCAATTACGATCGTAGGGTGGGCTCCCTCGCCTCGAACTCCCCGTTGATCTGAGAAGCTACTACCATGGAGTCAGTAAGGACCTCCACATCTGACACCCCCAGCTCCCTGGCCAGGCGCAGCCCCACTATCATAGCCTCATATTCGGCCTGGTTGTTGGTAATGGGGAAGTGCACCACCACTGTCTGCTCAATTCGAGTCCCTTGAGGGCTTTCTAGGATCACCCCCACTCCAAGGGAATGCCTCCCTGAGGCTCCATCCACTCTCACTTTCCAAGGAGTCGGGCGGGTGAGCTCTTCCTCAGCTACTTCCACCACGTAGTCGGCCAGGAAGTCGGCCATCGCCTGAGCTTTGATCGAGAGCCGCGGAACGAAGGAGACATCGAACTCGCTCAGCTCCACCGACCACTTAGCCAGCCTACCTGAATGCTCCACCCCCTTGAAGATGTTGCGGAGAGGATGGTCGGTCACCACTCGGATTGAGTGTGCCTGGAAGTAAGGTCGCAGCCTCCGAGCCGAGATGATTAGGGCGAAGGCTAGCTTCTCCAGAATCGGATACCGGAGCTCGACCTTTCTCAGGACCCGACTCACGTAATAAATAAGGAGCCGCCTCTTCCCCTCTTCACGAACTAGGACCGAGCTCAAGGCCTCCGCCCCGACCCCGAGATATAAGAACAGGTCCTCCCCCTCCTTCGGTCCTTGGAGCAGCGGAGCCTGTGTCAACTGTACCTTGAGGGCCTGGAACGCCTCCTCGCACTCCTTGGTCCATTCAAACCTCTGACCACCCCTCAGCGTTTTGAAGAAGGGGGAGCACTTCTCCCCTGCCCGAGAAAGGAAGCGACTCAGCCCTGCTAGCTTCCCCGTCAGCCGTTGGACCTCCTTAGCATTCTGCGGGGACCCCAGCTCCAAGATAGCCCTGACCTTATGTAGATTCTGCTCGACCCCCGCGGGGGTGAGGAGGTGTCCCAAGAACTTTCCCCTGCTGGCCCCAAAGACACATTTCAGGGGATTCAACCGCATCTTGTATTTGCGCATGGTGGTGAAGGTCGCCTCCAGGTCCCGGAGGTGGGAGTCCTGTTGGGTACATTGGTCAAATGTACCTAATTTGAAGAAGCCTGACCCAACTCAATGATATACATCATAATGTATTTGATGTATGTTTGAGTTACTTGTGCAGGTTAGGTATTCACTGGACTGAAGCTAAAACTTTCTAAGTCCATGTGTCGACACCCAGAGGGAAAGTGTCGACACTTGAGAAAGCTTGTGTCGACACCCAGACAAGCAGTGTCGACACTTGGAGTCATTGTGTCGACACCTGGGATGAAGAGTCGACACCAGACAGAAAGTGTCGACACAAGGAGCTGTGTCGACACTCAGTGAAGAAAAGTGCAGACAGAAAGTGTCGACACAAGAAGCTGTGTCGACACCCAGTGAAGCAGTGTCTACACCAGAAAGTGTCGACACTTGGAGCTGTGTCGACACTCAGCAAAAGTCTGCAGATTCCAAGTACAAGTGTCGACACTCAACACAATGTGTCGACACTATGCAAAAGAGTCAACATTTAAAGTAAGTGTCGACACTCAACACAATGTGTCGACACTATGCAGAAGAGTCAACATTTAAAGTATGTGTCGACACTCAACACAATGTGTCGACACACCATCAGAGAAGTCAACATTTAAAGTATGTGTCGACACTCAGAACAATATGTCGACACACAGTTAAAGACTCAACACTGGAAGAAAGTGTCGACACAAGGAGCTGTGTCGACACTTAGCATAAAACAGAAATATCTACAAAAATATTCTAAGTACAAGTGTCGACACTAAGGGAATGTGTCGACACTCAGCTGAAGAATCTATATTGAAGACTTGTGTCGACACCAAGAAGCAGTGTCGACACTTGACAAATTCAACACAAGAAGTTGTGTCGACACAAAAGAGATGTGTCGACACTTAGAAGAATTTAACAAGTTACAGCAGATCAAGTACTTGTGTCGACACTCAAGTTTAGTGTCGACACATGCAGAAGAATCGGTGTCGAGACATACAAGGAGTTGTGTCGACACCTTGTAGACTTGTGTCGACACTTACACAGCATGTGTCGACACTTGGTCTATAAGTGTCGACACTTAAGAACAGAAAGTCTCGACACTATCTGACAGTTAGAGAATTTCAAGAAGTGACTGGTTGACATGACAGCTGCCGATCCAGCCGGTCTACAGCAACTGTTAGGGAAGTCAGAAGTCTGTTATGAACCGGACCAGCCGGTTACCATGAAGAATGCCTATAAATAGGCACCCACAGTTTACAGAAACTGTTGTTGTAGCTATTTGAAATAATTGATCAGATTATTCAAGTAATCAAAAAGTGGTACACAGAGTATCAACACAAGAAGATCTGGCAGTCCAACTGCAGATCTAAGAAGTTGGAGAGAGAGAGCTCCAATCAAGAATTCAGTCTTTGGAACTAGGCTGAGAAGAAGGATTCAGAAGCACCTGGATCTTAAGAAGCAGAGGTCAAGGAACAACTACAGAAGATTCATACTTATTCAGTTCTACTCAAGAAGCTTTGAAGGAAGCTAAGTCAGTTTGGATCTATCTGAGTTCTTCCAAGAACTCAGCAAGAAACTCTCAACTCCTCTCTTATTTTCTGAGTTGTTGAGTTATTTGTTGTAATATAATTTTAACTTGTAGGATCTTTGGATCTGAGTGCATTGTAAGCCTAAATTTATAAAGGCTGAGGGTAGGGCTTGATAGCCTGAGTGTAGGAGTTGAAGAACTCTGAGTGTAGGCCTTGATTGGCTGAGTGTAGGCCTGGGTGGCTGAGTGTAGGCCTTTGTGGCTGAGTGTAAGGCTTTGGGCCTGAGGTAGGAACCTATTTGGGTTCTGAGACAGTGGAGAAGTTAGGCCGAATCTAGTACACTGCTAGATAGGCGAAGGGGGAAAGTGGATGTACCCATAACTTGGGGAACCACTATAAAATCACTGTGTGCTGTGCTGTGTTTGTGATGTGGATGATCTGTGCTTGTTTGGTTATTGCTGATTGCTGTAATAAACTAGTTAGAAATCTGTAATATAACTGTTTGGCTGCCAACAAAGTTAGAAAAGGGATTAGGTCACCTATTCACCCCCCCTCTAGGTGTTTAGGTACCATATCTTTCAAGTGGTATCAAAGCGAGGTTCCTCAAAATAAGGACTAACAGTCTAAGGAGATCCTGTTTGGCAGAAATAGTCTAAGTTAGAAAACAGCTTCAAGAAAATCAAGAACCATGGGTTCCTTTGAAAATCATAAAGAATTGGGTTCCATGAAATTACCTATTTGCAGAAAGGAAATTTTTGGGATCTGGAAAGAGAGGGTAAGGCTATTCATGGAGGCCTCAGACCCTAGAATATACATCACAGTAAAGGAAGGGCCTTATGTGCCAATGAAGATCTCAGTATTGGATGCAAATCAAAGGACTCCAAAGGATTTCTCTGAGATGACCAAGGATGAAATTGTCCTAGCCACTATGGACAAGAGGGCACAAAACATAATAGTGAGTGCCATTAATGATGCAACTTTTCAGAACTTAATTCACTGTAAAACAGCAAAAGAAATGTGGGAAACCCTCATTGTCTATATGGAAGGTTCTGAAGAAGTTAGGCAAGATAGGAAGTCCTTGCTTAATCAAGAGTATGAGAGCTTTAGGCAAGGCAGGGGAGATAGCATCACTGAATGCTACAAGAAGTTCTATAGAATAGTTAATGAACTCATGTCTTATGGAAGAGAGTTCAGCAACTATGAACTAAATGACAAATTCCTAAGGTCCCTAACCAAAGATTGGGACACCAAGATCTGTGCCATAAGAGAAATGACAAAGTTAGGAGAGATTCCTCCTCCTACACTATTTGGCAAGTTGTTGTCATATGAGATGCAGCTGACAGTGAGGAAAGAGGAGGAGAAATCAACAAGGATTGAGCACAAGGAAAGGACTGTTGCCTTCAAGACAGAAGTTCCCAGAAAATGCAGAACTAAGTCATCAACTCCACCTCCAGAGGTAGTTGAATCTGAGTCAGAAGGGTCTGTCAGTACAAAGTCTACAAGCAGTGAAAGTGATGAAGACTTTGCTGCCTTCACTAGACACTTTCAGAAATTCCTGAAAAAGAAACAGTGGAGGTCCAGACCATCTACTTATAAGGGAAAAGAAGTCTTGTATCAGGAGAAAAAGCCTTCAAAGAAGGACAGGAAAAAAACAAAGACAAGCAAGACAACTGGATCAAAGATTGTGTGCTACTGCTGCAATAGACAGGGTCATGTCATTGCTGATTGTCCTGAGAAAAGAAAAGAATCCAGTGACAAGAAAAAGACTCACTTCAAAGGGAAGAAAGAGAAGTCTTTTATTGCCAAGAATGAGAAGACTCTTTCAGATATTTCTTCTTCAGACACTGATACTGATGCTGAAGCCTACATAGGGCTATTTGCTGAAGAAGAAGAAGAAGAATTTATGCAGATCTTGGAGTCAATTTATGAACAAGAAGACTGCCAATGCCAAGGACTGATGGCATTGACTGAGAGTACCAAAATCCTGGAGCAGCCAGGAACTAGTCAGGTACAAAGTCCAACTCTAAGTTCAGATTCTTATTCTAGTTCAGAATCAGATTCATCTTCATCAAATGATGGAAGTGTTTCTGAGTCTGAAGAAGATATTCATCAGCTCATAGATGAATATAAGGTGCTGTTACAGGCTTATAAGAAAAGCAAGTCCCTTGCCAAAAGTCAGGCAAAGGAAATTGCTAATCTAAAAGCTGCTGCAACAGACCTTGAGAAGCAGTATGATCAAAAACTGAATGAAGTAGCCAGGCTGAAACACATTACAGTGATTCAGATGGGTACTATTACATTTAAGAATGATCAAATTAAGAGACTGGAGACAAATCTTCAGAAAGAGAGAGAACTGGTTGCAAAGTTTTCAAAGCCTAAATCAGTTCTACCTTTGATTGATGATTTTATTCATCACAAAGGCAAGACTGGACTGGGTTTTGTTAAACCTGCTAGGACTGTTCAGGATCAGTCCAAGTCCAAGGGCAAGACCCCAACATTCAATAAGTCAGCTGCAGTTAAGACAGCAAAGTCTGTACCTAAGCAAATGTACAATAAGTTTGAATGTTGGTGTTGTGGCAAGGTTGGCCACTTTGCCTTGGATTGTTGGCACAATGCAAGTGCCAAAGGGAGTAGCAAGCTACCTGGTGGAAAGCCAGTAGGTAGTCTTGTTAAGATGCAAACTAACAGTCACCAAGGACCCAAGAAACTATTGGGTTCTAAGGTTCATTAATTTGTTTTGCAGGTGAGTCCAAGTTGCCATACCCCTACATGGTACTTGGACAGTGGATGTTCCAGACATATGACTGGAACTAGGGGACTACTGAAGGACTACATTCCAATCAAAAATGGTCCTAAGGTGACCTTTGGTGGTTCAGAAAAAGGAATCATCAAAGGGTTTGGTAACATTTCTTCAAACCTTGTTACCATTACTCAAGTGGCTTATGTTAAAGGGTTGAAACACAACCTTATAAGTATAAGTCAGTTAAGTGATGTAGGGTATGACATCTCATTTGTTAAAAATGGTTGTCATATCAAGAGGTCATGTGATCAAGAGATCATTTTGACAGGATATAGAAAGAGGAATGTCTACTGTCTAGACATTATGATTGAGAACAATGGTTCTCCTGTTTGTCTTGTAGCTGATGAGACAGTCTCTCATTGTGTCAAGTGGCACAAGAGGCTAGCTCATCTTAACTACAAGACTATTAGCAAACTCTTTAGCAAAGAGTTAGTGAGGAATGGTCCTCAAGTTAAGTGTGTTAAAGATGGCATTTGCTCAGCTTGTCAAAAGGGCAAGCAGACTAAATCCTCCTTTAAAAGCATAGATAACAAAGATGCTGTGAGGTATTTATACCTCTTGCATATGGATCTATTTGGTCCAATGCCAGTTCACAGCTTAGGTAGGAAGGTCTATACCTTTGTAGTTGTTGATGACTACTCAAGGTTTTCCTGGGTGTTCTTCTTAAGGCAGAAATCAGAAACACCTAGTGTCTTCCTTAGCTTTGTCAAGCAAATTCAGAATGAATTGAACTGTACAGTGGTCAAAATTAGAAGTGACCATGGTACTGAGTTTCAGTCTGAAAGCATGACAAAACTATGTGAAGACATTGGGATATTTCAAGAATTCTCTTCACCTAGAACACCTCAGCAAAATGGCATTGCTGAGAGGAAAAATAGGACCTTGATAGAGGCTGGAAGGACCCTACTAAGTGATACATCACTGCCAGAGTATTTCTGGGCTGAAGCAGTTAACACTGCATGCCATGTTATAAATAGGGCTACCATCACTAAAAGGCTAAACAAGACCCCCTATGAAGTTGTGAAAGGCAGGAAACCAAATCTATCCTATTTCAGGATCTTTGGTTGCAAATGCTTCATACTTAACAATGGGAAGTCTTACATAACTAAGTTTGCTGCCAAGTCCCAAGAGGGAATTTTTGTTGGGTACAGCAACAATAGTAAGGCTTATAGAGTATACAACTTGACTACACAAGTTGTAGAGGAGACTGTGCATGTAGTTTTTGATGAGTCAAAACTTATTAACAATGAGTTGTCTAGCAATGTATGCAGACCCACAGGTTTGACAAAGAGATTGGACAAGCTTACTATAGAAGAGATGCCTGCTACAAGACAGCAAGTAGAAGGCAATAGCAGTTGTCCAGGGGGAGAACTACATGTACCAATAGCTGAAGAAATACAAGAAGTACAGCATGATACAGATGCTGAAGAAGTTCAATCTGAAGTTAGGATGCCACCAGCCAACAGGCATCTAAGAGATCATCCAGTAGAGCTGATTATTGGAGATCCAAGACAAGGAGTTCAGACAAGGAGCATAAATCAGAATGCTGCAGTATATTCTAGTTTTCTGTCTCAAATAAAACCTAAGAAATTTGAAGAAGCTATACAAGATCCACAGTGGACTGAAGCTATGCAAGAAGAACTTAATCAGTTCAAAAGGTGCAAGGTTTGGGAACTAGTTCCTAAACCAAAAGACCACAATGTTATAGGAACTAAGTGGATCTACAGAAATAAGTTAGATGAACAAGGGGTTATCATTAAGAATAAAGCAAGACTGGTTGCAAAAGGATATAGGCAAGAAGAAGGTATTGATTTTGATCAAACCTTTGCCCAAGTAGCCAGACTGGAGGCCATAAGGATGTTCTTGGCCTATGCAACCTATCAAGGATTCAAGGTTTACCAGATGGATGTCAAGTCAGCATTCTTAAATGGTAATCTTAAGGAAGAAGTCTATGTGGAGCAGCCTTCAGGTTTTGTTGATCCAACTCAACCTCATTATGTCTATAGACTTAGGAAAGCATTGTATGGGTTAAAACAAGCTCCTAGAGCTTGGTATGAAACCCTATCTAGTTTCCTCATTGAGAACAAGTTCACAAGGGGGAAAATAGATAAGACTCTATTCCTTAGGGAATCTAGAGGCAAAGTCATACTTGTCCAAATATATGTAGATGACATTATATTTGGGTCTACTGAAAGTAGCCTTTGCAAAAAGTTTGCAAAGCTTATGCAAAGTCAATTTGAGATGAGTAGTATGGGAGAGCTAAAGTTTTTCTTGGGTCTCCAAGTTAAACAGACTGAAAGTGGCCTGTCCATATGTCAGTCCAAGTTCACCCTAGAACTCATAAGGAAATATGGTATGGATTCATCCAGTACCATGAAGACTCCTATGGGGTCAAGTATTTCTCTTAGCAAGGATGATGCAGGGAAACCTGTAGATGAAACCTTGTATAGAGGGATAGTTGGCTCCTTACTATACTTGACTGCAAGTAGGCCTGACATTATGTATGCTACATGTGTTTGTGCCAGGTATCAAGCCTGCCCTAAAGAGTCTCACTTGACTGCAGTCAAGAGAATTTTGAGATATCTAAAGGGCACACCCTATCTAGGCCTCTGGTACCCTAGGAATGGAGATTTTGATCTAACAGGTTATACAGATGCAGACTTTGCAGGATGCAAAGAGGATAGAAAGAGCACAACTGGAACCTGTCAATTCCTAGGTGGAAGAATAATTTCATGGAGCAGCAAAAAGCAGACTAGTGTGGCTATCTCCACAGCTGAGTCAGAATATGTAGCTGCAGGAAGTTGCTGTGCTCAACTTCTATGGATTCAACATCAGCTAGAGGACTATGGATTTCAGGTAAGTAGAACTCCACTTTACTGTGATTCTACAAGTGCTATTTCAATAGCTAACAACCCTGTATCTCATAGTAGAACAAAACATATTGAGATTAAATATCACTTTCTTAGGGAGCATGTAGAAAGAAATGATATTGCACTTGAATATGTTAAAACTGATAATCAGATAGCTGACATGTTTACTAAGCCCTTAGAAGAAGCTAAGTTCAATAGATTCAAAATTGAACTAGGTATGATAAACTTAGACTAAGTTTACAGAATAGAAAATTGGCTAAGTAACAAGGTGTCGACACATAGACAAGTCTATGTCGACACAGAGTAAAAGTGTCGACACTTCAGGAAAAAGGTGTCGACACATCTAGAATGTTGGTGTCGACACTTCAGAATGTTAGTGTCGACACATGTCGAGTAGGTGTCGACACATCCAATGTGGTGTCGACACTTAAGTTTTACTCAGAATTTTCTAAGTAAAGTCTCGACTATTCGTCGAGTAGAGTGGTGTCGACACATAAACATGTGTCGACACATAAAATCTGTTGACTAAAACTTGTGTCGACACATATGTGTCGAGACATTATCAGTAAGTGTCGACACTTATTGCCAGTGTCGACACATGTTAAGCTAGATATCCCGCCTGTTCATCTTCAAAATTAGACAGGTATAAATAGGGTTTTGTCTGTGTTTGTCGACACGCTTTCAGAGTTTCGAGACCAAAACTGCTATGTCGACACATCTCTTCTCTGAAGACAAATTCTCAAACCCTAATGGCTCCCAAGCTCGAGGAAAACGTCAACGAAGGCTACGAACTTGTGCGCGGAGCATTCGCCGATGGCGATCAAGATATCAAGTCAGTGGTTACCCTAGTCAGCGATGCAGGACTAGAATACTTGGTTTCAGAACCAACCAAGATATGGAAAAAGGAAGTGCTTGAATTCCTTACTGGAGCAGCTGTGGATGACTCTGGATACAGAATCAAATCCAGAGTGCATGGAACCAAGGTCAAGGTATCACCCAAAAGTCTGAGAAAGGTACTTTAGCTACCTAAGATTCAAGAAGAAGAAGAAGTTTCTACATCCAAGACCAGGGAAGCTTTGGTCTGGTGTGGTCTTGATTCTAAACTGAAGATAGGTTCTGTCTTTAACAGAAAAGGCATGAACAGTCAAGGAAAATTTCTGTCAGAGATAGTAGGCAAGGTCATTCTTAGTAAGACTGGAGGGCATGACAGGGTGTCAGCCTCCATGTTCAATGTCATGACTAGAATTATCTTCAACCTAAAAACAGATTGGTCAATGGTTATCTATGAGAAGATAAAGGAAAGTCTGAAGAAGCCCAATCTGGGCAGGATACTTAGTCTCTACCTGGCTGGTACTATACCAGAGGTAATGAGCACTGCTGCAGGTAGCAAAATCAATCACATGAGAAAGATGGACATGAGGATCTTTTCTAGGTGGGAAAGGGTGCTGTCAAAGGAAATACCTACCCCTGAGAAGGAAGTAACTAAGAAAGATTCTCCTCCCAGGAAGAAGAGAAAAACTGCAGTTGTGACACAAGAGTCCTCAAGCAGTTCTGAAAGTGAAGAACAAGTAGTGTTCTCACCTGATGATCAAGAGGAGGAGACAATAGTCAAGACCCCTGCTGCTCAAGATGTGGCTGAGATTCAGGGGGAGCTTCCAGCTGTAGAAGAACCATCTACACTGGAGAGTGAGCAAGCCACCATCCACATCCAAGAGGTACTTGTTGACCTTAATACTTTCAATTTTTCTATAGTAGATTCTGATTTGTCTGATGTCCATCAGCACACTCAGCTGCCTAGACAAGAACCAGATGTTGTTCTTCAAGACACATCAGTTATACTAGAAGTGATTCCTGATAAAGTAGTTGATGAACCCAATACTTCTCCTGCACAGTCACCAGTTGAGTTTACCATGGAAGATCTGTTTCTTAATCTGGATCAAGAAGACTTAAACATGGATAAGGTTGCTGCTGCTGAAGAGAAAGGTGCTGCTGCTGAGGGGGAGCACATGACAGTTATGCAAGAGCCTATTAGGCTAGAAACTGAGCACGCACCTGTTGTGCAGACTGAAAGGCCAGAAAGCCCTAAGGACAGGGTTGATATTGCCAGCACTTCTGCCTCTGAAGATGAGGAGAGTGCTAGGGCTAAAAAGAAGAAACTCTTTGTATTCAAAAGAAGAAGTCAGAGCTACAAGAACGCCCTCCAATCCATTGCCCCACAGCCTATAGTTCAGCAAGCTCCAACTGCTGACTATAGTGCTTTACTGATTGCACTACAGATCAAGCTGGATGAGCAAAGGAAGGCTATAGAGACTTATGTTGATGAAGGGCACAAGACCCTACAATTTGATCTGGCACAGGAAATCAAGTCAATAAGGTTTGAAATGAACCTTAATAAAAAGGAGATGACTGAATGTTTTTCAAAGGGTGGTAATGCAGTGGTCTATCTGGCAACCCACCAAGAGAAGATAAAGTCTCAAGTAGATGATATAGCACTGAAGCAAGGCTATGTGCTGGAGAATCAGTTGAGAATGAATGATAATTTAACTGCCTCCCACAATGCTATAGTCACTGAATTGAAGAATAAGTCTGCTGACCCTTCTACCTCTACTGATGCTGCCAAGGCTGATTTTGATAAAATCTTTCAAGCAGAGCTTACTGCAGTCAAAACTGCTATACAAGATTCCCAGAAAGCCATCTCTGAACAACTTACAAAGCTTAGACCTTACTTTAAAGATGGAATCAGGTACTTGGATGGTCAAATTCGATTCCAGAAGGATGATATAAGAGATCATGTTGCTCAAGAAGTCATAAAGGGGGGAGAGAGTGTTAGTCAAGGCCAGTTCTGAGCATGCAAAATGGATATCAAATTCAATCAGGGCTACACTTGGATATCCTCCCCTGTGTGATGACAATGAAGTTGCTGAATCTGGACTGAACCCTGCCTATTTTGGAGGTGAGCCACAAGAAGTAGCTCAAGTCATTTATCCACCTCCAGATTTTGAAATGATTCATGCAGAGGTGAGCACTATGTATAGCCCATCTGGGGGCAAGGACAATGTCCATTTAAAAAAGGTTGTTCAACCTATAACAGCAGCTATGCAAGAGGCTTTGGACAAAGAAGAAGAGGCAAGGTTGTCAAAGAAGAGGTTTAGGGAACAAGCTGAACTAAAACCAGATTTTGAACAATGGAGCCCTACCTCTAGAAATATCATTCTAACTGCCTGGAAAGCTGCTAAAGACAACACTACTGATAGAAACAAGTGGTTCTCTGAAGCAGAATGGAGGAAGCATGAGATCAGGCAAGAAGCCATTGTTCAGCACAGAAGAAAGGCTAAGATGGGAAAGCTAGCTCCTACAGCTGTGGAGCCTAGCAAGTACTTTCCTAAACCCTATCATTATTTTGAGAGACAGAAAATCAATGCTGAAGAACAAAAGAAGAAGGACTCAAAAGGCAAGAAGCCTGCTGATGCTGAGCCTACTGCTACTGCTGCTGTCAAAGCTCAAGTTAAAGCTGGAAAAGGAATTGTTATCAAAGAACCTGATCAGAAATAGATTAGGAACTAAACTTGATGCTTATTGTAATCTTTTAAGTGAAAAACATTGTTGTACATCATTGAAAATGTATAAGGAACAATATTGGAACAATATATGATAAATATAGTATGATTGTTCTGAAATGTGTATGTTTCTTAATTGTTCTGCAATGTTGAATGTGTATATGTGTGAAGTTTTACATGTTCATGTTAACCCTGCTGATTATAATCTGCTTTATATCATTTTGTAATTTTTAAATTATGAATGGTGTATATCATTGACTAAGGGTTATGACTTCTCCAAATAGGGGGAGATTGTTGGGTACATTGGTCAAATGTACCTGATTTGAAGAAGCCTGACCCAACTCAATGATATACATCATAATGTATTTGATGTATGTTTGAGTTACTTGTGCAGGTTAGGTATTCACTGGACTGAAGCTAAAACTTTCTAAGTCCATGTGTCGACACCCAGAGGGAAAGTGTCGACACTTGAGAAAGCTTGTGTCGACACCCAGACAAGCAGTGTCGACACTTGGAGTCATTGTGTCGACACCTGGGATGAAGAGTCGACACCAGACAGAAAGTGTCGACACAAGGAGCTGTGTCGACACTCAGTGAAGAAAAGTGCAGACAAAAAGTGTCGACACAAGAAGCTGTGTCGACACCCAGTGAAGCAGTGTCTACACCAGAAAGTGTCGACACTTGGAGCTGTGTCGACACTCAGCAAAAGTCTGCAGATTCCAAGTACAAGTGTCGACACTCAACACAATGTGTCGACACTATGCAAAAGAGTCAACATTTAAAGTAAGTGTCGACACTCAACACAATGTGTCGACACTATGCAGAAGAGTCAACATTTAAAGTATGTGTCGACACTCAACACAATGTGTCGACACACCATCAGAGAAGTCAACATTTAAAGTATGTGTCGACACTCAGAATAATATGTCGACACACAATTAAAGACTCAACACTGGAAGAAAGTGTCGACACAAGGAGCTGTGTCGACACTTAACATAGAACAGAAATATCTACAAAAATATTCTAAGTACAAGTGTCGACACTAAGGGAATGTGTCGACACTCAGCTGAAGAATCTATATTGAAGACTTGTGTCGACACCAAGAAGCAGTGTCGACACTTGACAAATTCAACACAAGAAGTTGTGTCGACACAAAAGAGATGTGTCGACACTTAGAAGAATTTAACAAGTTACAGCAGATCAAGTACTTGTGTCGACACTCAAGTTCAGTGTCGACACATGCAGAAGAATCGATGTCGAGACATACAAGGAGTTGTGTCGACACCTTGTAGACTTGTGTCGACACTTACACAGCATGTGTCAACACTTGGTCTATAAGTGTCGACACTTAAGAACAGAAAGTCTCGACACTATCTGACAGTTAGAGAATTTCAAGAAGTGACTGGTTGACATGACAGCTGCCGATCTAGCCGGTCTACAGCAACTGTCAGGGAAGTCAGAAGTTTGTTATGAACCGGACCAGCCGGTTACCATGAAGAATGCCTATAAATAGGCACCCACAGTTTACAGAAACTGTTGTTGTAGCTATTTGAAATAATTGATCAGATTATTCAAGTAATCAAAAAGTGGTACAGAGAGTATCAACACAAGAAGATCTGGCAGTCCAACTGCAGATCTAAGAAGTTGGAGAGAGAGAGCTCCAATCAAGAATTCAGTCTTTGGAACTAGGCTGAGAAGAAGGATTCAGAAGCATCTGGATCTTAAGAAGCAGAGGTCAAGGAACAACTGCAAAAGATTCATACTTATTCAGTTCTACTCAAGAAGCTTTGAAGGAAGCTAAGTCAGTTTGGATCTATCTGAGTTCTTCCAAGAACTCAGCAAGAAACTCTCAACCTCCGCTCTTATTTTCTGAGTTGTTGAGT